>BSBK01008574.1:2500-497500 GCA_027943335.1 Chamaecyparis obtusa
TCAAAGATATTAGGTTCAATAATGGACCTAAGAGCTCAGCGCTCTTCCACCGAGAAAGTCAAAACCCACATGTCGGTGTTCCACAAGATGTGGTGTTGGGATTGAGTAATGTTGAGAGGGGGGGGAGGGTGAATAATTATTACAACACTTTAACAATAAACTTAACCAATTCAAACTTAACCATTTAATTTACTAAAATAAAGAGAACATACACATAAAGTACACAACTCATAACACCATGATTTGTTAATGAGGAAACTCTTCGGTTAGAGGGAAAACCCCGGTGGGGATGATACCCACAAATTATGTACTAATAGTAGAGTGTCCATGTTAGGAGATCTATCCTATTAGGATCTTATTATTACATTTAGTACAAATCCATGTTAAAGGATGTAGACCCTGTTAGGGGTAGTACACAGTACAAGGAGCTTACTTCTCTTACAATGCGAAACTACCTTTACAATAACTTATAAAAGTAAGCTATACAAGCATCTGATATGCTTCAATAGTCCCAATTATAGCTCACAATATCGTTGAATTATTCTAACATCCCAATTCATCTACACATCACACACCCCACTTTGCATCTCAAAACATCTTCATATATATACACGATCTCATACCAATTTCTAGTCAGCTCACAAATACATCACAAAACATGTCTAACACATAATCAAATATCAAATACATAGTCGAAGATCATATGTCTACAAAGGTAGGATAGGACCCAAACAAAATTCAAGCTAGCACCACTCGAATCCACACGTTACTCCCTTAAACATCACAACCACTCGTCTTCCTTATTACATTGTTGTACTGTCTTCATAACCACGTGAAGCTAAACTCTCTCCAGTCAAATCTAAAATCCATGAAACCTTGATAAAGGTTTTACTCCATCTCATATAAGATTCCTCTAAGCTCTCAAGCCTTAGTTATTCACATACTATGTTCGCCAGGCAAAAATGTGCAGCTGTACCTTGTCAATTATTTCATGAACTTAGTCATTTTTCTAATGTGAATGTCAAAAACTAAACTGAACTCCAAGCGATCATGCCAATGATTAGTGTTTCCATAAATGACAACCTCTATGCTATAATCATCAGACACTTGCCAAAAATCTCCCCATTTGGCATTGATGGCAACACTTAGTGAAAAATGACTAAGTGTCAAATGCCAAACTACTAACTATATATCCCTTATATATTTATCTATACATTTTTTTAGACTTATTACTCCCCCTTTGACATCAATAGAAAAGTTTTATTAAAAAATGTGGCTATATACAATTCAAGAATGTAAAGTTGCTCACCAAAAGAATTCATACCATATGAAGTATATCTTGGAAAGAGGTTTCCAAGATCTTTACATATACTTCACATGTCTTCTCCAATGTCGACCAACATGAATAAGACCATTCAATGCAAAGTATGAGATCTCAGCATCCTTTAGTACTGTTGGTAGAGCTCCATCAAGAAACTTCTTTACGGACTCCATGTCCTCAAGGTGCTTCTCTAAAATTGACAGTTTAGGAGTAAGCATACTCCTCAACATAGAAAATCTTCCTAGCACTCTTGTCTTCTCTATATCTAACACACTGATTTTATCTAATAACTTGGATACTTCCTTTTCTATTTATGTGATAGATTGTGAGGAGGACCCACAATTCTTTGCCAGGTCATCCAATTTCTTCTCATCATTATGGATAATATCCATGACATTCTTTACATGCTTGGAAGGGTTTATGTAGTAGCTATATATCTTATTACCATGCATGATGTAAGACCTAATACTAGAGATAGTGGTGTCTAATATGTTGACATCCCACTTTAATGACTTACATATCTCATCTAGCTTCTTCACCATGTATTCTCTTTCAACTTTTCAAGGCTGTGACCTTCTCTAAAGAAGTAAAATGAACATCAAAGTCATCAAGGAATTTGTTCAGAATCCACTGTGTCATTTCCCTAAAAGGTGAAAGGTATGGGTAGAATATTGTTAATTCTATCTAATGCCATGTCCATTACCTTTGACTTCTTTGTCCTTTGTTTTGATCTCTCCTTAGCCTTAGAAAAGGATATGAATAACAACTTTAGTAGTTCATCTTCATCCATGCCATGAATATTAGTGTTCAGAGGTTTATTATCACTTGTCAACAATAGAGTTGAAGAGACAAAAATAGATACATTTTTTCTTTCTCAACTTCAACTTCCTCCTTTACATCATCCAAACTTACCTTAAGTTCTTTCTTAGTGTCTTGTTCTTCTTTCTCAGTAGCTGCTTCCATTTCTCCCCTAGTTAATGTGCCAAGATTGACTGTATTCTATTCATTGCTTCCATCTACCTCAATATTAGTATCAATAATCCCTTAAAAAATTTTGTGGTCCCATAACCACGCTCCCCTTTTGGCCATTTGGCCAGGCCCCCCTCTCTTTTTTTTGCTTGTTTGTGCCATTTGGGCTCCCTGCTTGTCCTTCTCTTTGTTTGCATGTTGTTTGTCCCCTGCCATAGGTTTTCTTTTAGAAGAAACATTAACTTATTGCACTTTTCATACTTTTGATGTTCTCCTAGCTCCGAAAGTCTGAAAGTGCAATGTCACATGTATATAAGAGTTTTTTGGTTTTCGGCTTTTTGGCCTTGTCAGACATTTAGATCTTCGAAAGTCCAACCCCCCAAAGGAGTTTGGACCTTCACACTTTTAGAGAATCAGAGTTCCTGTGTCTTTCAGACTTCTGAAACTCTGAACATCTAAAGCTCCAAAGATCCAAAGGCTGGAAAGGTGGGTGACGTCACCCTCCTCGACAACCTATTTAAGGTGTGTGAGTGACTTTTTTGGTCACTTGTGCATTTGAAAACTTGCAAATTTTAGAGTGAACTCATGTCTTGAGCCTCCTCGAGCATTTGGATCTTCATTTTTATGCCTTCTTCATGTCTCCCTTGCATTGTCCTTGAGGTAGGCCTCTATCACCTTATTTTCTTTAGGTTTTGGGCAAGGGTTTATTGTTTTTTTTGTGTCTTCTAGGGTTTGGTAGCTCAGTTAGGGTTTCTTCTCTTATTTTTCAATTTTGTGGTCATGTCGGCCCCATCCAGGGCCTCAAAGTTTTGCCTTTGGGTCCTTTGAGGCAGGCTCATGGTTGAGCTTGCCTTAGAGTCAAGTTGAAGAACGTGGGAGGGTTTTTACCCCTTTAGCTCTTTTGCAGAGTTGACCTTCACTCTTTCAGAGTTTTGGACTCTGAAGTCCTTGTAACCATTAGCAGAGAAACCAAACTCCAAATTCCAAGTTTTTCCTTTGCGGTATTTTGGACATCGATAAAAACACACATTTTCGCTCTCTGAAGATCTAAAACTCGGAACCAACAATCAACTCCAACTCCCAGTTTTGTATTTTTGGTGTTTTTGACACCAATACAAACAACATTTTATCACTCTCTAAAGGTCCAAAAGGTTCAGAAATAAATATAATTAACTTTTCGATGTTTCACTTTTTTGGCATTTCAGACTTGTCGGCCAACTAACATCTCCGACACACCGAAACTTTGTAATGCTGAAACACCGAAGGAACATATCTTAAAAACATAGAGCACTTTTCACTATTTCATTTTTTCAGAGTGCGATTATGATGTCAGAGTCTGAACCTCTGAGTCCCCAAAAATTAATTTATGAGCCTTTGATGCCTTAAAAGTTATGGGTCTTGATTTATTGAAGATTTTTTCTCATTTATTGTTCAAAATGAAATGATTGCTTCTTATAATCGTTACTAATTCATGTTTGTTTCTTTGTAGAATGTCTAGGAAGATCAACTCACCAGCTATGAAGTACCAATTCAAAGGGTACCATACATTTTCAAAGGTGGGAAATCTCCACAGTGAGATTACATACACATATATTGGCAATGTTAGCTGGAACGATTACCTCATCAACTACACCCAACCAATGGGCATATAAGAGGACTACACTTCATTAGTGTACTCTAGTTTGGTGAATGCAACGACACACCATGTGTCCATCCTCTCATCACATCTAATTTTCATCATGGCACAACACTATGTGCTAGATGAGAGATTAGTTAAGAATACAATGGGAGAACTGGTCCTGGACTTAAGGTCGGACAACATTGAAGATGTCTTCCACTTGCCCAAAGGGATAGATAGGTTTTATGCATTCCCCACGGACAAAGGGACATGTTTCTTTAACTTTGACATTCAATTGTCATATGAGATTGTCAACAATGATTATCTGATGCAACCCCTCTCAAAGAACAAACTGGATAAACTAGACATTAGGAGAGAGTATTTGAAAGAGGACATCCAGGCCGCTATGAAAATGATCAATAGAGTATATGGCCTCCAAAAGTCTATTCATCTCGAGCCTTGGATGGTCCTATTAATTGAGAAGATCAAAGGGAGGAAAGAAAGGTTCGATTTGGCAACCATCCTTAGTGACAACCTGGATAGATAGCTTACCTCGGTAAAGAATGAACCCCACTTCTACATGACTTCATATATCATGTATTTTCTTGCTGCCATGCCAATATATCCAAGGCTTGTTAAAATTGGTGTTATGGGTAAGCCCAACACTTGTTCATTTAAAGTATACCCCCATCTGGTAAGGAAGGAGAACCTTGGGGAGGACAACTCGGAGTTCATTAATTGTTAATGATGCTTTTTTTTCACAATCATCCATTCCATAGAGGGTGATTACACTAAAATATTGTTAGAAGAGGCTACAACAAAGGTGAAAGTCCCGTGGGCCTATTATATTCAATTCAAACCTTCACATACATCAGGGTGCTGGGAGTACTTTGACTCCAAATAAGTTACCAAGGTACCCATCAAATAGGGTCATCTTATTGGAAATGGCTAGGCAACTCTTTGATGCCTACAAGCATATAAAACACAAGAAGAAACATTTTTGGGACTTCCCCATCTCAATTGGTCCCTATTCCTTGCAGGACATGAAGGTCTACAAATCCTTGTAATTTGAATGGGATGAGTGCCCCTTCCAACACTTCAATTTAATAAGGACCAAATTTGATCCATCTGCATCATGGGGAGGAATTACATGCATGAGCCTCATTTCAAGGATCATTGGATGAATTGCACTAACTATTACGAGGTCAAGATCTGTAACTACTGCTAGATGAATCTAGAATTGGCATAAGATGCCTTTCTCTTGCACATTCCACTAAAGGTGTGGGATGCAAATACTGAAGATGTCTTGGACCCTTTGTATAATCAAGATAAAATCTATACAAGGGCTATTCTCAATGCTGAAGTTAACAAAGAAGAGAATGATGATATTAACTTCAAGGTTTGACATGTGATCAAGAGAACAAAGACATGGATTTGTAGACCCTTCAAGATGGATCTAGTGTTGATGAAGCAGTAGCCAACCCCACCTTCCAAGGAGAAGAAGAAAAAAGGAGATAAAGTGCTTATTCCTCAATTTAAAGGAGCTACCCTATAGAGGTGAGAAACATTATATAGGCATGAACGTCCAATTGAATATGGGTCCAACCCTAGGGCTAAGCTGACAAATACTCATATGATAGGAAGCATAGCTCCACCTGATGCTTTGTCTTCTAGTAGCCAAGAGCAAACAAATGTGCCAAAGAGGTCACCAAGGGTAAAAGTCATAGGACCCAAGCCTACTGGTTTAGAAAAGGGGAAAGTTTAGAAAAGGGGAAAGTTTAGAAAAGGAAGAAATCATCTACATCCCTGTACTTGGAGATAGTAATGGAAGAAGAGGAGGAAGATGAAGAAGATGAGGTTCCTTTGGTCCAAAGAACTCAATTAGGAGCCTTCGTGAAGAAGAGGAAAATCTAGGAAGAAGAGGTATGAATTGATGTTGATACATAGGTCCAGGAGGAAGAGGTTAATCCAGGAGATGCCTTGGGAGATGATGAATTCTATGTATCAGACTTTGAGGGTCTCTATGGTTTCAAAGAGAAGATGTCAGAGAAGAAAATGCCTATAGTAGATCCTTCTATTGAACAAAAAATACCATTCACATTTTCTCCTCCTCCAACACAATTCACTGCTACAACTCCAGAGGAGGTTACAAATGAATCAACTAAATAGGTACCCCAAGGACCAACATAACAGCCTATGGAAGTAGACCGAAGAGATTTTGTAGAGTTAGAGAAGGAGTCAGGCCAAGAACCTTCAATTGGGGTTACTTCGGAAGAGGATACTGAGTCACAAATTCCCCCACAAGTTCCATATCCAACTCTACAAGTTCCAGCTCCACCTCCACAAGTTCTAGTTCTAGTTCCACTTCAACAAGCTCCACTTCCTCCACAAGTTCAAGTTCCCCCACTTCCAACTGCTCCACCCCCATCACAAGCTCAACATCCACTACAAAATCTACCTATTCAGCTCCCTACTCCGACCCCTCCACCAATGCATATGCCTACACCTTCACCAGATTTCCCTTCACCAACTCCTCCAATAGCTCTGACTCCTCCTCTTATTCCCATGCCACCTCTAGTCCAGCATCCCGTTCCCTCTCAACTAAAACCCCAAATGCCTACTCCTCCACCTTCTCATCCCATACCTTCTTCTGAGGTGATCTAGCAAGGATAACATGAGCAAGAAAAGGAGACTGAGAAAGAGGAGGAGGTAAGAGAAGAAGAAGAAGAGGAGATAAGAGAGGAAGAAACATAAGAATAAAGGGAAGAGGCACCAGAACGAGAAGAATAAGAACATGAAAAGGAAAGGGTGATGTCAAGTTTATTAGCACCATATGAGCCTATAAATGCCTTCTCCAAGTGTACCTGGTTCACCAAAGAAATACAACCAAGGGTGAGGGTATATACAGATAAAGAGGACATTGATATGGCAGTGCTAGGACGAGCGTTCCACCAAGGAGAATCAAGTGCCCAGGCAAGGACTTTGTCATATGTTATGCAAGATCAAAGGGGCAAGTGGAAAGCATAGGTAGTGGTGCCAATAGTTGACACAAGTATGGCAAAAATCACTCCCGAAGACTATGTCTTCGAAGAAGTAGACCTGGGTGAGCTAACAAGGGAAGGAAGTAAAACATTGGACACCTTGGGATTAAAGCATTCCTTAGGTTTTATGGACAAAGATGAGGATAAAATTAAATTTTTGATGGATCAGAATGAGGTGATGAAAAGGTTCATTCTTAAGACCGTAGGTCCCATTGACCTTAGCAACCCGAAGGCCTCATTACAGGTTTTTTTGGAGAAATCGGCTACTCCCAAGATGCCGAAAAACATACCACATTCTTTTATTCATGCATATTCCAATTGGAGGGCTGACTTTAAGGAGTTCACAAGGGCTTCCTTAAGGAAAATTTTGAGACCCTTCAGAGGTATTCTTAGGAAGATCATCAAATTGGTGGATATGATGGGTGATGAGGAAGGATTAGAGGCACAAATTGAGAAATGGAAAAAGATTCTTGATGACCTTAAAGTAATAAGGAAGAAACATTTCCAAATTCTAGTAAATATTTATGAAGGTTCAGAGCTTGATAATTTGAAGGATAGATCAAGGATATAACTGAAGCCCTGAATATCTATCAGATATGTTTGAGAAGAATCAATAAAAAGATAGATGAAGGGATGCTCTGGGTAGAGGAATTACACAAGTTCTTTGAAGGACTAGACTTGGATATGTATGATGATGATTAGGGTGAAACCATGCACCTAATAAAGAACATTATGCATCAGCTCGTGGAATTTTTCAATGGAGTAAAGATGAAGGATGACCTCTAGCAAATGTTCTATCAAAAGGAGGAAATGCAAAAGATGTTGGCTTGGGAGGAAGAAATACAAGATTTTGCTACTAAGTTGGCCACCTTTTGAGAGAAACAATAGGAATGCCTTGGGAGTATCCAAATGGAAGATTTTGAGGAAGTCTAGGAGATAGTGGAAAGGCTCCAAAAGGCACATCCAAATATCCTCCCAAGCAGCTAAGTGTCCAGTTTGGACTTAGCCAATTTTTGTATAAAGGAGATTTCTTGACACTTAGTCAAATTTTCACTCCAAGATTTTTGGCCTCCAAAAGTCTGAAATTTTTCTTGACATGGTGTTGTGTACTTTGTCAATTTTTCAAATTTATTTTTTCAGAGTAGAGGTCAGGGTTCAAAATTTCTAGGTCGTCACCGTTAAGAACTTCCAGTCTTCTATGGTGGATTTCTAGTCAGATTGACCGCATGTTTTGGGTCATTTTTGCATGCTTGGGAGATATATTTTAGTTAGAACCTCAAAGGGGATCTATGATGAGGATTTATGAGAAGAACTCCAAGTTTTGAAAAAAGATTATGCAGGAAAATGGCAAGACTCTAGAATAGATTTTCTATTAGAATTAGTAATCTTTCCTTGGTTATTTTATTTAATTTGAGGATAAACCAAGGTATCCTCCTTTATTTATTTTAGGATATTCCTAAAGGAATCTCTACATGTAATTTTGTCCTCTAGTCCAAGTGGGAGGACAACTCATATTTTGTAATTCCTTTAATAAGGAAAATAGGTTATTCCTCCTTATGAGGATGATACCACTTGGCACACACTAAGTATGAATGTGGCACTCATACACATAGGGAGTTACATGAAAATTCCTTCACTCATCTCTACTTAAAGAGATATTTCTCCACACACTTGACACTAATTTCTCACAATTCTTTCACACAAATTCTCTTTTCTTGCATAGTAGTTCTATCATATTGTATTGAGCGTCTTGCTCATATTCTTCTCTCTCTCTCTCTCTCTCTCTCTCTCTCTCTCTCTCTCTCTCTAGGATTTTCATGCCTCATTCATAATACACAAAGGGGTTTTTCTTTTTTTTCCCCTTACAAAAATCTCTTGGCTCTTGTTGGATTCTTGAAGTCGTATCTTAGTTTTGGTGGTTGATCTAGCATCTCTCTCTCATTTGATTTATGGTGAAACTCTTCTTGCACTTCACTTCTTGGATTGTTATTTTGATCTTGTTTTCATTCCTTTATTTTTTCTAACACGATATCAAAGCTAGCTACTAATCCTTATTTAAGTGTTTTGTAGGAAGGTGACATTCAAAGGAGCAAGATTTTTCAAGTTTTCTCTTATAGATTTAACTTTGTTTTGCAGCTCTAACTTGTTTATTTATTAAGTTTGTTTTCTCACTAACCCTCTTTGGAAGGCTTTCCGCCAAAGAGTAACTTAGTTTTTTAGTTTTTTTTGGGTTTGGTCGGTTCACCGCCAAACCCAACTCATCCAATCTTCATTTCATATGGTTTTTTTTTGCAAGCACTAATCTTATATTCCTGTAGGTTTTATCTAACTTTTTATATTCAGATTGCTAATCCCTTGCATGCAGATATTTTACTCTTTTTGTAGGAATTTCTCATTTGCATCAAATAAATTTTTTATTGTTTATTTCATTCTCTTTGCTGGTTAAAATAAATCTTTTCTATATCTTGACAGTATATAACACTCTAATCTGCTGTTAATTTCTCATTTTACATCTATTTTCTATGCTTCTAACCTAATTTTCATTATTGATTACTTTGATTCTTGTTTATAATATCTATTCTAATCTTTAAATCTGCTTTTAAATCTAATCTCTATTATTTCAACTTCTCTATTTATCTCTGATATATATTTGTTGTTATAAATCAATCTCTGATATAATACTCTCTGTTATAAATTAAATCTCTATTTTGACAGTACCTCACTCAGTCGCTCATAGATTTGGAAAGAAGATACATTTGGAAGATCCCTTCAGTCAGATTCTAGAGAATTAGGTTATCTCAAATATATCCAAAACGTAGCTTGATCCAATGGTTCATTTGAGAGATATTCCCCCCGCACTGAGACTGTATTATCCATGCCAATTTATTCCCTACATTTTTTCTTTCTAACATAATTGTTGTTGCAGATTTTTCATCATAACATTCTGCTGGTTTATATCAATTTTCATCATTACTTTATTTCATCATTGCAACTCTAATATTAGTCATTTATTTATCATTAGACTCATGAGTTTTTTTTTTATCATTATTCATTATATAACATTTTTTGCAGGGAATCCATTCTCTTCCTTTGCTATTTTCAGTTTATTTGTCTTTTTTAAATTAATTTGTTCAAATCTGAAAGTTAAATTAATTTTATATTTAAATTCTAGCTTGGTTTTTTTATTATATTGATAGTAATCTAAATTCATATTGTTAACTTTCAATTCAATTTGTCAAATCCATTCTTTTTAAAAAATAGCATTTGATTTTAAAATTTTTTTTGTTTCTATCAATTTGTATAAACAAATCTTAATTAACATCAATACATTATCTCTAATACTTTTTTATTCACTATTACTCTGTTAATTTAATTTTAATCAATTTATCTTCTTTATTTTATAGCATTTAATAAAATTTTATTTAAATTTTTTTTTAATTTATTTTAATCAAAAGCGTATTTCACCTTGAGTAAATCTTTTTCTTGTTCATTAGATATTAACTGTATCTCTCTTTGTTCAAGTTCATTTAATCATCTAATCATGTCTACCCTAATTCCATAAATCAAGTTAAATAGCTCTAACTATCATCAATGGAAAATACACATCTCATTTATATTTCATTTTCAACATTTACTTCAAGTTGCTACAGATGCCACTACTGAACCAACTGCCACTGCTACTCAAATTGTCAAAGATGCATGGCAAGTTCAAAATGAAGAAGCTCTTGGTCTAATTGGTCTTTCAGTTATTCCTGACCTATATGTATTGATTGGACATTGCACCAAAGCTCATCAATCGTGGACAATTTTGCAACAAACCTATGATAGCTCCACTGAATCACGTAAGATTCAGCTCCAAGACAACTTGGAAGACCTCAGGTATATTGACTTAAAAAATATGGATGAATTTTTTCTTAAATTTGATGCTATTAAGACCCAATTAAATGGTGTGAATGTTACTTTAAGTGATATTAGACTAATTACTATTGTTTTCAAGAAGTGTCTTCCTAAAGAGTTTCAACAATTTATTACTAACATTCATTCGCAACTTGTTATTCCTACTTTAGCTCCTCAGTTAACTTACATTAATATGGCACATTTCAAAATCTTTTACGTCAAGAGGAAGCTAAGTTGTTGCAATTTGGTACTCTTAGATCTTCTGAACATACTTTTGTGTCTAAGCATCAAAATCAAAATAATAGATCTCATAATCATAATTCTTCTCATAATAATCATAATTCTCATCATTATAATAATCATAACAATAATATCTTCATAACAATAATAATAATCATAATAACAATAGATTTAACTCTAGGCCCTCATATAACAATAATGCTAATCACAATAATAATAATTATAATAATCAACAAAATAAGAAACCTCATTGTACTTATTGTGGCAAAGATGGTCACCTAACTAATGTTTGTTTTAAAAAGCAAAATGATAAGAAGCCTATGAATAACAATAATCAAAATAATTTCAAATCTCAAGGAAATCAATCTCGGCATGCTTTTACTGCTTGTTTTAAAGCTTCTCATGCATTAGAATGGATTATTGATAGTGGGGCTTCTCACCATGTTACATCTCATAAAGAATTGTTTGATTCTTTGCAACCTGATAAAACTAACATTCCTATTCAATTAGCTAATAATCATAGTTATAAAGTTGATGGATTTAGTGGTGTTAATGTTCCAAATGGAAAATTACACAATGTTCTTTATTTTCCTGAGTCTAAATATAATCTTCTTTCAGTTGCTCAATTATGTCAAGATTACAAAGTTGAATTTCATAAGGACATGTGTTACTTTATTGATCCTAAGAATGATCATGTTGTTGCTAATGCTAAGTTGGATCATGATAAATTTTATAAGTTTTATGAGTTTGCCTCATCAAGGTACTCTTTGAAAGTTAATATTGATTTCAATGTATGGCATGAAAGGCTTTTCCATTTGAATTCTGATTATATTTCTAGATTGCTCAAATCTAACATGGTTGAAGGATTACCACATATTGTTCCATCTAAAATTACATGCACATGGTGCATGAGTGGAAAAATGAAAAGGGAGCCCTTTCCTCATGGTACTTCATGGAGGTCATCTCATAAGTTACATTTGATTCATAGTGACCATTTGGGACCAATGGATAACACCTCCATTCAAGGTTCAAAGTATGCTCTTACCTTTGTTGGTGACTTTACTAGAAGAATTTGGATCTATTTCTTGCATAGTAAAGCTCAAGTTCTTGATATATTTTTTGAATTTCATATGTTTGTGGAAAGGCAATCAGGTTCTAAGCTTCAAATTCTCAGAACAGATAATGGTACTGAATATGTTAACAATGCATTTCATTCTTATTTGAGATCTTTTGGTATAAAACATGAGCTTACTATTCCTTATACACCACAAAAAAATGGTGTGGCAGAAAGGAAGCATAGAACTATTGTGGAAATGGCTAGATGTATGTTGCATGCAAAAATTATTCATTACAAGTTATGGGTTGAAGCAATGTCTTATGCCACTTATCTTCTTAATAGAACTCCTACTAAATCTTTGCAAGATATAACTCCCGAGGAAGCGTGGTCCGGTAGAAAACCAAATTTACAACATTTGAGAATTTTTGGATCTATTGCTTATGTTCACACACCCAAAAAAAAAAGGCAAAAACTTGATTCTAAATCTTCTCCATTTATTTTTGTTGGGTATGATGAATTTACTAAAGGTTATAGATTTTATGATCCTACTAATAACAAGGTGCACATTGCAAGAGATGTTTGCATTGCAAAAAATGAAGTCCATGAATGCTCTAAGGTCAATGATGATGAATTTAAAGGAGGCACCATTGAGATTGTGGAGGACCAACCTCCTATTTTAAACCCTACTCCTAATGCATCTATTTCTATTCCTACTAGTAATACTAATGATGATGATGATGATGATGGTAATAATATATCTATTCCTCATAGTAATAATGTTGATCATGATGATAATGATACTCCTCATAGTGACATTTCTGTTAATTCTAAGAGAAATCTTAAATGGTTTAAATATTTACTTAATGAAGGTGATGATTATATTTCTAGAATGGGTGGTCTTAGACCTAGGAGAGTTAATTATTGTAATTATGCTTTAATATCTTCTCTTATGAACTCTAATGATCCTAAAACATTTTCTCAAGCTAAATTTCAACCTCATTGGCAACATGTGACACAAGAATAATATGACACTTTAATTTCTAATAATACTTGGGATTTAGTCCCTTTACCTCATGCTAAAAATTTAGTTTCATGCAAATGGTTATATAAAACTAAGCTGAATGCCAATAATGAAATTAGTAAGTTTAATGCTAGGTTAGTAGCAAGAGGATTCTCTCAAATTGAAGGGTTAGACTATAATGAGACCTTTTCCCCTGTTGCAAAAATGCCTACCATTAAAGTAGTTCTTGCTTTGGCTTCTAAAATGAATTGGCCTATTCACCAAATGGATGTTAAAAGTGCTTTTTTAAATGGTGATTTGCATGAAGAAATTTATATGTCCCAACCTCCCAGTTTTATTAAAGAAGGTCATGAACATCTAGTATGAAAACTAAACAAATCTATTTATGATTTAAAACAATCTCCTAGAGAGTGGTATTAAAAAATTAATGCTTTCTTTATTTCTCAAGGTTTTGAAAGAAGTATGAATAATCCTAACTTGAATATCAAGCATAGTGAAGATGACATTATTATTATCATTCTTTCTGTTGATGATTTGATTCTTACTTCTAGTTGTAACCATTTAATTTCTAATATAAGTTCCAACTTAACTAAAAATTTCAAATGACTGATTTAGGACTTTTACATTATTTTCTAGGAATGCAAATTTGGCAAACCCCTAAGGGTATTTTGATTTCTCAAAGTAAATATGCTAAAGATCTTCTAGATAGATTTCATATGAATGATGCTAATCATGTTTCAATTCCATGTGACTTAGGAACTAAGTTAATGATAGATATGGAATCTCCATTCATAGATGCTACTCCTTATAGAGAACTTGTAGGTAGTTTAAATTATCTAACTCTCACTAGACTTGATCTATTGTTTAGTGTTGGTTTAGTTTCAAGATTCATGTCCAAACCTCAACAAACACACTTCAAAATTTCTAAAAGAATATTATGATACATTAAAGGTACTATTAACTTAGGATTATTTTATGATGCAAATTCTAATTTTTCTTTAAAAGGTTTTACTGATTCAGATTTAGGTGGAGACCCCAATGATGGGAAATCTACTTTTGGGTATTGTTTTCCTCTTGGTTCAGGTGCTATATCTTGCAAAAGTAAAAAAAGATCAATTTGTTTCTCTATGTTCTACCGAAGCTGAATAAAAAAGTTTCACTCATGCCTCTAAAGAAGCTTTATGGCTTAGAAGAATACTTTAAGATTTGGGTCTACCTCAACAAGAACCTACTAGGTGATACACCGAAATGATGGTTTGAATCATAGTATAGAGGATGAAACCAATGCATAAACTTAAGTCTAGGAGATCACAACTCTCTGAATAGGCTTGCATCAATATTTCATAGAAGGGTCCATAATAGAAAAAGGCTATTTAGGGAATGAGAGAATTTCACAAACAATAGCATTCCTAAGAATTTAGACACAATCTATAACCTAAAAACAAACATTCACCTCTGCAATTGGGTATAGGAATGAGACAGACTGTCAGGGGGTTGAATTATACCCACAAGAGCATTCAAATCAAACCACCCACAAGAATACACATAAATTGCAGAAAGAGAGAGGGATCAGGAACCCTAAGATATCACCAAAAACATACATATACTTTAATTCAATAAGAGAGGATTCAAACAAGCAAGCATAGGGACAAAGAAGATGTCACAAAATACCTATGCAATATCTAAATCATCAATGAAAGATTATAGAATGTAGAGAACCAGAGGGTAGGAAAAATGCCACGGATAGCTTTCTAAGAAAGAGACTTTCTTCTTTACAAAATGTGAACTTTGAGCTCTAAAAAGCTCCAAATATTAATATATACATCTTTTTGCACGCAGGCAGGAGTCAAAACCTAACTAGGGTTACATGGATTTTTGTTAGAATAATAGCCAACCCTAACTCTATCAAGTCTGATCATAAATGCATCTCTGAAATATCATAGCCGATCAAATATTTTGTTTGCGTGCCCATCTCTATATTGGATTTTCCTGTAGACAAGCAACCTTGATTCATCAACCTCTGGCATAGACTTGATGTCGCGGTACCCCAGGAAGCAAGAAATGACCCACGATGGCTGCTTAGACTTTCTTCACCATCTTCCCAACTGCAATTGTCCTAGAAACATAAATTCTCCAGCTACACCCAACGCTCGCGGCTTGTTGAATCAAATGCCGGCAAAAACCTTCTCAGAAATATTTAAATTTGAATAACAATAGCTAATCGGTCAATTTAAAATGTGGCCATTGATATCTATCATTTCCCAACAGACGAACGGCCCAGATCATCTTTGAAATAGTTACAAACCCCTTTGAAAAGTTCTTGGCCAGATTAGCATATCGCAACCAATGGGAAAAAAACATGTCGGCATATTTGTCAGTTTGGACCCACCTTGACCTTCACTTCCTTTAGTCACTCGGCGAATGCATGACTGAAAGCATTTTTCCAAGTCGAGAAACACTTTTTCTAACCCTAGTCTGGTCAAGCGACTATGCAAACACTGTAGTCATGGAATTTCTAAATCTTTTAGCTAACCTTGGTTACATCTTGTGAATAAGAGAAAAGCCTTTACTTGTTGAGTCACCAAATCATTTGGAGCATCGCTATCTTATTACATGAATAAGCGACCAAGAGGAAATTTGTCAGAGCCGCCAAAGACTTTGTTAACCCTGGGCCCATTGCCACATGTCATTCTTTCATTCACTCCGTTCGCTTTATCAGCAAACACCTTGGCAAGCTTTCTGACAACAGACCCACTCGAAACCTTGATTCACATCTAATGGCAGGTGCACGATCTCATAGCCTCAAAAGATCCCTTCCGATCATGCGCCAGCCATTGATCACTTAAAATTGCCACCTTGCTTAAAACACTTGGACCCACTGAAGTCTTCATCATCACCCAGTAGCCAATAAGATGCAAGCACATCAACAATACGCGGCACTAGACCCACTAACACATCTCTATATTTTAGCCAATCACAAATCGGCATGTCACCCTGACCTGGCATCAGACACACCTAGAAAATGAAGCACTGCATGAAATGAAGATCAACGGTCGGCGTAAGATCTCATGTGTCAGAAGAAATCCATGAGATCAAGCGCCAGCTGTTGGATGTTCCTTTCTGGGACCCCCACATACCGAGACCGCCAAACATCTGGCGATTATGAAACTAAAGAAAGAATTAGACCATTCGCTGGGTCGCTAACTGTTAAGCGGTAACTACCAAATACTAAGATATTATGTGAACAACGTATTTGCTGAATCGGGGAAAGGATTGGTGACCCTAGATAACTTTGAGTGATCACCCGATTGAAGGTAATTCACCAAGTCGCGGAGTGAAAAGAGCATATTCCATCCGATCAGGAGATCTCGCGAACAAAGGGTATTCGCGTGATCAGGAGAAACAAAAGAATATTCTGCGGGGACTAGGAGATCACGTGACTGAGGGCTTCTAAAGCACACAAGGGAAATAGAGACCCTTAGTGGCCAAAAAAGGTAATGAACAATTATAATAGGCCAAAGGGTTTTTTAGGGCTTTTGGCTACAACGGCTACTTTTTCAAATTTAAACTTGCAGACCAGGGAGTTTTTTGGATAGTTGCAAAGACTAGAAAACAAGGCAGAAAACCATGAAATTTTTTGAGGTGCTTGGCAGGGCAAAAATGCAGACCAAGAAATAAAATTCAACTTGACCAAAATGGAATAAAATAGGAAATTTTTTGGGCAACATTTTGGCGATTTTTGCTAGATGTTAGCCTGCTAGACATGGAAACCAGTGGCCTTTGAGCAATCCATTGGGCATGGGGTCAATCCCTCAGCACAAAATTTTTTGACAGAGAGACAAACTGGAACTGAGGAGCAAAAAATTATGCGCGAGCACTTTTTGAAAAGCAGGAAACTAACCTAGGAAAATTGGAAGAAAGCAGGGGAAAAAATAATTACAAATATTTACAAAGATGGATTAACCTCAAAATAGGGCTTCAAGTGGAAACCATTCACTGATATAGGCAAGGCATCTCCTTCAAGAGTTGATAGCTGAAAAGCATTAGATCCCTTGCATTCTGTTATAACAAATGGCCCACCCCAGAGTGAATCAAATTTTGTATGTCTGCCAGGCCTTGATCTGAACTCATCCCACTTGAGGACTACATCTCCAACTTTGAAATTTATGGCCTTGGCTCTTTTATCAAAACTCCTCTTTGTTTGATCTTGATGGAACTCCATATCTTTCATGGATTTGTCTCTGAGTTCTTCTAACTCCATTAGCTGAGAATATATGATTTGTAAGGGATCTCCTTCTTCAAATAGGACATACTGAGTAGCCAAGTCCAAAGCTAGTAACTCAGTTGAGATGGACAACTTGGCCTCTCTGCCATACACTAACACATAAGGAGAATTCCCAATGGTCTTCTTTGGGGTAATTCTGTCTAACCACAAGGCATACTTCAATTTAGTATGCCAATCTCTCTGGTTATCCTGCAGGGTTTTCTTGATTATCGTAATCAAGATCTTGTTACTTGATTCTACTAAACCATTGCCCTAGGGATAATAATTTGAGTTTGTGTTTAGATAAATGCCATTTTTGATTGCCCATTCTGAGACTTTAAGGCCTGTGAATGCTAATGCATTATCTGATATTATGGAGTCTGGAGTGCCAAATCTGTGAATTATATCATCATAAAAACTTAAGACAACACTCTCATTTGATTCTTTTAATGCAACTGCCTCTGTCCATCTAGTGAAATAGTCTGTTGCAGTGATTATCCACTTGTGGCTAGCACTAGATGGAGGATTGATCGTGCCAATAAAATCTATACCCCATTTCATAAAAGGTTGCTCTGTCCTGATTGGCTGTAGGGGTAAAACTACAAGCCTTTCTTTTCCTACAAACATAGCACACTTGATGCATTTTCTCACATGATCATGACTATCCTTAAAGATAGATGGCCAATAGTATCCAGCCCTCATGATTTTAAAAGTAGTAGTCCTAGGAGAAAAGTGACCTCCAGAAGGTCCATCAGGAAATTCAAATAGGACATTAGCTATCTTTTCTGAATCAATACATCTTAAAAGGACACCATTGTGATCCTTCTTGAAAAGAACCTCATCTATCAGCACAAAAGGAATAGATTGTAACCTATAATATCTTCTCTTTGCTGAATCTAGGCCTGCAGGACATTGTCCTATTTTTAAGTAATGCATGATGTTAGGGAACCAACCTGATGACTTGGTATGTTCATCTGTAGAATGCACAACTAGAGACACATCTGTTTGTTCTATTTTCTTTGAACTTTCATCCTCTGCCAAATGCTCACAAAGGCCTCTTCCTCTAACCAGCTTGGTGGTTTGGATATCAATGTCATATTCCATTACCTTGGTAATCCAACCAGCTCTCTTTTTGTTTAGGTCCTTGGAAAGAAAAAATTCTTTGACACTTGGATGAGTAATCTTTAGGTGTACCTTGTTATGGGTCAATAGATATCTGAACTTTTTAAGGCTCTTCACCACAGCAAGTACATGTTTTTCCACAAAAGAGCATCTTTGTTCATACTCTTCTAAACCTTTGCTAAAGAAAGTAATAGGCTACTCCAACCCTTCTGAATTTTCTTGAGTCAACATTGCAGATATAGCATTGTGACCTCCATAAGCATAAAGGATAAAATCCTTACTGAAGTTTGGGTTTAGGAGAGCAAGAGCTTCTATCAAGGCTTCTTTGATAACTTGAAAATTGGCTTTTCCTTCTTTAGTCCAGCTAAAATTTGAACTCTTCTTTAACATGGTTGTTAAAGGCTTCAATAAATTTCCAATATTAGGCAAGAAACACCTAACAAAATTAATCTTTCCTATGAAAGATTCGAGACTTTTCTTATGATGTGGCAATGGTAGCTCTAGGATGGCTGCAATTCTCTCAGGATCCACTATAATTCCTTCTTTGGACACTACATATCCCAATAATTTTCCCTCATGAATTGCAAACACACATTTCTTGGGATTAAGAGATATCCCAAACTCTCTACACCTTTCAAAGATCTTCCTAAAATGTTTGATATGATTTGCTGCATGCTTAGAATAGACAATTATGTCATCCAAGTAGACCTGTACAAACCTATAAATGAGGCTTTTAAAGGCCATATCCATTGCCTTTTGAAATGTAGCACCTACATTTGACAAACCAAAGGGCATCTTTTGATATGCCATGGTTCCCCACTTGGTTGTAAATGCAGTCTTGTATTGATCCTCTTCATTGACTAAGATCTAAGTGTATCCTGAATAGCCATCCAATAATGAAAATCTCTCGGATCCAGAGACACATTGTAAAATTTGTTCCATAGAGGGTAAGGGACGACGGTCTTTTAGAGAGGCCCTGTTAAGATCCCTGAAGTCAACACATAACCTCAACTCCCCATTCTTCTTCCTTACAAGAACAAGGTTGGAAACCCAACTAGTATGCTTGATGGGGTAGATGATACCACTTTTTATCAATTTGAGCACTTCTTTATGCATAAGTGGCTCAAGCTTGGGATTAACAGGCCTTTTCTTTTGTCTCATTGGTTTGGCATTAGGCTCTAATTTAATAGTGTGCTGAGCAAGGGCTGGATTAAAACCTTTGAGGTCCTCATATTGCCATGCAAAAACATCACTGACTTCTCTAAACAATTGGGTGCAAGCCTACTTTTCTGAATCAGTGTTTACCTTTCCAAATTGTAAACTTTTACCTGGTTCCAACTCTAATTCAACACAATGTTCTTGTTGAACTACCAAGCCAGCCTTATTCTTCTTAACTTGGTCATCCTTGTTGAAGATAGTCTCTAAGGTGACAAGGCCTCTAGGCATCTTATTAGACTTAAGCTGTATCACTTGGTCACCATAGTTTAGTGATAGCCTATCTTGATTATGTTTTGAGAAGACATCTTCTTCAAACAAGACCTGTAGAATTTGCTCATCATTGTCAAACACTTGCCAATTAGCATTATTATCAAGAATAGAAGGTCTGACAATCACTTTGATATGCTGTTGGTCCATTTCTTTTGAAATGCTATTGGGGATGTCATATTGAGATCCAATAGCAGCCAATCTGTCTGCATTTTGATTTAGTTTCCTATGGATAGCAACAATGTTGAAAGCACAAAAATCTTCAATTGCATCCAAAACTCTATGTTTGTATGCTCTCAAAGTATCATTTTTGGTTGCACTTATCCCTCTCACTTGGCTGACTACCAACTCACTGTCACCATAAACTTTCAAGGCCTTAAGCCCTCTTTTTCTAGCCCACTCTAGTCCATTCACAAGGCTTTCATATTCTGCAGTGTTGCTAGTGCAGGAGAAACTGATTCTGAAAGCTGTATAGTATCTTTCTCCTTTTGGGGACACTAGCATAGCACCACCACCAGAACCATGTCTACTTCTAGCTCCATCAAAAAACAATTCCAAACCAGATTGTTCTAACCCTCTGAATTAGTGTCTTCCTTGAGAAGACATGGCTCTATGGATCCATTCTCTTGTATCAAATAACTTCCCAAACCAGCATCCCAAATGACATTCTCTTGGGCTTCAAAATCATTTTATGATTCTAGTTCATTTAAGAAAATATCAGGGATACTTTCTATTTTAGTGCTTGCTTCTCTGATAGTTGGGAAATCACTGTCATCAAATATAGGGTAGCTTGCATTGATGGTATTGGATACATATGGTTCTATATGGTGTGCTACTAATGATTCTGATTTAATGGTAACCTTGGTACCATATCTTGTGTGAAAGAGCATGTGGGACCAATCAGAAGAAAGGTAGCCTCCTATTTTGGCTGTGAACTCCCTTGATAGACATATGGCAAATAAAGCGGGGAGATCTATGATATATATATCAAGTAGGATAGAGAAATTAGGACTAGCATGAAGGATTAGACTGGTATCCTTAGCCACTCCTATAGTGTTAACTAAGGATCCATCAAGTTGTGTAACCTTCTTTTGGAGGGTTTCATATTTGAGTCCTAATTGGTCATCTACTTTTTTGGGCATTACAGTGCTAGTAGCTCCACTATCTACCATACAATTATGTACTAAGGATTTTCCAATAATTAAGGATACATAAAAGGGAGGTGGTTTTGAGTCCCTACCTTGCATGGTACTACCTTTGGAGTTGCAGCTTGGAGCCTCCTTTTCTTGATCAGTGTTGACCAACACTAGCTTTGTAGCTTCTTTTGTAGGCTGAGGAGTAGTCATTTTAGTCATGGCCCTTTTCAAAATCTTAGGTTGCCCTGGAATAGCCAAAGAGTCCCACATAGACATGGTAATGTTCACCTTCTTCATGCTGTCTACAATGTTGAAAGGTGCCACGGTGTGTAATCTTTGTTGTGCTTTTACTATGATGGGCTCTACTTCTTTGAGAGTTTGGCCCTCTTTGTTTGTAATGGCAGGAGCCTTCTTAAATGTGCTAGGGGTAGCTTGCTGCATTGGCTCCGCAGATGTAGTAGCTTTGGTACCCGAGTCTGCCCACTCCATATCTTGAGCTCTTCTCTTTGACCTTGTGTTGGCAGCAATGGAAGGTTCACCAATGACTCCATTAAAGTCTTGCTACTCCTAATTGAAGAGAGCAGTCTCATTATCTTGTGGTTCTTATTAAGGAACTGATCCCCTGGAAGAAGCCTTTGTTTGAACTTGTGAGGCATTTTGAACCATCAGTGCTTGGTTCATCCATCCATTTGAACATGTAGCCTGATTATGAGGCTGATTAAAAGGAAAACACCATTCATTGTCCATAGCTATATTGTTCTGACTAGGGACCATATCCCTAACTGGATTGACAGAATTAAGAGGTGCTGGGTTGTATGGTTGGAATGGTCTTTGATTGAAATTTTGCCTTTGTCCTTGATATGGTGGCTTATCTTGCTGATAAGGCTGTCCTTGATTCTGATATTGTTGATTGGGACCTTGGCCTTGTGGCTGAAAGGGTGGTCTGATTCCTTGCCATTGTCTCTTTAGATTTGTGACCTCTTTAGTCAAGGTTTGCAGCAAATTTGCCATTTCTTGCTGACTAGTTTGTTGACTATTCTTGATTTCTTGCAGCTCTTGAGAGAAACTTGTTCCTAGCTCTTGACCACTAGTACTAGCCTGAGGTGCTAATATGGTGGGAATAGGGGTAAATGGGGGTACTTGTGCAGGTGAAATGGGTTGAAGGCTAGGAAAGATGGGCATAGGTGGCCTTCTAGCTATCATACTTGCTTGGATCAAACAATTTTCAGCTCTGACAGTCGTGTTAAAACCCTGGGGTAAAGAGGTACCACCCATAGATTGAATCATGATAGAGATTTGGCTATTCAAGCTTTGCAAGAAGTATAAGAAAGCATGGTCAGCTGATCGCCTAACAGAGACTAAAATTATATTCCATGTCTTGAGGAATCTACTGTTATAATCTGTCATCTATTCTTGAGGGTCTCTTTTAATGGTTGTCAACTATTCAACCAAAGACAAGTTGTCTAATTTATCCTCAAAATGCTTACTTAATGCATCCCCTAATTCATCCCATGAAGTAATGGAACCAATAGTTAAAGTTCTAAACAATTCAAGAACCTTACCTTTAAGAGAGGCTACTAATAGCTTGGTGGCCACATCCTCTTGAGTTATATTATGTATGCTGCAGATAGTGGTCACATCTCTTATATGCTCAAAAGCTATAGTTTGTCCTTCACCTATGAAATCAGGTATACTCTTTAGTGCCACCAAGGGCACATCATGATGTTGAGCAAAGGCTAATGGACTTCATTGGTTGAAAGGTGCAAAAGCAAACTGTCTAGCCATTGTAGGAGCTATGATTTGAAGATTAACAACTATGTGAGTTGTGTTTGATGTTGGATTTGAATCTTCTTCTAGGTCTCTAGTCAGAGATCTTCCTCTTCTCCTGAGATGAAAGGGCAAAGGTCTCCTTTCTAAAGTATCAGGAGGTGTAGACTGTACTCTCCTTGTAGGGGATGCTCTCTGAGTTGATCTACCTTTGTAGCCTCTTTTTAAGGGCAACTCTAAAAATTCAGTAGGCTTTGAGCTTCTAGTCTCAATCTTTCTCATAAACTTTGAACAAATTTAGCTTGGATATGTGAAATCAGTGGAGTCACCAGATATACTTGATAGAAAAACTTCTAAAAGTCTGTATTATGTAGTCAGTATATCAGAGATAGCATAATCTTTCAAAATGAACTTCTTTTGATGTCAGAATTATTATGCCCAAGGTGAGGTATCTTTGAATCTAAATCCTTGGACTTATAACAACACCTTAGAACATAAATCTAAACTTGTCCCACCGGGCATGCCAGAAATGTTATACACTAAGTTTACACCCTTGTTTCAAGCTCTCTTGGTCTTGATAACCTAGTATAACATGGGAATCATCTCCAGGTGTGGGACCTATGCTAACTAAGATGAGACCTCTAGATTCTAGGCTGGTTCCTCTTGGATAATCACCCAAATTTGCTTCTTGACATGAAAAGTAAACTCTTGAGGGAAAGGGATAGAGGGAATCCTGAAAGGGAAATGACTAAAGCAAACTACCTACTAGGTGATACACCAAAATGATGGTTTGAATCATAGTATAGAGGATGAAACCAATGCATAAACTTAAGTCTAGGAGATCACAACTCTCTGAATAGGCTTGCATCAATATTTTATAGAAGGGTCCACAATAGAAAAAGGCTATTCAGGGAATGAGAGAATTTCACAAACAATAGCATTCCTAAGAATTTAGACACAATCTATAACCTGCAAACAAACATTAATCTCTGTAATTGGGTATAGGAATGAGATAGACTGTCAAGGGGTTGAAGTATACCCATAAGAGCATTCAAATCAAACCACCCACAGGAATACACATAAATTGTAGAAAGAGAGAGGGATCAGGAACCCTAAGATATCACCAAAAACATACATATACTTCAATTCAATAAGAGAGGATTCAGACAAGGAAGCATAGGGATAGAGACGATGTCACAAAATACCTCTGCAATATCTAAATCATCAATGAAAGATTACAGAATGTAGAGAACCAGAGGGTAGGAAAAATGCCACGGATAGCTTTCTAAGAAAGAGACTTTCTTCTTTACAAAATGTGAACTCTGAGCTCTAAAAAGCTCCAAAAATTAATATATACATCTCCTTTTTGCATGCAAGCAGGAGTCAAAACCTAACTAGGGTTACATGGATTTTTGTTAGAATAATAGCCAACCCTAACTCTATCAAGTCTGATCATAAATGCATCTCTAAAATATCATAGCCGATCAGATATTTTGTTTGCGTGCCCATCTCTGTACTGGATTTGCCTGTAGACAAGCAACCTTGATTCATCAACCTCTGGCATAGACTTGATGTCGTGGTACCCCAGGAAGCAAGAAACAACCCACGACAGCTGCTTAGACTTTCTTCATCATCTTCCCAATTGCAATTGTCCTGGAAACATAAATTCTCTAGCTACCCATGACGCTTGCGGGCTGTTGAATCAAATGCTGGCAAAAACCTTCTCAGAAATATTTAAATTTGAATAACAATGGCTAGTTGGGCAATTTAAAATGTGGCCATTGATATCTATCATTTCCCGGTAGACGAAAGGCCCAGATCATCTTTGAAATAGTCATAAACCCCTTTGAAAAGTTCTCGGCTAGATCAGCATATCGCAACCAATGGGAAATGAACATGTCGGCATATTTGTCAGTTTGGACCCACCTTGACCTTCACTTCCTTTAGTCACTCGGTGAATGTGTGACTGAAAGCATTTTTCCAAGTCGCGAAACACTTTTTCTAACCTTGGTCCGGTCAAGTGACTATGCGAAAACTGCAGTCGTGAAATTTCTAAATCTTTTAGCTAACCCTGGTTACATCTTGCAAATAAGAGAAAAGCCTTTAGTCGTTGAGTTGAAAAATCATTTGGAGCATCGCTATCTTATTACATGAATAAGAAACCAAGAGGAAATTTGTCAGAGCTACCAAAGACTTTATTAACCCTGGGCCCATTGCCACATGTCATTCTTTCATTTGCTCTGTTTGCTTTATCAGGAAACACCTTGGAAAGCTTTATGACAATGGACCCACTCAGAACCTTGATTCACATCTAATGATAGGTGCATGATCTCATAGCCTCAAAAGATCCCTTCCGATCATGCGCCAGCTGTTGATCACTTAAAACTACCACCTTGCTTAAAACACTCAGACCCACTGAAGTCTTCATCATCACCCAGTAGCCAATAAGATGCAAGCACATCAGCAATACATGACACTGGACCCATTGACACATCTCTATATTTTGGCCAATCACAAATCGACATGTCACCCTGACCTGGCATCGGACCCACCTAGCGAATGAAGCGTTGCATGAAATGAAGATCAACGGTCGGCGTAAGATCTCATGTGTCAGAAGAAATCCATGAGATCAAGTGCCAGCCGTTGGATGTTCCTTTCTAGGACCCCTACATACCAAGACCACCAAACATCTGGTGATTATGCGACTGAAGAAAGAATTAGACCATTCACTGGGTTGCTAACTGTTAAGCGGTAACCGCCAAATACTGAGATATTACGTGAACAACGTATTCGCTGAATCGAGGAAAGGATTGGTGACCCCAGATAACTTTGAGTGATTGCCTGACTAAAGGTAATTCACCAAGTCATGGAGTGAAAAGAGCGTATTCCATCTGATCATGACATCTCGCGAACAAAGGGTATTCACGTGATCGGGAGAAATAAAAGAATATTCTGCAGGGACTAGGAGATCATGCAACTAAGGGCTTCTAAAGCGCACAAGGGAAATAGAGACCCTTAGTGGCCGAAAAAGGTAATGAAGAATTATAACATGCCAAATGGTTTTTTAGGGCTTTTGGCTACAACAACTACTTTTTCAAATTTAAACTTGTAGACCAGGGAGTTTTTTGGATAGTTGCAGAGACCAGAAAACGAGGCAGAAAACCATGAAATTTTTTGAGGTGCTTGGCAGGGCAAAAATGCAGATCAGGAAATAAAATTCAACTTGACCAAAATGGAATAAAATAGGAAATTTTTTGGGCAACCGTTATCATTGTAATATAATATATAAAATTGGTGCTTCAATCATAGTGTGATTTTCTACTATCTGTGCAAAGTTTATGAATGTGTGTTTTCTCATTCATTTATTTCAAAGAGCTAATTGATTGTATGGTGATTTTGATTTACAAATTCATTAGTTTGGTGTTTATCATTAATGTTGTATGCAATTTAGATGTCTAATTACTAGAAATGAAATACTAACTAATCTAATCTAATAAATCAATCTGAAGAAAACACAATGAAGATTACAATGATCAAATGAAATTAAAAATAAAGCTTTACCTTCACTTATCCATTGTAGCTTGTCTCCATTGTCTTGCTAGCTTTGATTTCTTGAATTTGTGAGCTCTCAGATTTCCAAAAGTCCTCCTTTGTCCAAGATGCTTCCAAAGTGTGGAGATTTGATTTATCTTATGCAAATTAGCCTAAATCTAGATTATACAAATGCTAGATGAAAGTAGTATGAAAATGGCTTGATTACTTGGAATGCTTGATCTCTAGAATGCTTGAATGCTTGAAGATTACTAATGCTAATATTAGGCTCACAAAGGAAGAATGATGCTCCTTTTATAGATTTTTGGAGGACTCAAGCCTAGGTGGCACAATCCTAGGGTGGAGATTGAAAGGTGGAAGATCCTAGGGCTATGATTGACTTGGTTGAAGGGGTTGAGAGAAAGGGGGATGTAGTTGGAATGTGAGAGGAAGAATAGGGAGGATTTTCCTCCTATGTTGACATGGAAGAGAAGAAGGTGGAAGGGAAAGACACATGTCAAGTGTCTCACAAAGACCATTGAGAAGAAGGGGGAAAGACCTTTTCCTCATGAGGACTCTTGGTACAAGTTTCCCATGAGTCACCTTTGACTCCTTGAGATGGCTTGAGAAGCTCCTTAGGAATAGGGATTGCTTCTTGAATTAGTGTAGGGGAAGACATGTGGTCATGAGACCAAGTCTTATGAGGCCACATAACCCTTAAAAATAGGACATGTGTGTGTGAGGATAATGACTTATTAATAAATAATAATAATTAATTATTTTAGCCAAGGTGATGTGTAAGGTGACTAGGTCTATGAGGTGGACTAGGGGACTATCATATTAGTGATTGTGTAATTAGTAAATTAATTAAATCACTTTAATAAGACTAATTTAGAGGACTTAGGATAAGAAGAATATACTATAGTGAATATATCAAATAAATTGAATAATTTATTTAATAATAGAGGAAATAAATATTAATTAAATAATAAATATTTAATTAATTCATCAAGTCAATATTAATTAAATAATAAATATTTAATTAATTAATCAAGTCATTTTTTAGTGTATACATTTTTCCCCTCTTTGAAATAATGTGTTGGTCGCATTATTTCCAAGAAAATATCAAGCATTTTGCCCCTGCCCCAGACAATGTCTCAGATGAAAGTGATCAATGCATGCCCCCTCGAGAGATTGATTGACAAAAAATAAATAAATTATTTTTATTGTTTTTGGTTGACAATTAATCTCACGAAAAGTTTCAGAAGAAATGTGGGTGAAAATGGGGTGAACAGAAGAATTCTGATAGGTAGGGTCCACATACAAGCAAAACAGGTCCATAGGCTATATATAGGGCCAAAGGGTCCACTATAGGGTCATTGTTTACACGTGGCATTTATAGGTTGGAGCTTGGAGAGAGAAGAGATCAGAGCTGAGATGATGTCTTTCCCATGAGGGTCAGATGCTTCTAGAGATCACTAGATTCTGGAGAGTTGGTAGGTGACTCGATCCTCTTTGTCAATTTGTAATTTTTGCATGATGTAGTTATATTTTTAGCATTTGTAGATTAAATCCAACCATAGGTTAGGATTGAATTTTTTTTGTTCATAGGAAAAGAACAAATGCACAGTTGTGACACATGTATGCGCAACAACTTGCCATGTTTGCATATCAAATAGGTAGTTCTGCACATACGTGTGGGGTACCTGTGCATTCATGTTAGAAGAAATCTGAGTGGTGCATTTGTGAACTAAATGTGCACAAACATAGTTTGGTGCATTTGTCAGAATTGGCGGTGCATTTGTTTAGGTTAGTTGCGCATATGTTTAATCTACACAAATACCAGGGAGTTCTGTGCAAACACTTTTCTATGCTGCGCATTTGTGTTGGATGGTAGAATTTTGGAAAATTAGAAGGTCAATGAGGTCAAACTTGATATTGAGAGGCTGATATGATCTTTTGGCTTGGATTTTAGATCGATTTAGTCAAGATAGGTAACATCGTAGCATGGTCACTAGTTAACCTTCCTGATTGTAGATAATTGATAGAATTATCTATTTGTACATGTGATAAACATGTGTTCGATTGATAGGATAGGATAGATAGATAGATCAGTCTGATCAAAATTTGATAGTTTGATTATTATGAAAGGAGGAAATTACTGACATTCTAATGTCATGGGAGAGATATCCCGTGACACAAAATATGAGACCGACATTGTCAGAGATTGACAGGATATTGATTGGGGTGACTGGATTGTATCATATCATTTACACACCCGAGATTTAGGCGAACCTATGGATGCTCATGACATTGGTAGAGAGATGGGACTTAGAGATGAGTACCTTTCATCTCCCTACAAGAGAGATGATTGTCACACTAGAGGATGTGTATCACATCCTACAACTACCTATCACAGGAGAGCTAGTACAATATGATAGACATGGCAGCTTAGCAAAGTGTAGAGCAGTCTTCGGTGATGATGACATAGAAGAGTCAGAGATTAGCTAGGAGAAGATGGTGGATTTGTATGAGCCTCTCCCCATTGTTTTGTATAGAGAGATTAGAGGTTATGTCTGCCCAAATCAATGGTCACATGGCTTCACAGTTGGATGGGGTCACATGCTTTAGAGGATGATGGAGGATGGGACCCATTTTGTTTGGGGGTGTGCTTGCTAGCTCATATGTATCATGATCTACATCGAGTAGTATATCATAGAGGAGCATCATTATCAGCTAGAGTTACCTTGATCCATGTATGGGTGTGGGAGCATATTGCAATCACATGGCCTACAACTCTAAGATTTTGAGGTGCAGGACAGCCTTACATTTTTCTTTATGCATCAATCCAGTCTCAGCATAAGCTGGGATGTCTTGAGTTTTGGCGGCACACATTTGATACTATGGATATCATCATCTGGAGACCCTACCTTGGGTGCGAGCTGTGGGAGGACAAGTGTTAGCTTGACTACTATTTCGAGTCCTGATGGATGATTGGGAGGACACCATATATTATAGAGAGACATGTAGTGAGCTAGGTCCTATGACGGTTTGGCAGGATCCAGGGAATGCCACAAGGGGTGATAGAGTTTGCACACACCCATCAGGAGAGATGAGATTAGGGACCCATGGTTTCATTTGATATTTCTCGACAGGAGTTCCTAGACATGCCATTTCAGGCATGGTCCATTAGACCAGGGTTCGTAGACCCAGGCATGACAACAAACTATGAGAGATACTTGAGGGACAATCTAGTCCCTAAATTGACTGATCCAATAGAGAGACCACCCCAGAGAGATGCAGGGGATAGGCAGAGGGACAAGAGATGAGGATGAGGCTAGAGGGGCTGAGGGAGAGATGGAGGTGGTGATGGTGGTGATGATGGTCCTGACAAAGGGAGGGGAAATAGAGCTGGGCCTCGAATGAGAGGTGGAGGTGTGTGACCACGGGGGTTGATGCCACCCCCTGTGAGATAGGTGCGGAGACAACCACCAACATAGATTCCCTCAAGTGCCCCAGTATAGATTCCAATAGCTACCCCTACATAGGGAGATAAGGCACCATAAGTGTAGGTACATATACCAGTATAGATGTCAGCTATAGTATAGGTGCTAGGACAGGAGGATGCAAATGATATACTTGGTCAGGAGAGACTTGTACAGGGTGGACTAGTACATGATGATATATAGGATGAGCAGATGCTTGACATTGGAGGGGATGATGTACAAATGCTAGATATCGGGGCATAGGAGTAGCAGGCTGAGATGGATGTTGGGGGTCATGATCCCTACTTACAGAGAGATACCCAGGAGGAGGACATTGACATTGATGCGTTTCTATTCAGACTAGCAATGACACAGGTATAGGTAGACCATGTCCTAGGACTAGAGAGATGGGTGGAGAGACTAGAGGGTGAGCTCATAGAGGTCAGACAAGAGTGAGATGTGGCCATAGAGAAACCAGGAGAGGCTGATGCATTACTGGATGAGCTAGAGTCCATAAAGACATTGGGACCACACTCATACAAATTATGGATGATGATGCAAGCTGGTAGGGAGATCACCTACTGAAAGGAGGCCTATAGATAGGTTGTTCCTAGGGATTAGTGGATTAGGAGCTTCAGAGAGAGCTCATATGCATTTAGAATAGCTGTACATAGGCATGCATTGACCAGTAGTAGAGGTACATCTTCACATCCTTCGAGACCACCCTCAAGTTCAGGAGATCCATCAACAACAGGACCATCTATTGCATCACGCAGACATCAACAGACTGAGTCTGGAGGCATGGGTCTTAGAAATTTTGTATACACTTTGTACCTATATCATTATTGTATCAGTATTGTTTCATTTATTGTATATGAATTGATAGACACTATGGCCACATTATTATTTTATGAGATATCATTGGACATTTGGACATTTTATTTGTTTTATGGACTCTTTATACATGATGCAGTTCTATTATGATTGCTTTTATGATAATCCTCTTATGATGATATATACATGTGAGTACTGACATATGTAGGATGTGATGATTTACTTTGACATGCATATTACTTATGTTCTATAATGTGATGATTTATTTTCATGTGGATGCATAATGGTTGATGATACATCATGATATGTCTTTCCTAGATGGTTGTTTATATAAATGCATTTCCTAAATGGTTGTTTATTTAATTCTATGTGTTTCTAATGCAATGAATGAATGGTGATGATATAAACAAAGATAATGAATATGATAATCTAAATAATAGATAATAAATGAACAAATGATAATGCATGTAAAGAATGAAATTGCGGTAATAATGTACCTTATGAAATCACAAAAGAGTTGGACAAATTCTAATATGAGAAATAAGATGAAATGTATAGCATTATAGATAAAATGTGATGATAGCTATGATGAAATGTTACTTAAATTATAAAAAATATGCATGTTAATATACAATGGTTATATACAAATGAACAAACCTAATAAGATAAAATAATGATAATGAACAAACCTAATAATGGTTATAGAATGATTAAATGTGATAATGAAGATGGAATATGCAAAATTGAAAATACAACATGAAATCTATATTCTTGTTACCCAAATTTCCTCAATTTAAATAACAATGTGTTCAACACGAGAAGGATGGACAAAGAAAATAGATGAACTTATAAGCAAGATAACCTACAAAAATCTATAAAAGGAGCACTTATATGCAATAGGATCTTTTAAATGTAATGAAGAATGAAATATGAAATGAACATCTCCACAACTTCATGAAACATCTTAGAGCATGGTAATTGGAATTTGATTATCATCATTGAGCTCGTTATGTTGCAAGAAAATGCAAGCATCATGGTATAATCAAATCGGGATGACCTGAGCACTTCTTGCATGGAGTTTAATATAGAAAACTTGACAAGCATCTAGGTATAATTGGAACGAGATGACCTAAGTTTTGTTTGCATAACAGACAAGGAATATTCCCCCCTCCATCGGGGAACAAATATTTAGAGTCGAGGTATGTGTAGCGTATCACCATTAATAACATTCAAATAACAACATGAATTGTATGTGTAAATTCTTATTAAACTGATGAAGGCTCTGACACACAGACACCCCCAATTACTTGTTCCTTCGACTTCATTAGAAAATATCCCAAAAAACAACAATCAAATAAAAATATCATGCCCCATCCCATCTATTCTAATCAATGACATATGGGAGTTTTAAACTCATGTCAAGGATATCCCGGAATATCATAGGAAACCTGATAACAATGAAATCCATATATGAATGCATAATCTATAACAAATCATTCTAACATTCCTTCCATGAATATACATTTCTTTGCCAAAAGATAGTGTTAAGTTTATTGATCACTTTGGTTGATATGTAGCCATTGCAAATGTATAGATAAGCGGTCACGTTTCGAAAGATAGATCACATATTATGAGTCATGATGAGGATATCATTTGTATTTGCTTTTCTGGTGAAAGTAATCCATTTTGTCCTCTAGGAATTGTGACGATCATATATCCACTTCCCAAACTAGGTCGAGGACATGCCCCTAGCTAGGTGATGGACTAACTTATTATGGTTGGAGAAAGACACACATGACTAGGATGAAGACCAAGATAGTAGACCAAGCTATGATTGGGTGTTATTATGGATTTATACATTGGATATGATGTTATAGATTGATCATTTTATTATTATATATACATGGAATGAATGGTGACAAAATAACCATTTTATAATGGGTGTATACAATGGGATGACATGCTAGAAGAATCCTAATAGAGAGAAGAGCTAACTTGTCACAAATAACGCCTGTTTCCAAGTTTTCACCACATGTTTTTATTACAATTTTCTTTTTATTTATTTATTTATTTTTATTTTTATGTTTTATTTAGATACATATCCCTTGCATTGGGAATTTAAGCATAGAATTTCTTGAGATGCATACTATTAAGAGGCTCATCCAAGAGATCTCCCTCAGATGTAGACAATTGATAAGTCCCGGAGCCATAGACTGCTGTAATCACAAAAGGACCCAACCAATTGGGTTCAAACTTGCCCTTCTTCTCACGATCCTGCTGATTTTTAGGATTCTCACGAAGGACTAGATCACCCACCTGAAAGTCCCTGGGTTTCACTTTACTATTACATTGATGAGACATCCTTTATTGATAGACCTTCAAATGATCAAAGGCCCTTTTGCAACATTCATCCAACAACTCCAGTTCAGTAAGTTGTGCCACTCTATACTCTTCATTTGGAATTAAGTCTTTTGGGGATACACGAAGAGAAGGTAACTCGACCTCGAGGGGCAGAACAATTTTAGAACCATAGACAAGGGAATATGGTGTGGCTCCAGTGGGAGTATGGATGGAAGTGTGATAAGCCCATAAGGCGTGATTCAATTGGACATGCCATTCATGGCCACTGCCATTGATAGTCTTTTGGAGGATCTTGACAATGGTTTTATTAGACGCCTCAACTTGGCCATTACCTTGGGGATAGTAAATGGTGGAATAGTGATGCGTGATGTGGAATTTCTCACATAGTTCATCTATGTCTTGATTTTGGAATTGCTTCCCATGATTAGTAATCAGATGCATAGGGATACCATATCTGCAGATGATATAATTGAGGATAAACATGGATATTTGTTTGCCAGTAGCAGTGATCAATGGAACGACTTCAATCCACTTGGTGAAATACTCAGTTACAATGATAATGTACTTATGACCATTGGAAGATGGAGGGTGAATTGTGACCACAAGGTCAAGTCCCCACTGACTGAATGGAAATGTGGTTGTAAAAGGATGGAGCTGTTGTGCTGGTGCATGAATAAGATTCCCATGTATTTGACATTTCTTGCATTTCCTAGCAAAGTGAAAGGAATCTATCTCCATAGTAGGCTAGTAGTAACTCATACACATGAGCTTCTTAGCTAAGGAAGGACCACTCAAATTTGTCCCACAAATACCCTCGTGAATGTCTCACAAGGTAGTTTGAGCTTCATCATGTTCAAGACATTGTAAGAGAGTACCGTCAAGACCTCACCGATACAAGGTGTCAGATATTAGAATATAATGGGAGGCTTGGCGTAAAAAGGTACATTTTTAGTTTCTAGATATTTCAGGTGGAATGGTATTGTCTTTCAGGTAAGAATATATCTTTTTATAAGTCGGGGAATATTTTCCAATAATATGACATATGATACTTGTATCAGGATCATCGTACACAGGATAAGTCAAAGATTCCACTAAGAACTCAAAACAGGCCTTTGTATCTTCTGCATCAAATAGAGAAGCAATCATAGCCATAGCATCTGTAACCTTGTTATCATTTCTTGGAATTTTCTCAAAGGTGATTATTGAAAAATATTGCTTAAATTCATCCACCATACATTTATATGGTAACAACTTATCATCTTTGGTCTGATACTCATTATTTACTTGATTGATAATCATCCCCATAGACATTCAATTCAATCAATTTCCATTGTAGAGCCATCTTCAACCCTATCATCAAAGATTCATACTTAGCTACATTATTTGTACAAGGAAAGAGTAACTTGTAAGACTTTGGTATTGTATATCCTTGTGGTGTAACAAATAACACTCCAGCTCCTGAACCATGCTGAGTATATGATGCATTAAAGTACAACTTCCATGTTTGTGTAGATAATTTCAAGATATGCACATCTAGGAATTTAGTATGTATAGGATGATCATTTGTCAGTGGTGCCTTAGCTAATTGATCTATAATTACTTGTCCTTTAATGGTCTTCCTATCCACATACTCAATATCAAATTCACTAAGCAACATAACCCACTTATCCAACCTTCCTCTTAATGTTGTCTTGATCAAAAGGTATTTTAAAGGATCAATCTTTCCAATAAGCTTTATGGGATGGGACAAAAAGTAATGTCGCCACTTTTGTGAAGCAAAGACTACTGCTAGACATGCTCTTTCAATTGGAGAATAATTTAGCTCATATCCCATGAGGGTACAGTTGATATAATATATAGCCTTTTCTTTTCCTTCTTGATCTTTTTGGGCCAGAAGAGAACCTAACGAGGCTTCTATAGCTGAAATATAGAGCAAGAGTGCCTTTCCTAGAATTGGTGACATAAGAGTAGGAGGATTTGCCAAATATTGCTTAATCTTATTGAAGGCTTCTTCACACTTATCATCCCACTTGAATGAGATATCTTCATGTAACAGGTGCTAAAAAGGATGACTTTTGTCCACTAGTTGAGAGACAAACCTTCTGATTGATTGGAGGCATCCTTGTAAAGATCTTAACTGACTGATATTTGTAGGGGAAGACATCTCCATAATTGCCTTAACCTTTTCTGGATCAACTTCTATACCTTTAGTTGAGACAATATACCCTGACAGTTTACCTGATGTAACCCAAATGCACACTTCTTTGGATTGAGCCTAATCTGGTACTTTTCCATCTGAGTGAATATCCTATCCAACACTCTTAAATGACCATCTCTATTTTTAGATTTTTCTAGGACATCATCAACATAATCTTCCATTATAGTATGCATCATGTCATGAAAGATTGTGGTCATAGCCCTCTGATAAGTTGCACTAGCATTCTTGAGCCCAAAAGGTATCACATTCCAACAATACATGACCCAAGGACATGTAAAAGCAGTCTTCTCTTGGTCTTCTGGTACAATCTTGATCTGGTTATAGCTAGAAAAACCATCCATTAGAGACAACATCTCATGACCAGCCATCAAATCAACTATGATATCAATCTTAGGCAATGAGAAGTCATCTTTAGGACAAGCCTTGTTAAGATCTCGAAAATCTATACAAATCTTGATAGACTTGTCTGGCTTTGATACTGGTACAATATTGGAAATCCACTCAGCATAATCAATGGCTCAAATGAATCCAACATCTAGGAGCTTCTTCAATTATGCTTTAACCATAAGTGCAATATGAGGATGCATCTTTCTGAGTTTCTGCTTGACTGGTTTCATTCCTAGTGTAATAGACAAGTGATGCATAATAAGATTAGGATCTAGTCCAGACATATCAACATAAGACTAGGAAAAATTGACTTGTCTCTCTTTGAAAAATTATGAAAAAGCTTCTTTTTCTGGCTCTGTTAAGGATGTTGCTACTTTCAGAATACGCAGGACTCCTTCATTCCAATGTTGAGAGGCAATGTTGGTTCAATAAGTATTGCAGACTATTCTTGATACATATAATTGGGGAGAGTGTCAATGCTTCCATCTTCAGGTGCCTCAAAGAGGTTTTCACCCTCATATAAGTCTTTTCTTTTTACTTTTTTCAGATCTAATACTGCCACTAAGTGGTTTTCACCATTAGATCTATTGATTATTTTTACATTTTTATGACTGAAAGGATTGGCACACTCTCCAAAATAAGCCATGTCATTGAGTTCTATTGGAAATCCTGACTTATGATCCCCTAGTGGTATATGATCTATGATTCCAAGATAGTTGATAATTGCATCATCATTATGGAAAACATCAAGTTCTAGATTTGTTGGGATAATCCCAATCGATAAGCTCAGGATGAATAAGGGGTACCAGATCGTCTGGGTCAATTTCAAAGGTTAAGATGGTATTTATAGAGAAGTTATCAAGGTTTATGATTGTATCGGCAAGGTCTATTTCCATACTCTCATCCGAGTTATCTATCACAAGATAATCCTCACTTTCCTCACAGTTGTCAAGAGTAGTATCATGTGGAACTAATCCTAGTGATTCAGTCCTTGAACTTTCCCCCTCATGGTAATCACCACTATAGGCATGGACAACATCAATTCCTATTTCTTCAGTAATGTTAGATAATGAATCCCATTCATAATCATTAGAGTTCAAATCATCATCTTGTCCTTGATTATACCTAAGTCTATTAATGATTCTTGTTGCTATCCTTTTCTTTTCTTTGTCTACATACAATACCATTTTTTCGGAACTCTAATGCAGGATCCTTATATGCCTTGTTGAAAGATGCAATCTTTTCTTTACCTTTAGATTCCTTTGGTCCTTCTCCTTTATATCCTAACCCTGTGGTGTCTCTTTGGTAATTTGGATTTTTCAAACTTAGTCTTATAACACCTTCTCTCTGTAACCATATAGGCCCACTGCCTTGGTATCCCATCTTTTGCAACAAAGTATATCCCTTACCATATACATCAGCTGATATATATTTATGTTTTACATCTTCTTCATCCTTATGTTGTTTAAGCAAATGGTTAGCATTACGATCAACTTCTTCTTTTTATATAGTGCCCCCACTTATAAATGTGCCATAAATAGGTGTAGACAGAGCTTCTGATTATTGTTTGATAATCAAGGATTTTCCATATGACTTAGGAGATAAGGGTAATTCTATGATACAAAACATTTGACCCAAAGTGTATTCTCCCATACTTTGTTCTTTTATATCAATTGTGATCCCATTGGATTTAGATGTTGATGCTACATTACTTGGACCAATAGGTGTTGCTAAAGAAGATCCATCATGATTATAAGGTACCAAAGATTCAAGTGTTGTCTTCAGAGTGTTACAATACTGAAAAGGATTTGGATCTCCCTTGATAGTTATTTCTTGACCATTGTGGGGAAATTTCAAACACTGATGATAATTCAAGGGAACATCTTGATTAGAATGAATCCAAGGTCTCCCCAAAAGAATGTTATATGCAAGATCCATATCATGAACTTGACAAAGAACATCTTTAAGTACAGGACCTACTCTGATAGGAAGAACAATAGATCCCTTGGATGACCTCTCTTCTTCATCATAAGCTTTGATTGTGATTTTCTTCTTTGGATCTACAACATTTTTAGAAAATCCCAATGCAAGGACTAGTTTCAAAGTGCATATATTCATGCCAGTTCCTCCATCTATTAGTACTCTTTTGATTTTATGATTTTGTACAAGAACTTCTATATGGAGTAGAGAATTATGTGCTTAATTAATGGCTAGATCATCATGCTCATTAAAATATAGGTAATGTGGAGTTGTCAAATGTCCCACCATAGCTTGGAATTGGGCTTGATCTAGATTTGTAGGAACATGAGTTTCTAGGAGAGCTTTCTCAAGAATATCCTTATGAGACGGTGACACACGCAAAAGCTCTATTATAGATATTTGGACTGGTGTTTTCTTCAATTGATCCAAAAGATTGTATTGATTGAAAATATTTGGCATGGACTTTGGAACATAGACAGACTTATTTTGTGAGGTGGTAGGTTTGGATGAGACACCTTGGATTGGGCTCGAGTAGTAACATTAACTGGTTGACTCTCAAAATTTTCTTTGATATTAATCACATTGGCATAATATTAAGAAGGATGACATTTAGAAATGTGATTAACATACTTATAGGATGTGGTATTGTAGTTGGCTTGATTATCACCCTTAGTATTGGAGGAACTTCATTTCTCATGTTCGGGAAGTGGATCTTTAAAAGCCATATGTGACTCATTTGAGGTATGTCCATCAACACTTATTTCACCACTTTCAATCAAGTCTTGTATCACATGTTTGAGTCTTTGAAAATCATTGGTTTTGTGACCTTTCCCTCTATGGAATTCACAATAATAATTATCATTCCACCAAGAAGGTTTCATCCTAGGCTCAAAATCTCTAGTTTTAGGAAGTACAATGATTTTCTTTGTGATCAACTTCCTTAACGTAGATTCAAGAGATTCACCCAAAGGAGTAAAAGTTCTTCTATGTGGCATAAAAGGTAATCTCGAATTGGATGAGTTATTGTTGGTATTCTGAGTTGCAGTTTGATTTCTATAAGTAGGTTGAGTAGCATTGGATTTTCTTGTGAGATTTAGAAGAGGCTGTGTTGGTTTAACATGTCGGTTATCAACAATCCCATCATTGACAATGTTCTTGTTTTTATTCAAAAATTTGGATTTTTCATTGTTGTTGTTGGGATTTGAACTTGAAGATCCAACATTATCCTTGGAATAAAGCTTAATCTCACCTTTTCTAACCACAAATTCCTCAATTTTGACTCCATTTTCAATGAGCTTATTAAAGTTTGGAGGACATTGCATTTGTAACCTATAGCTCATTTCTTGTGTAAGGTTATGCACAAAGATATCCATCTTTTCTTGTTTAGGAATTGTTCATGGATACTTAGCAAATAGTTAATGCCATCTTTGCAAAAAAGTAAGGAAAGGTTCTCCATTATTTTGTTGTGCATTGCAAAGGTCAAGCATAGTGACTTCATGTTCGATGTTATATGAATAATGAGTCACAAACTTGTCAATAAGCTCATTGAAAGATTTGATGCCTGGGGGTAGTTTGGAGAACCATTCCATGGCTTGTCCTCCTAAACTATGTGGAAATAGTCACATAAGATAAGTGTCATTGTGAGAGAATTCAATACAAGCAACACAAAATTCACGAATGTGGTCTTGCAGATATGAATTCCCTTTGTATTTGTCAAATTTAGGTACCTCAAAATGAGGAGGGAATGGAATCATTGCTAAATGTTTATCAAAAGGATAAGGACATATATCATCTAAGTAATATTTCTTGGTTGATGATCCAGTTTGAATGTCACAAATTTGTTGTTGAAGCATTTGGATTTGTTGTAAAATAGGGTCCAAAGATAATGGAGGTCCTTGAGTGTTTTGGGAAGCACTATGTTGTTTGTCTTCCTTTTCCCCATGAGCATGTGTCTCTTGAGAACCACTAGGGATTTATTGATTATTAGTGATAGGTGGTTCTTTAAGAGTAGAGACATCAAAATCATTTGGTAGTTTTTCTCCTTGTTGAGCAAGCATGAGGAAGTACATTTCTTTATCCATATCTAAAAGTCTTTCCATGACCTTATAGAACCTAGGATCTTGCATGGTGTCTCTTAATTCTTGATATGTTGGTTCTTCCTCTATTGTAAAAATTGAACTCTTCTTAGAAGATTTGGACCAAGGGTTTTCATCATTATTGCCTCCTTCCATCTTATCTACAGGTTCTAGATCAATTGGTTGCTTGAGTTTCTGAGATCGAGTTTGAACCATAAAAAGGTGAAAGATGATTTTGGGATGAACATTTTGATGAATCAAATGGATATGTACTTGATAGGATAGATGTAGAAATGAACCTAAAAGTGTTGAGATAAGTGTGAAAACTTGATAATCTAAGTCTATAGGAGGTATGGATCTCACTATGATGTGACAAAGAAAATCAAGAGATAATAATCTAGGCAAGTTTTTGGTTAAGGATGATAAATCCTGATATGACAAACTCACAAAGATCAAAATCTGATAATTTAGGTAATAATTCAACACTAATTGGGGATTTTTGAAGATTTGGGATGATTTTGTGGATTTTGGATGAAAGAAAGATGATGAAATTTAATGAAAATGGTAAAACTAAGGATCAAAGGTTTGTGTAAATCAAATGGTTTTTCCAGAATCGTACTGAGGCAAAAAATGGGTATCCAAAAATGTTAATGTAAAAATTCTAGTGTCTGTATAAAGGCTCTTTGTTATGGATGCACATGAACAAATGCGCAGGACAATGAAATGTATGCGCAATAGAGTGGCATAAATACGCAATAACAGTGACAAATGCACAGTAATATTGGACAGATGCACAACAGAAAGTGATAAATGTGCAAGACTAGTTTTCTGATGGTTTCACTTGAATTTTTTGGTTTTTTAGATGATTTTTGGAAAAGTAAAAATGAATATACACACACATGTAAAACATAAATGATTTAATCTAATTTGATTCAATATTAATGCACAAACATGCTTACAATTCCTAAGGTTGGAAAGGACAATATTTGCTAAATCTCCACTTGGATAAAATCAGCCACACAAATTCATAATGAACGGCCTAGGAACTTGGAGGTATGAGCTCCTTCTTATAGTGCACTCACTTTTCTGGCACACCAAGTTCCAAATTCAATGGGTCATTACTTCCCAAAGAACTATTATCTCTACTATGAACCGTGAGTATTTTGGGGTGTCTTCACGGGCTTGGATGACCCGTTGATCCAGGAAATAGAAGGTTTTTGGAAAACTACACAAAAACATTTAGTAAGGACATCCATTCAGGTGGTTGTGATCAAGTCATTTTCCCAATTAAGGGGGCTCTCCCAATCCTTCCAAAGCAAGATTTTCACCTTAGCAATGTAGGGACTTTAACGCACCACGTGGGTACTAGAGGAGATTTTGGTTGCCACAATGAATTCACACCTGTCCACTATGAGACTAATCACAATAACATTTTTTATATACTAGTTTGGAAGGGCTTGGTTTTAGCTTGTTATCAGTTGGGTCATTCCTTGGGGTGAGTACCCCTTTTCCCACCAAAGACCGCCCTCTAAAAATTATAACAATTTCTCTTACACCCAAGATCCAAGAATGGCGAGGGGAGAGGATACGTTGTTATAATTTTGGAATTAAAAATAGTGCTATGAAAGCAAAACACATAAAACATATATCTAAACTAAAGAAGACACGTGAAAATGAAATGCATGTCTTATTTTAAACCCAAATGAGATTATAGTCTATTTTGTAAACCCCTTATTAGGCTTCTAAGGAATCTGTAAATAAACAGTTAGTAATCTCAAAAGGGGTCTTCAGATTCAACTTGCAAAACAACCTAAATGTCTACAATAATAAATAGAAACTTGTTAAGATGGTTACCTCAATACAAAAATGATAAGAAATTGAAATTTAGTAATTAAAATAATAAATGCACAAAAACAAAGTATGAATGCACAAGAACATAAAGTAAATGCGTAGAAACAATGGATGTGCTGAATCAGTGAATGTATGTGTAGAACGATGGAATAAATGCGCAGTTATAACAAAAATGTAATGGGTTGATATGGAAGCGCATGAACGGGTGACAGATGCACAAAATGAAAGAAAAAGACAAAAATAGAAAGTAATTGGCCCGGTAAGAAGAATGAATGTTCAGGAATACATGAAAGATGTGCAGGAATTGCGAATGAATGTGCAGGAACAACCTATAGAATTCTACACATGGAAAAAATAAAAATAAAATGTTAAATTTGTGGGGAAAGCCCCACGGTGGGTGCCAAAAATGTATGCAATTTAGATGTCTAATTACTAGAAATGAAATACTAACTAATCTAAGCTAATAAATCAATCTAAAGAAAACATAATGAAGATTACAATGATCAAATGAAATTAAAAACAAATCTTTACGTTCACTTACCCATTGTAGCTTGTGTCCATTGTCCTCCTAGCTTTGATTTCTTGAATTTGTGAGCTCTCAAATTTCCAAAAGTACTCCTTTGTCTAAGATGCTTCCAAAGTGTGGAGATTTGATTTATCTTATGCAAATTAGCCTAAATCTAGATTATGCAAATGATGGATGAAAGTAGTATGAAAATGGCTTGATTGCTTGGAATGCTTGAATGCTTGATCTCTAGAATGCTTGAATGCTTGAAGATTACTAATTCTATTAGGCTCACAAAGGAAGAATGATGCTCCTTTTATAGATTTTTGGAGGACTCAAGCCTAGGTGGCACAATCCTAGGGTGGAGATTGAAAGGTGGAAGATCCTAGGGCTATGATTGACTTGGTTGAAGGGGTTGAGAAAAAGGGGGATATAGTTGGAATGTGAGAGGAAGAATAGGGAGGATGTTCCTCCTACATTGATATGGAAGAGAAGGTGGAAGGGAAAGACACATGTCAAGTGTCTCACAAAGACCATTGAGAGGAAGGAGGAAATCCCTTTTCCTCATGAGGACTCTTAGTACAAGTGTCCCATGAGTCACCTTTGACTCCTTGAGGTGGCTTGAGAAGCTCCTTAGGAATAGGGATTGCTTCTTGACTTAGTGTAGGGGAAGACATGTGGTCATGAGACCAAGTCTTATGAGGCCACATAGCCCTTAAAATAGGGCATGTGTGTGTAAGGATAATGAATTATTAATAAATAATAATAATAAATTATTTTAGCCAAGGTGATGTGTAAGGTGACTAGGTCTATGAGGTGGACTAGGATACTTAGTCATATTAGTGATTGTGTAATTAGTAAATTAATTAAATCACTTTAATAAGACTAATTTAGAGGACTTAGGATAAGAAGAATATACTATAGCGAATATATAAAATAAAATAAATAATTTATTTAATAATAGAGGAAATAAATATTAATTAAATAATAAATATTTAATTAATTCATCTAGTCAATATTAATTAAATAATAAATATTTAATTAATTAATCAAATCATGTTTTAGTGTATACAACTGCATTATTTTGTTGTGACAAATTATTGGGAAGATCGTTCTTTGGTGCTCCAAGATAAATTTGTCTCATGTGTGCACACATTTGTAGTGGCTTCATGATTTGATGAATTTTGATATATCTTACATCTGCATTTATTTCCATCGATGATTGCATCTACAAAATTGGGGTTGTGAGTTATTCAAACTCCCATTTTGTGGATTTTCTCCATCTTCTTGGTAATTTAATTTGCAAAGCAGTGCAATGGTGGTTTATGTCCATTAATTTTACTTTCTACAACTTTCATCTAGTTCTTGTTACCTCACTCCTTACTTTCTTTACAAATCAGTCATAGTAGACTAGATCAAATTTACATTGCTTTCATTTAAAAGATTATGAAAATATAAAAAAAGAGAAGAGAAAGATTGTTCATTTTAAGATTATTTTTTGTAGCCTATCCAAGATCGAACCAACAAAGGCCTCCTCCTGAACAGTTTCACATTTATCTTCGATTGAGCTATCTAGATGGTTGAGACCTAACCCAAAAGGACGTTGAGACTGATTTCATCATTCTTCCAAGAGGGAAGTTTGTTCATCCAAATTCCTAGCTGTTGTCTCTGTAAAAATGATGCTCAATAAAAAGGGTCAACATTATCCTATGAAGTGTCTAGGGTCACAGGCACACCAGCAACAAAGAAGTTTGGTTGCTTGACTCTACTAAAGAATTGGTTACTATCATCTTCATCCTTAGATGAGTCAATGTGTACTTGTGCAGATTTAGAAGACTCTCCTTTCAAAATAGTTTTGGACTTCGTAGCCTTGGACTTGGGAGGTGAAGGTTTTTTTGGTTCAGCTTCCATTAATACCTTATTAATAGCCTTGTGAGTTATTTCTATTACTTCATCATACTTTCTTCTCATAATATTTATCAGTCTTGTTTTTACTCTCAGCAGGGGCTTAATGGATTTTATTATTATGTCATTCTCATCGAATGAAAAAATAGGTAGCTTGTCGTCTATGGATTTTATCTTTATCTATTCATCTTATTTAAGTGATAACTATTTTCTTACTTCTAGTTTCTCATATAAATTTTTAGGAATACTACCTTTGATTTCAAGTAGATTCCTTTTAAATACCAACATATGATTAATGGAAATGTCTTCAATAGATTTTTTATCACTTTCATTATACCTGTCATAGTATTTAGGTAATTGATTCAACTTTCCTTGATCAACTATCCTTTTTTCCAACATCCTCAGATCAGGTTTCCAAAGTTGTCTCACAACTAGTTTATTTTTAGTTTTCTCCTCTTCACTCTTCTCTTCTTCTTTCTTCTCCACACCAGTCCTCCACCTTTTAGGAGGTGGGTTTTGTTTAGAGAACCTTGTCCTTCTCACAGGAATCTCTATTTCCTTCACTATCTCAGCTATGCTTGTTCTCTGTGATGATCTCTTAGGTGGTGTAGGGGTGGTATCAAGTGTTGTAACCATAGTAGGAGGCGAATCACCCATTTTTATAGCTTTAGGAGGTGGAAGAGTTGCAAGGGTAGTGCTCACCAACCCAAAATCTCCTTCTATTATATTTTTTCTTACCTCTTTCATCTCTTCTTAGCTTATACATACCTTCTCTGCAAGATTTTTAACTATTTTCTCTCAATCTTTCTCTTTCTCACTACCCTTGATTGTTCATCTTTTATTTTAGCACTTGTTTCTTCATAAGTGCACCATATTTCTTTAGTAGGATCAATCTCAGAAGAAAGAACATGATCTACTTGCATAGTAAGAACCTTTGCACTAAACTCATAACCCATAGGGTAAGTCCACTTTTTTCTAGGTTCAACTGCCTCAAAACATACACAATCAGTTTCAACCATGAAACACATTATATCTTTGTACTTCTCTACCATTTCCTTAGGAATTCTCTTTCTTTCCTTTATTTTCCTTTGAAGAGTATTGAACATAAAAAAGAGTTCTCCATCTACCCATGTACTATTTTTTCTTTTGTAGCTATTGGTCACTTGAATAGTTGTGGGTTCATTAGCTTTCCATGCCCTAGGGTGCATTCCAAGAAACTTGTGTACTACATGAATGTAGATATATATCAGTAGTGATCCAAACCTGAATTATTTTGATTTGTCTCACTTGATCTAATTTATATTCTCCAAGAATTATTGTCTCATTACTTCGCACAAGTTGTATTGAACATTTTCCTTTTCCATCTTATATGCCATCATAATTACACTTGTGGTAACAGAATTAGGCCAGTTTCTATAATGAAGTTTATATTCCAAAATCATTGAAATCAATCTCACATCTTGTTGAAAGATGTCATTAATTTTCATTTCCCTCTTATCCCATTTAGAATGTGTTAGGGTTTCTACTTGCTTCTTCATGTTCTTATTCGTAGAAGGGATAATGATAGTATCATCCAATCTAGTCACATCATGAATCAACTCACTGGAAATATTAACATGCTTCTCTCCTATCTATAGAAAGTGGTCATGGACTTTGGTAAGAAAAATCTTGATCCATTCTTCTTCATTGAACTCATATAGTTTTGCCATTTGCATGATACCAAGATTTTGGAAATGAGTGAACTCATCCTTCCAATTTCCATCATCCTTAATCATGTCCTCCTTCTCCTTGATGATCTCTGAGTCCCCTATTGTCTCATACTTATAGTGAATGTATGCCCTAATGTCTTCCACATGAAGCACACTATATGGAATTTGTGAAAATGTTCCTTCAGGATCATCCTCCGTAGATTTGTAAGGGTGTTTCTTGAATTTGTACCTTGGCCTCTCACTAACATAAAAAATTAATGGTCTATCCATAGTAAACAAAGCTCATAGAAGATTAAAATACCTTTTACTTGATGAGACTATATATGAAGACTCAGTGATCACAAAAATGCTTTAGCTCCTTTACTTTCTCTTTTGATCTTCTTTAGTTATGTTCGAATGGTGATCAAAAACTTTGAGAATAATGAACTTATACTTCACAATGTTCAAATTTACACATTTCTTGATGAATTAGTAAGACTGCAAGGATCCTGTCATCCATCTTCCTTGGCAATCATCAAGTACTTTATGTATAACCATGCGACCATAGATATGGACTTCAGATACATTAACATGTCTATCTATAAGCTCACATAAACTCACTCTTCATACAAGGGTCTAGATAGGTTACTATTATATTTCTCCAAAGATCCCCCTAAGGCCATGCTTGGCCACTTAGGATGATGTGGCAATGATAACATTAGTAGCATCTACTTATTCTCCTTGAACCTTAGTTTCACTCTTTTCCTTTTCTTTCCATACTTTACCACTGTCTTTGTTACCTTCCTTCACAAAATGTCTATCAAAATCATCCATGTATTCTGTCAGGCTTCTACCAATATCACCAACATTTTTCTTTACAAGTATAGATGGTAGTCTTATGTTACTAACATTTCCATTATACCTACAAAAATTTTCTATATATCCTTGATTGTTACATTTATAGCATGTAGGAGATGACCTATTCTGATTAACCTATAGTCTATAATTTATTGCGATGTGCCCAAAGTTGTTACATTTGTAACATGTAATATTCATTGTTGTTTCCTCTCTTATGTAGTCTTGTTTAGTTCTTGATAGATCGGGTTTTATGTATTTTTCCTTCTTGTGTCCATATGTATAGCAATTGAAACGATAACCAGAAAAAGACTTATAAGGAGACTTAACTTTGCAATCTCTCTTCATGTGACCAAATTTGTTACATCCAAAGCATCTTCCTTTAAAAGGTCTAATCTTATTTATAGGTTCCTCTTGCTGTATAGGTTTTTCTTGCTGATTAGGTGTCACATCTATTTCAAATTGTCTTTCTTGAAAATTTGAGCATTTAGCTTCATCAAAACCAACTCTAGTCATGTCACCTTTAGGATTTTGTAGTTCTAACTATTCATCAATATTTTTACTTCTCACATAAAGTCTCTCAATGTGTTTCTTTGCTTCAATAAGGTCTCCCTTAATGATGTGATTATATTTCTCCAATTCTTGATACTTAATTTTGTAGCCATCTAGTTCAATATGCATTTTCTCCATTTGAACATTAGTGGCTTTTAAAGTTTCATCAAGTTTTCTCTTCTCTTTATCTAGTTGATGATGTTCTTGCTTCAATGCTTTATTTTCTTATTCAAGCTGATTGATTAGATCTGATGAGTCATTTTAAGATTCTTCCTATATATTTTTCACAAGATCTTGTCTTTGGTTCCTAGAGAGTTCAAGATGTTCCTTAAGCTTCTTGATGTAACCCTCAGCTCTTCTCAATTTAAATTTAGCATTATCAACAAGGTCTCCAAGTGATGCATCAAAATTATCTTCCAAACCACTTGAATTCATCTAGATCTCCCTCAAGCTATTAGGATTTCTCTCCAAGGGCCTTAAGCTCTGATACCAATTGTTGGGATTAAGTAATATTGAGAGTGGGCTTGAATTAGTATTACAACACTTTAACAATAAACTTAACCAATTCAAACTTAAGCATGCAATTTATTGAAATAAAGAGGGCATACACATAAAGTACACAACTCATATCACTATGATTTGTTAATGAGGAAAACCTCGTTAGAGGAAAAACCCTGGTGGGGATGATACCCACAAATGATGTACTAATAGTATATTGTCCCTCTTAGAAGATCTAGCCCTATTAGGAGTTGATTATTACATTTAGTACAAATTCTTGTTAAAGGATGCACACCCTATTAGGGGTAGTACATAGTACAAGGAGCTTACTACTCTTACAATGCAACATTGCCTTTACAATGACTTATAAAAGTCTATGCTTCAGTATTCCTAATTATAGCTCGCAACATCCTTTGTATTATTCTAACATCCTAATTCATCTGCACATCACACGCCCCACCTCGCATCTCAAAACATCTTCATATATATACTTGATCTCATATCATTTCTAGTCGGCTCACAAATACATCAAAAAATGTGTCCAACACATAATCAAATATCAAATACATATTTGAAGATCATATTTACACAAAGTTAGGGTAGGACCCAAAAAAAATTCAAGGTAGGACTACTGGGATCCACATGTTACTCCCTTAAACATTGCAACCACTCATCTGTCATGTTACACTGTTGTACTATCTTCATAACCACATGAAGCTGTAACTCTCTCCAGTCAACTCTAAAATCCATACGACCTTAACTAAAGGTATACTCCATCTCATATAACATTACTCTAAGATAGAAAGGCTTAGTTCTTCACATACTATGCTCCCCAGACAAAACTATGCAATTGTACCCTGTCAACTGCTTCCTGAACTTCGTCATTTTTCCAATACAAACATCCAAAATTGAACTAAACTCTAAGTGATCATTCCAATGAGTAGTATTTCCATAATTAACAACCTCTATGCTATAATAATCATGCCACTTTCCAACATGTGGAGCCGATGAGGTTCATGGATAAAGGTCCATAACATCTTGTTGATTATTCATATCAGGATAATTTTAGAATGAGAGGCATGATAAATCTTCAATCTAGTAATAGTTAAACAGTTATAGTAATTGAATTAACTTCCAAACCAAGATCCCATTTGTGAAAGTTTATGAATGAAATGAAACCGAGTTCAGGAAGACCATTGACTCTATTACAAAATATTTTCATTAATTATTGACACAAGAAGATTCCAACATTGATATTAACAATGAAGCTCGGGAAAATATTAGCTATTATTTTGAGAAATTCAATAGATCAATGAACAAAAACCTAATTATATATTAATTAAAAACCCTATAGCCTAACCAACTAGCACTCCAAACTCTGGAATAACACTTTTAAGGTTAGAGGAGATCTAGAAAGAAAAATGAGAACATAACACTAATAGTGAGCAATAAGGGGAGTGCTCTAATGCTCTCACTTGATCTAAGTAGAGGAATCATGTGATTGTATAGGAAACTACTATAATGCAAAGAAATTACCTTATAAGGGGACCAAGTGTCAAGGGATGTTGCAGAATCCCATGAAATCTCCTCATGAAATGTTAAAGCATGAGGAAAACTTACTAATCGTCTAAAATGGTAGCTACTAGGTAAAGAATTCGAAGGTTGAGTTAGGCCAAAAATCAAATAAAAATTTCAATAAATAGTTGGTCAATGAAAATGAAGAGGAAATTTTCTGTGACTAACAAATGTGTCATGTCAAGTGGAAAGATAAAACACTGAAGAACAAGAGAAAAAAGTTAGACATAAGGGTTTAACTTTCTCAATCGTCATGAAGAAGGGAAAATATGATTAAGAAAAAGTATGATCAAAGACTGAATAAAAATTTAGGACAAGACATCTTCTACTTTAAAACCAAAGAGGAGAAATAGAAATGGTAACAAAATCTATAATTAGATTGGAAGAATCAAAGAACCAAAAGGTAACGTAATTTAATAATTTTAGGTTTATGAGTTATCCTCCCACATTGAAAAAGGAATAGAGGAAGAAAATTAACAAATGCATATTCCTTATTGAGAACCTACAACTTGTTGAACTTGTTATCAAAAAGGTTTACACCATTACTAATAATGAAATCCAACGACCTATTGATACATGGGGACATTCTCAGGTTGTGGGTACCTATAATGAGAATGAACCTCTAGAGTAAGTTGGTATTTTAATGTCACTTCACCTAAAAATATCTAAATTAAATTTTTTGTATAGGAAAGAGTAAGAAGGATACACAAAATGAAACCTACTATTTAAGATGATGCATCAAATGATGTCTTGAGATTCACACAAACAACAAACACATAGTAAAACTAGTAATAAAAAGGATTTTCTACACAACCCAATGATACATAATTTTTTGCATCAACAATTCGTAAGAAGGCTAAATAATCATAGTCCTTAATAGGAGAAATATGTTTTTTCACAATTTAAGATTGATTCCTATAAATAGCACAAATAACAACCTACAAACAATGTGTATATTCCTACATAAAGGCACCAACATGAAATACAATTCCAAGGAAAATGAACATCATAAGAAATTGAATCAACACTAACGACACAAAATATCAAAAAAATGAGAAGGTACAAGTTGTTTATCATTGCCAAAAGGTGTCATAATTTGCATTCCTCTAAAAAATATGTGTTACAAATTTTTTTTTGCTTCTGCAAAAGAACTTATATAGTTACAACATGGCTGAAGTGTAAAGCAAGAACTCCCAATACTTATCCTACTCTAAAGGTAGCTACATCATAAATGGGATAATTAACTCCATGGTTGGATGCACCAGTGAAGCCCCTTTTTGAGCCCCTCAAACAACTCCAAAAAGGCATAAAAATGATAAAAGAACAAGTCAATCCCTGATTAGTTCAACCATAAAGACCCTCCATAAATGTGCTTAACTCCCCCAAATATCTCATAAAGAGCTCCTATATATTAAGCAACCCTCATAAATTTTCAAACTTATCTCTTTGACCTAGCTTTTGTCATTAATTTTATAATTCCATCTTCTTTGACTTAAAAATCCGTGCTTCTAAAATTTGCATTTTGAGTTTAATATTTAATTGGGGGTTTATAATACACCACCACCTAATAAATTTATATTTTGAAATGCAAATATATATAAAAGAAACAATTGCATTTTTATTAACATTTATCAAGTAACCCAAAAATTATCACTTAATAAATATCCATTTTAAATAATATTTATCAAGTAACAGGTTTTTGAATTACTTAATAAATATTCATTAAAATTAAATTGTTCTTTTTTTTAAAGGCATAGAAACCCCAGACACCCATCATGTATTAGAAAAAGGAAAACAAAATAAACAAGGCAAAAAATACCTTCCACCATGGCTACTAGGGTAACATAAAATCCTAAGACAATATGACACATTACTTTCATTTGCATTTTTCATTGCTCCATTACAAGGTGAGGCACCACGATGAACTTCATGTAGATTTACAGGGATTTGGATTTGTCTTGTTGCATACTTTGTGCTTGGGCTGAGTCTAGAGGCTGCCATAATCATGATTTTGGTTCAATGGGAGATTGCTTGTAGGTGCTCAATGCAGATAATCTCTTCCTTATGCACATTGAGTAAGATTTTCCTACTTTAAGCTTGAACTATTCATTGTTTCAAAAGGAAATAAAATGAATCATTCTATTCCTTTTGTATTCTTGAGCTATCTGGACGGTCTTCAACTATCTTTTGTAGGCTGCAACTCTACATTGGCCTTTATTTCACTGTTATTATTGTGATATCGCCATTTTTTAGTATTTTACAACATTATTATGATTTTTTTCATTATGAAAACACATCCTTCTGCCTCCATTTTAGTAGGTCGTGACCTCACTTTATCTGGCTTCTTTATGTTCTCTCTTATGAAGAAAATTTTCCTAGCCATCAAGCCCTAAAGAAATCATGAAAAATACATAGCTCCTTCTGTGTCTACTCGAGCTATGAGATCTTCACTATGGCCTCAAATGTTGTTAGACAATTGGGGCCCGAGGTGAATCAATTAAATCTAGTTATCCTTCAATCCCAATTTACTCTCAGATGTATAAAACCAATTTCAACAAATAAACTAAACAGCTCGGCAAAAATTGTTTGTGCCTCTTTGATTCATTAACCGACTATCAGATAAATCATCTAGTATATACTGATCAAACCATTTAATGTAATGTCTAAAGTAAAATAACAAAATATCACATGCATACACATTTAACACTTGATTTTTAACGTGGAAACTCTGTTAGGGGAAAAACCACCTGGGACCGATACCCAAAATAATTTCACTCTTTTGAAGTGAGCTCGGTTAGGAGCTAACCCTATTAAAGGTTACAAAACACATTGTAAGGTGTGACCTTGTTAGATTATTTATCACTAATAGTTCTCTGTGACCATACATTCACTTGGGTCAATAAGAAAACAATCAACATTCATTGAATGTCATAAAGAAATAAATAAAGACTGTTAAGTCCCACTCAGTTAAGATATTTTGTCTGTAGCAATGGTTAGAATGCAAAAGTATATGATCTAATTCAAATTCAACTTCCTTTGTAGATATTTAGATCTATTCTAAGCTCAATATACCTCTAGCCATCATAATTTCTTCAATTTCCTTTTGTCTTCAACTCTGTTCTTCTTGGTTATCTCCTTCTGACACTTGGTGTGGTCTGCAGAATTGCTCAATTATTACTTCAACCTGCCTGACTAGCTTCACATGAATACAATCTTCTCCTCACATGCATACATCATTTTGAATCTCTTGACTCCTTATATAGACATGATAAACCATTTTATTCTCAGGCATAGATTTTGCCTCTTTAACCTTCCTCGAAACTTGTGCCTTGAATATGTTTCAATCTTCATCATCCGATCTTCCTTGAATTTTGTCAGTTGTAGATCTTCATAACAAACTTTATCTTTATCCTCGAAATCATCCAGATTCATCCAACTCATCATATTAAGTCAACAATCACATATTCTACATTATTACTTCCACTCGGTTAATACCATATTCAGTATACACTACACTTGCTCAGTGTACATTGTATCTACTTGGTGTATACTAAGTTGTTCATTTACCAACCATATTAACTTGTACATTCTTGATCTTCGATACTTAACGAAATTATGTAATATAATCAGATCACTATCATATTGTCATAGACTCATCAATAAGTTACCGAATGAATACCATAATCATATCTTACTCATACATCTCATCTTCATGTTAATATTGTTGGAAATCTAATATGGGAAACTGAGATACTGAGAGGGGGGGGGGGGGGTGAATCAGATATCTCTAATATTTAATACTTTAAAATTAATTCCACATACATACCATAAACATGAATTTCAATACCGAAATAGATCTATTATTCTAACTTCATCCATCAAATGAAACACATAACACAAAGATTTTGGTTACCCAGAAACCCTTGAAAGGTAAAACTGGGGTGGGGATGACAACCACAAATCTTCACTACTGCAGTATTAAAGTATGCCTTTTAGGGCTACAATGTTTGATCACTTCTGATGATCTACCCTATGAGGGGTCTGCCCTGTTAAGAGCTGATGAAGGGTGCTCCCCTTAATACCACAAACACACAATAGAAATAGAGAAATAACAACAATATGCAGGAACAAAAAATGGGCTTCTTATTATCTCCACAAATGTGGAATTCCAAATTTCAGAATTACAATATGCAAAGCCACATGGGCATCCCCTTACAATATTCTGTAGGACAAAGCCTCGAATCAATACCCAAATCTACTACCCAGAATTGTCCTGAACTGCCTAAGACAACACTATGGGCCTTCCTTATATAGGCAATTTCCACCACCCGAGACGGTTCCAAAAATTTAGCCTTTTAGGCTGACTAAACATGGAATTATTTTATTTTTACAATTATTACAATAGGGTCGGCTCAAAAGAAACACAAAATATGATTTTAGGTAACCCAACTTCTAAAGGCCATAACTTTTTAACCGTAGCTTCATTTTTCTATTGTAACAACTTTTTGAAAATGCCACGATGAGATCTACAGTGCCTGACATGCGCTAGCACCAGTCAGCCGGGGGTCGATTGTGATCCGGAGCCTCTAAGGCCTTCAAAATTGACCTGAAAGATTTTGTACCCAAAAACATCAATAACTTCACCAATACTGATGATGTGGCAATGAAACTCAACTGGTAGGCTGAAATGACTGAGATGAACCTCCAACTGTGAAATCAAAACATTCTGAGATCATATGACCAACTTACTAAAAATAGTAAGTTTCCATAAATAGAAACTCTACACAAGATAGCCCTTATTAAAAACAAAACCATAAATATTTTTGGGTGATGCAAGATTGCTCTTACAGCCAGGATGCTCCTGCATCAAGAGCTTATAGACTTATACAATCTACCTTGATTTAAGGATTTGAAACTTACAACTAAGTATGCACTAGGTTAAGAGATTAATGAAAGCCTATTAGGACTACTCTGAAAATAGATTTACCCTAATTCACTTGCTAAAATGTATCAGTACTTGATCCTTCAGTTTTCAATATAGATGGTGATTACAAATCTCCTCTTTCCAATACTTGTCCGATCTCAAAATCAAATGTAGCTCTATTTTGTCCTTCAATGCTATGCTCGGGCACTTTGCCTGATCTTTGCATCTGATAATCAAAATACTTCTCTATTTTGCATACATGAGATCTCCTATGTTCTCCTTCCTTACATACATCATTTTAGGGTTTAGATATCACCTTATATAAATATCTTATCAAGCTCCTAGATCAAGATCAATGATCTAGATTCATTACTTATGCCACTTAAGCATTTCCTTTTTCTGATAGGTTACATGGCTTACATAGGGATTAATGATTATAAATACAAGGTGTAATCAACTACTTGATTCCCTAAAAAATCATTAAATCTTGCATAGAAGTCGGCCAAAATGGTTTACCTTGGTGTTTGTGCCATTACAAACACATATGTCAAAACTGGCTTGCTCGACCTATGAAGTCTCTAATACTCGACAATTACTATTCTTCATATACTGGTGCTCATCACTGAATCTTCTATACAACTTGGTATAAACTACTCGGTAACTAGTGAAGTACTTGGAAACCTCCGACTTGATCAATAGTAGCTACTGCTCAGTAACTATACATAATACAAGTCTAAAAATAACTCAACCTTTACAAGATGGCTCGGTCGCAGTGATGACCAACCAACATTGCATAGACAATGACTAAGCGTAGACACTAATAGATAACATAACATAGGGATCAAAAAATATCTCATTCCTTCACCAATATTACCTTCTTCAGATGTTTGCAACTATCATAATAAGTACAGTCAAAACTAGTTGACATTAATGACAATATAATAACTTATCTAATGTATCACATATACTTTAGTAGCTCGGTGATCATCTTCACATTATCCATTCCGTTCTCTGAGTAGTTAATCAGTTGTAGTCTAATAAATGTATGATGTTGCTCCTGGAAGATTATAATGATATATCACATACTTAGACCCCCCTTTGTACATATGTGCTTTTTGGCACTGGAAGCTTAAATATATATTCTAATGCTAATGATCTCCATTTATGTATGAAAATAAATGTAAATGCTCTCTTTTCTACTATATTTTTTTATTGAAACTTCAGTGTTATTCAATGTATGAGCTTCCTGTGAATAGAACCATGCATATTTCTCAATATTTTTCATTGTTTATCTTGATGCAAACATGTCTTTGTCTTCGTAAATATCACTAAAATGACTATCCCTAGCATTTCTTGGACATGAAATTACTGTCTTTACACATCTTTTCACTTCTTGTGATACTCATTGTGAAACATTTAACACTTTAACCTTTAGGATGGAAGTGATTGTTACACATAATTTGTACTCTTTGTATTATGCTCCTCCCCATTTGAAACTATGTCAATGCTGCTCTATTTTGACAGAACACACCTTGTGTTACAAGTATTGTTTTTTGTTGTACCAAAAGATTGACATGTCAATACCCAAAATTATCACTAGACTTATAGAATCCATTGGAGGCAGTTAAGCCATCTCATGAATCCCACAAGGGATGCTAGAACACTACCAACAATCCTCCTCTCAGTCTCACTCACCATGGCCTGCATATATTTGAACCTATGACCATGATACTCCTAAGAGCTGTTTTGTTGTCATTAGTTATGAGGAAATTATAATGATTGTCAAAGTCATTCGGTAATGAAGGAAAGAAAAGTTGTTAAAGAACAAAAGAGATTCAGTAAAAGGAAATAAAGGAATGGGTAATTTTGGTGAAGGCAAAGGAATTTTAGTCATCGAGCAAGGTAGAACCAAGAACAGAGCACTGAGTTATACCAAGATACAACATCAACCAAACCGATAGATAAGATAGTTATCAAGAAATAGAAAAATGTATTACCGAGCATGACAGGTTGACATAAGAAGAATTTCTAGATACATTGAACCTGGACAACAAACAAAAAATAGTTTATAAATCTCAAGGAGATTGTATGAAAGAGAATTGGAATTTTAAAAATGATGATTATGCATGATTACAAGGTGAGATCTATGAATGAGAATTAAGTATGATATATGCATTGGATGAGTAACCAATGCTAGCATTGCTTGAAGAGATGATTGTAGAACATTTCCTCCACTTCTAGAATTGTATATAAATGTATCAAAATTTGAAGATTAGAGAGAGATCATAAGAGAAGATTGTATGTGTAAAGAAGAGATTGTAGAAAGAAGGTGATGAGCAGAGAAGCCACTGAGTAATAGAGTAGTAAAGAGGAGAGAGTAATTATGATTCAAAGTTGAATCTACTGAGTACTGAATTATTATTGTGAGAGGTACACAATATGAGGTAATACGTTATTGAGCATATAGAGTCTAAAAAGCATAAGTAGATGCAAATTTAATAGACAAGTTTGTATTACAGATTAAAGAGTAATCAAAATTGTAAAGTCTCTTAACCGAGTATATCCTAATAGATCTTATATTGTAAATCCTTTAACCAGGTATAGTTCTTAGATTAGAATTGTAAAATCCTTTAGCAAGGTAGAGTTAACTAGTCTTAAGACTCTTAACCAGGTTAATACTATTAACAGGGTAAGCAATTAGAAATAGCTATCAGTATAGCTCTAATTGAGCAAAATTTTTACTATAGTAGTAAGTTTTGTGGGTATCATCCCCACCGCAACTTTTAACCTCTAACAAGGATTTTTGCGATACCGAAATGAATGTGTTATGAGTTATGTGTTATGTTTATGTTTTATATGATGCATGCAAAATTCATGGATTTAGTAAATGGTTAAGGAAGAAATTTTAAATAGTTTAAATTTTTTTTACAGTACTGATTCACCCCTCCCCTCTCAGTACTCATCTTTACATATATAGTCCAACAATTGGTATCAAAGCCTAGTCTCTTATTAAGAAGTGTAACCACTTGAGAGGAAAGATCTGAAGAGATGGAAAGTTATAGGTATAAAAGGATGATTGACAACATGAACATGGAACCGAAGATGGATAATGAGAAGATTGAGGAATTGAGTAAGAAATTGAAACATTCACTCATCAAGAGAAAGGAGCTAGCACAATAATTGAAAGATACACAAGATCAAGTTGAAGAACTTGAAGAACTATCATAAGGAAGTATATCTGATGAATCCAATGCTATAATATCAAAACTAACTGAAAGGAACAAGAACCTAGCTGATCAGGTGAAAACACTAAAAATAGAACAAGAATATCAATCTGTAAGAATATGTTAAATCCTGGAACAAAAAGGAAGAGCTGAAGATGAAAAAAGAATGGCTAAAGATAAGAGTAGACAAATGAATACAAGACTGAATGATAAATATGGGGAAATACTAAGTTTGACACAAATTCACTACAACTTGACATACCAACTAGTTAGTGCAAATCAAGAAGTTGCAAGGAAAGTTGGAGAGATTGTTGAATCGAGATATGAGAATGAACATCTAAAGAATGGACTGAAATCTGAGAAATATGCTAATGAAGTCTTGAAAAGAAATGAAGAAGCACTAAAGATATTATATGAACAACTAAGAGGTTAGAGACAACCAAGAGATACTACTAGACTTGGATACAATGCAAACAACACTACCAAGAAGGGGGAAACTCCAAACAAGTAGCCAATCAAGATAATGTTGCTAACCCACCAAAGAAAAAGAAGCCTACATGTTATCATTGTGGGAAACTAGGACACACAATAAATGTCTGCAGGAGCAAAAGAGGCAATCCACCAAGTACTCCTAAGTTTAATGGTAATTTCTATAATTGTAATAAGTATGGTCATAAGGCATTTGAATGTAGAGAAAGAGTTGGTAACAATCCAAGGAATCAAAGCTTCAAGGGCTACTGTAACAATTGCAATAGATATGTCCACAAGTATGAAGAATGCAGGTCACAAAGAAGAAATGAAAAATGGGTCCCTAACCGATATAATACTGCAAACAACTAACAAGGACCAACAATACCATGGGACTATAATACAAGAATCACTTGTATTGCATGTGAGAGATTCAATCACATTGTTGCAAATTGCTTTAGAATGCATGGTATGAATAATAGAAGATCATGAAGAAAATATGGAATAGATTGTTTCCACTGTCACAAGGTCCGTCACCTAGCCAAAGACTGTAGGTACCGAGGTAAAGCCCCAAACCAAGGAACAACCAAATGAAAAATCTCAAGTTAATATTAATGAGATAAGATATCAGATGAATAAGACATGGAGAAGGAAGTCTCAAGATGATGGAATTAAACTTGGAACAACTGATTGTACTACATCCTCTGGATTGGGTGAACCTATCTTTACTTAATTGGTCAAAAGGTATGTAGGAGATGATAACCTAAATTCTATCTTAAATCAGTTCCTAAAATTAGTGCAAAGATCCATATTAGCATATTAAGATGCATTTTGATATAAGTTGTGATGATTAACATCTCAAAGTTTGATTGATAAAGTGTGTAAGTTATTTTGTTCCATTCGTTGAAAGAAATTGTATTTTGGTTATCAATGAAATGGAGTCGGTAGAGAACATTTAATGCAAATAATATAGCCATTGGAAACCCTAATCATAGAAAAACTATAAATAGAGGTTTTGCTATTTTATTTTCACCTTACATGTTTGTGAGCATTTGAAAAATAAGAGACTACCGAGTGAATTCAAGCGATCACTCGAGAAAACCCAAACAATATCAAGCACATTCAAGGTATTTATGGCATCTCTCGAGCTGTGTTCACAAATTCAAGTTACTATTCAAGTGAAACCCTATTTATTTGAAGATTATTTCTGAGATCAGGATGGCACCAAAAGTTTAAAATCCTGTCATTGTTGAGAAGATTGACCTTGTCAATCCTAAATACAAGTTTTTATTCATGCCTTCATTCATTGCAAAATTGAAGACATCTACCAAGCTGAAATTAACACATCTTATAGGAGTCTATGCGTCAATGGGAAGTTGAAAGATGACCACACATATTTCAAAACTAAGGGTTTGGTTCATGTTATACATGTATCGATAACTTTCAAGCAAGAATGGATGAGGATGGTACTCAACCGAGTACATGATCAGTTCATGTGGCTCAATGCACTAGTGAAGATCACCAAGGATGTATTGCACATTGTCACATGATTTCCAGTTGGTGATAGACCGAGGGCATATAAGAAAAATGACAAGAATAATCTATGTGAGCTTACCCAAGTCAAATGGGATGATATAGGCTTGAAGTTGTCTACTGTTGATGGCCCTGAGTTAAGATTTGCAAGAAACATTATATCTTACCAAATCTTCGAGTCATCTTGGGTAGACAGTGCACCCTGTGGAGCAGTTGATATTGCATACAAAATTATAAAGAAGAATATGAAGATAGACTTATGTGAAGTATTGTTGAAGAAATTAGATGAAAATATGAATACTATCAAGAAATAAAATTCTAATACATTGAAGTTTGGACCATTACTCATATGCATTTTCTTCTATTTTCAGAACTTCTTTGTTACAATTGGTGAAGTAGTATGGAAAGAAGATAAACTGATTACTTACCAAATCAACGAATATATTCAAAGCATAGGAGAAAATTTTGATGTGATCATGATTGATTACTTTACTAAGTTTCAAACTAAGATGCATAAAAGGTTCAGAATTCCACCTCAGCTAGTGAAATAGTATAAGGATGATTTATGTTTTGAAGTAGACACAAATACATTTATAATAAGAGTTGTGGATCCAAGAACCATGTGGTTGCCACCCATGGGATATGAAATGGATATTGACGCTGCATCAATACAAATAAAAGGACTTTTAGAGAAACCAGTTGATAGAAGGGAAACTCGATATGGTACTTATGAAGAAGTTAAAGAGAAAACAAATTAGGTATCTTGATACCTAAGGCAATAAGAAAAACTAGCAGGATGATCAGTAACTTATCAAAGAATTTGGGTATTCCAATTGAAGAAGAAGTTGATGAACCATCAGAAGTTAAGGGGAAGAAGACAAGAATGAAGAAAGAGACCCCTAGTACAATTAGTGTTAGACCATCAACAAGGTCTTCCTCCACATCGAGAGAGAAAAAGAAAGAAGAAATAGAATCACCAAAGACAAAAAAAACCTACATAAGAGAGAAAAAGGCTACTGGAAGACCTAGGAGAAAATTGAATTTACAAGAAGAAAGTTAAACTGAATAAGAGGATGTTTCACTATTCAAGGTTGTACAAAATCCATCAGCAAAATTAAAAATCCTTGATGAATCTCTTACAAAACTAAAGAAATATGGACGTTATTTAGGTCTGAAGCAATTGAAATATGAGAAAAGGAATGATAAAGAGAGATAAAATTGAAGAGGCTATTGTGTAAACTTTACACAAATTCAAAACTATACCTATTAAGGTAGCACCAAATATTGATGATGAGTTATATCAGAAAATTGATACTAGATGAAGTATGCTTTAGTAGCTAAGAATAAAACAAGGGAGAGGTCCCTAGCTATTACAGTCCTAGACCTAACCAATAGAGGAATCAAAGATACTTCACAAGAATATTCAAAGAGATTCCAAGTAAAAATTAGAGCACTAAGTTAATTGGTCAGTAAGTTAGAGGAAGTGCAAAATGAAACTGATGATCTTTGGAGGAAAATATTTTCTCTTGATTGACCGACTAATGAAGAGGTCAAAGAACAATTAGGAAAGTTAGATACAACTTACTTGAAAAAAAATAAAGATGAAGTTATCATTAAGGATATTACAGATCAAAACCTTGCTGAGGAAATAAAAGTTGATGAAGATATCATGGCAACCGAGGCCAAAGGAACTGAAGAAATGGATATAGATGATTCTGCAAAGGCAAGATTGATGGAAGAAGATCCTATTATTGAGAAGGTACTAAAGTTTCCTGAAATTGAATAAGTAATCTTAGAAGTGACAAGAGATGTTCCAACTAATACAAATTCCCCCACCGAGCCACAAAAGGAAATTACTGAGTTGATAACTCCTATTGAGACTGTAGAACAATAGAAGGAACCCCAAAAAAAGAAAGTAAAGGAAAAAAATGAAGAGAAGAAAGAAGATAAACATGAGAAGGAGGAAGAAGAGAAACAAGAAGAAAATAAGGAAGAAAAAGAAGAGAAAACTAATGAAACCACCACTGCACAATCCGATGCAAAGAAGGCATCTATAGAGAAAGGAAAATCCAAAAAGAGGAAGCATAAAAAAGAGGCTGATTTGAGACAACCTATTATTATTCCTAAGGTTGATATTTCAACCATGAGCCCCAAGGAACTATCTAAGTTTGGAGACTTATTGAAGAGAAAAATTGCACAAGACAAGCTGATTGCAAAGAAGCAGAAGACTGATGTTTTAGAAAAAGTCAAAGACATATTGAATGAAATAGTACTAGAGGCCAACATTAATGAAAAAGGACATATATATAGTCAATTAAGATAACTGGTGAACCAAATAAACCATCATAGTATTAATACTACAAAATATATGATGTAAGTGCATAAGAAGAAAATGGAGACTAAAGTGATAGAAGAACTTCTTCAATCAGTTACACTGGATAAGGTAACATTATCTGAGTTAGTTTCTGAATTAGAGAATGAGCTGCAAAATATTATTTTATTATTTCAACAATTTTTCTAATTTCAAAATTTACCAAGGATATCAAAGAAAAGGACACACTCTGGAAAGGGAGCTAACTTAGAAATTATCAAAAGTTTCCACCGATATTATTAAAGGCTGGAGTACTTAATGGGAGTGCACTATGAGCCAAGAAAAGAGGATAATCAGATCAAAATGGATCTTATGGAACTCCAAATTTTTTTGATACCCAACATTGAATCAATACAATAAAATGTACATAATGGGAATGCCTTAGTTAGCACACCAGACGTTAGTGCTATAGACAACATGGTCAGTTTGACAACTGATCTTAGTGAGAAAATAATAGTGTTACAAACACTAAAAGATTCATGGAAGGATCATTGAAGAATGCACATGACAGGTATAAATCTATTTTTGACAAGATCCCTCCATTAGAAAAACAATGAGTTATTAATATTTTTGGCATTTTTGTTAAAAAAGGGGGAAATATATTATGAAATGCAAAAATAAGGGAATACATGATAGTATATGAATAAGGAGGAAATAGAGTGTAAATGAGATATGTATATGGATAGATATGATTAAGGAAGTATTACTTCAGGGGGAGTAATAAGTTTACCGAGGAATGAATACATGGAAAATTTAGAAATTTTGATGACTTTGAAGGTTTTTAACAAAGAATACCAAACTAATGCCAAATGGGGAGATTGATACTCCTAAGATTTATTTTGTTGTCATTAGTTATGAGGAAGTTATAATGATTATTAAAGTCATTCGATAATGAAGGAAATAGAAGATAAAAAAGCACACAAGTGATTCGGTAAAAGGAAGTAAAGGAACATGTAATTTTGGTAAAGTCAAAGGAAGTTTAGTCATTAAGCAAGGCAGAACCGAGAACTAAACACCAAGTTGTACCAAGATACAACATCAACCAAATCGAGAGATAAGATACTAACCGAGAAAGAGAAAAACGTATTACCAAGCATGATAGGCTGATATAAGAAGAATCTCTAGATAAATTGAACCTGGAACTCGAATAGAAAATAGTTTACAAATCTCAAGGAGATTGTATGACAAAGTATTAGAGATTTAAGCATGATTATTATGCATGATTACAAGGTGATATCTATGACTGATAATTAAGTTTGATATATGCATTGGAGGAGTAACCAATGCTAGCATCGCTTGAAGAGATGATTCTAGAACATTTCCACCACTTCTAGAATTGCATGTAAATGGATCAGAATGTGAATATTAGAGAGAGAGCATAAGAGAAGATTATATGTGCAAAGAAAAGATTGCAAAAAGAAGGTGATGAGAAGAGAAGCCACCGAGTAACAGTGTAGTAAAGAGAAGAGAGTAATTGTGATTTAGAGTTGAATCTAGCGAGTATTGAATTATTTTTGTGAGAGGTACGTAGTATGAGGTAATAAGTTATTGAGCATATAGAGTCTGAAAATCATAAGTAGATGTGAATTTAACAAACAAGTTTGTGTTACTGATTAAAGAGTAATCAAAATTGTAAAGTCTCTTAACTGAGTATATCCTAACAGATCTTATATTGTAAATCCTTTAGCCGGATATAGTTCTTAGATTAGAATTGTAAAATCCTTTAGCAAGGTAGACTTAACTGGTCTTAAGACTCTTAACCAGGTTAATACTCTTAAAAGGGTATGCTATTAGAAATAGATAACGGTGTTTCTCTAAATGAGAATTTTTTTTTACTACAGTAGTAAGTTTTGTGGGTATCATCCCCACTGCAATTTTTATCCTCTAACAAGGACTTCTGCGATACCAAAATGAATGTGTTATGAGTTATATGTTATGTTAATGTTTTATATGATGTATGCAACAGTTATGGATTCAATAAATGTTTAAAGAAGAAAGTTTAAATAGTTTAAAAGTGTTTTATAGTATTGATTCACCCCTCCCCTCTTAGTACTCATATTTACATACCTTATCCAATAGACAAAGATATGATACCACTTGTTACAAGTAGTGGTTTTTGTTGCACCAAAAGATCAACCTATCAATGCATGATATAACCACTAGACTTATAGAATCCATAAGAGGAAGTTAAACCATATTGTGAATCCCATGAGGAACTCTAGAACATTGCCAACAATCCCCATCCCAACATCACTCGCCATGGCTTACATAGATTTGAACCTGTGACCAAGCTCTAATACCACTTGTTACAAGTAGTGGTTGTCATTGCACCGAGAAATCAATTTGTCAATGCTCGATACAACCACTATACTTATAGAATCCACATGAGGTAATTAAGCCATGTCATGAATCCTGTGAGGGACATTGGCACACTGCCAAAAAATTGAAATGGCTACTCCTCCTAGAATTAACATGACAATACTCATGCATAATCTTAAATTAGCTTTTGATAGTCCTTATCATCATTTACAAAGTAATGTTCCCGAAATACTTTGTCACTCCATGACACAAGTTATGCCACTTATCTTAAACACCTAGGGACTAAAAAATGAACTCTTCTACAATTCTTCAAACACCATTGACATGGTATCATAACTATTTAACCTTTCTATCATCTCCACACATCAATGACTAGTACCTTTGCATATTCTTGTTCTGAGGACTATATTTTGATGATGCTACTACATGACCACGTGACTGCTTTGGCTTCTATAATGGCTCTCTATATAACATATCACTCAATATTTTTTATTGACATAGAGTTGTGAAGGTTAGGGAATAGTCTCTTGTGTAAAAATAATGAAGGGTTTTCATTCTATAATAGTGGTTAACAAGTGACAAAACTCCTTACTACTATAACTTTTCATTCTTTCCATGCATTGGAATCATTATATCATTGTTTAGACATTATGATCCCTAAGATGAATATGAAATCTTATTTTCATGATTTATTCACCATTTCTATCTCTTCACACATCCTTATAACAGTAACCTATGTTTTTCATTGATTGAAAATATTGTGCAAGCTGATTGGAATCACTATTATAATCTCCTTCATAATGTATGTCCTTACTATTATAGACACTCTTTGAATGGATAACATCTGAGTGTTTTGTGTTCATATTTTGGCCTAAAATATAATATATTTTTCTTCAAAATGTCACATTCTTATAATGGACTATAGTTTCAAGTGTCATGATCTGCCTTTGTGATAAGGGCACATGAATTATTTTATAGTATGGCAATATCATGGATATTGATATGTTATTACCATATTTTGGAATACTTACCCTACTAATTTCTTCATTTCATAATAATGGGTTACTTTTCTTGAATAATAACATCTTAACCATGATCTTCATACAATGTGTATGTTTTCAAAATATTGAATTATCCTCCATAAACCTTGAGTAGACCCCTGAATTTTAATTCCCTTTATACCATACTTCTTATGTCATATTTTTTTGCCCTCTTTATGATAGTCAAGCTCTTCTTAATGGCTTCCTTTTCCATTTGGATATGATCTTTGTATTTTAATGATTGTCCTATGTGTGTTATTATAACAACATTGAATGCCACTGCTATTCTCCTATAATATCATATCATGTGCTTCCCTATAGTTTTAATCTACCATCCCACAACCTAATCTTGTCATTGGATGGCATGTTGGGATCTACCCTTGTGGGACCCCATTTCACCCCACATGTTGAAATATCAAATGAATAAATTGTTGGATTAAGTATGGAAAGGTAAGTACTGAGAGGGGAGGGGTGAGTCAGTGCTTCAAAACACTTTATTTTTATTTCTTAACCATTCATCGAATTCACAACTTTGCATGTAATGACATAAAACATATAAAGCATTAACATGAAATAAAACTCATAACACCATTATTTTGGTATCGCAAAAATCCTTGTTAGAGGATAAAAACTATGGTGGGGATGATACCCACAACACTTCACTACTACATTAAAAAAAAGTTTGCTCGGTTAGAGCTACAATGTTATCTATTTATGATAGCTTACCCTATTAAGAGTCTAAAGATTGATTAAGTCTACCTCGCTAAAGGATTTTACAATTCTAATCTAAGAATTGTACCCTATTAAAGGGTTTACAATATAAGATCTGTTAGGATTTTCTCAATTAAGAGACTTTATAACTTTGATTACAATTTAATTAGTAACATAAAATTGTCTATAAAGCTTACATCAATCTATGCTTATCAAACTCAATATGCTCAATAATTGTTTACCTCATAATGTGCTTTACTCACAATATCAATTCTATACTCGGTAGCTTCAATTCTGAATCACATTCACAATCTACTCTTTACTTCTCTGTTACTTGGTGGCTTCTCTGCTCATCACCTACTTTCTACAATTTCTCCTTCGCACATACACTCTTATCATCTGATCTGATTTTTACACTTAGATCCATTTATACTCAATTCTAGAAGTGGTGGAAACAATCTAGAATCATCTCCTTAAGCAGTGCTAGATTTGGTTACTTCTCCAATGCATATATCACATTTAATTCTTATTGGTGAATCTCACCTTGTAATCATGCAAAATCATTATGTTTAAATCTCCAATGCTTTGTTAAAAAAACTCCTTGAGATTTGTAAACCATTTTCTGCTCGGTGTCCAGACTCAATGTATCTGTAGATTCTCCTTGTGTCAGCTTGTGATGCTTGGTAATATATTTTCTTATGCTCGTTAATTGTATGTTCTCTCAGTTTGGTAACTGATATAACTTAGTACTGCTCAATGCTTTGTGCTTAATTTTCCTTGCTCAGTGTCTACTCCTTATTCCTTTATCGAAATTCCCTTTTCTTTTCTTTCCTTTCATCGACTAGCTTAATGCTTTTACCGACTTTAATTTCCTTCTTTACCGAATGAATTTGACAATCAATATGACTTAATCATAAGTAATGACAAAAAAATAAATCTATAGGAGTATAAATCTCCCCCTTTGGTAATAGTTTGGTATCTTTGTTAAAAACCTTCAAAGTCATTAAAATTTTTGTCCTTAGCAAAATTTACAATGTAAACACTTTTCAGTAAAACCTTATATCTCCATTACTTATCTTTACCTATTACTCCCCCTATAGTAATAATCCATGTACACATATGTATCCATCTCCTTCACTTCATATATATCCTCATAACTCATATATTTCCTCATTTTACGATAACACTCTATTATCCTCATATACATATTTCCCTCTTTTTTAACAAAAATGCCAAAACAATAACTTACTATTTGTCTGATGGAGGGATCTTGTCAAAAATGATTTTATATCTCTCTTGTGCATATTTTAGTGATGCCTTCCATGAATCCTTTAGTTTTTGAAATACTATAATTTGTTAACTAATATCAGCTATTAGACAGAACATGCTATCTATAGTACTTACATTCAGTGTACTCACTAAATCTTTAGCCTTATGCACATGTTTCTGCAATGACTCAATTTGTGGTATAAAAATTGTTTGTAGCTCCATGAGATCCATTATGATCTTATTCTCCTCTTTCCTCATCTTATGTTTCACTCCCATTAAGTGCTTCGTCATTTGATAATAAACTTTAAAAGTATCAGGCTCAGTAGATACCTTAGCTAGCTGCTCACTCAACTCCTTCTCAATATTTTTATCTTTAGCTTTTATATCCTTTATGAAGTTGGAAATAAAACATATTTTCTAAAATAATAAAATAATGTCTTGCAACTCTTTCTCCAACTCAACAACCAGTACAAAGAGTTTTACCTTATCAAGTGCAACCGATTGAAGTAATTATTCAATGACTTTATTCTCCATTTGTTTCCCATGCACTTGCATCAAATATTCAGTGGTGTTAGTCCTTGGTTTGTTAATTTGGCTCACCATATCACTTAATTGACTATAAATAGTTCCTTTCTCATTAATATCTACCTCTAGCATAATCTCTTGTAGTATTCCTTTGACATTTTCTAGTACATCTATTTTCTTCTTCTTTGCAAGCAATTTATCTTGTGCAACGTTCCTTTTGAGTAGATCTCCAAACTCAGATAGTTCCTTGGGGCTCATGGTAGAGATGTCAACCTTTGGTATAATGATAGGTTGGCTCAAATTAATAGTTTCTTATACATGCTTTCTCTTCTTTGATTTCTTCTTAGTGACTTGTGCACTTTCACCGGTAGATAACTTCACATCAGAAGTTGTGGTAGTAGTAGTATCCTCAATTTTATCATCTTTTTCTTCCTTTTTCTCTTCTAGGTTCTTTTCCTAGTTTTCATCTTTCTTCTCTTCTTCTTTATCCTTGTCCTTCTCCTTCACTAGTTTTTGTTCATATTGGGGATCAAAGGTCTCAGTAGGAGTTACTGACTTTGTAGTTTCCTTTTTTTCTTCCTCCTTTTATGGTTCGGTGGGGGCATCCATTGGAACATCCTTTGTGACCTCTGAGATAACTTCTTCAATCTCATAAAAAATCATTATTTGTTTAATAATGGGATTTGCATCCATCAAGTTTACTTGTGCTGAATCACCAAGATTCATTTCTTCAGTCTCCTTAGCCTTAGTTGTCATTACATCTTCATCATCTTCTATACCCTCTACTAGGTCTTTGTCTATTATATCTTCTATGATGACCTCTTCTTTAGCTATAGTTAAATCAATGGGATTTAACTTTCCTTGACTTTCCTTGATCTCAGTCGATTGTCTAGGAAAGAATATATTTCTCTGTAAGTCATCTATCTCTGTCTGCACTTTTTCAAGCTTACCGACCATTATCTTTAGTTCTCTACTCTTAACTAGGAATCTCTTATAGTATTCTTGTAATGTTTCCTTGATTCCTCTTGCTGATAAGTCAGGTACTATTATAGCTAGGGATCTCTCCCTTATTTGTTTTTCATATGCCAAGGCATATTTCCATCTTGCATCTATTTTATGATATAAATCATTTGATATTTGGGTGGCTATCTTAACAGGTGTAGTTCTAAACTTATGCAGTGTAAGCACAATAGCTTCTTCAATTTTCTCTTTTTCCTCCTCACTCTTATTCTCATATTTAACTTGTTTTAATATGGAATAACCTCCACATTTCTTGAGTATCTTGAGAGACTCATCAAGGTTTCTTGGTTTAGATGACTGTTTATGCACAACCTTGGTTTGTGAAACATCTTCATATTTAGTTTCACTATCTTCTTACAATCTCAACTTTCTTCTAGGTCTCCCAGTAGTCTTCTTCTCTCTATGTAGGTTTTAGGCTTTGGTGGTTCAATCTCTACTTTCTTCTTCTCTCTTGGTGTGGAGGAAGATTTTGTCAGTGGTCTTACACTGATTGGACTAGGGGTTTCCTTCTTCATTCTTAATTTCTTCCCTTTGATCTCCGAAGGACCAACTTCATATTCTTCCACAAAAATACCCAAATTCTCTAATAAACTACCAATCATTCTGCTATTTTTCCTTAAGGCCTTAGGTATCAATATACCTAGTTTGATTTTATCCTTTACTTCCTCATATGTGCCATACCGAGTGGCTTTATTATCAAATCATTTCTCTAATAATCCTTTAATTTGTATTGATGCTACATCAATATCCATTTCATAGCTCATAGGTGGTAACCAAATGGTTCCTGGCTCCACTGCTCTCACTATACAAATGTCAGTGTCTACTTCAAAACATATATCATCCTTGTGTTCTTCCACTAGATGAGGTGGAATTCTAAACCTTTTATACATCTTAGCTTGAAATTTTTCAAAATAATCATTCAGAATCATGTCAAATTTATCTCCTAAACTTTGAATAAACTCATTTATTTGATAGATTATTGGTTTGTCCACATTCCACACTACATCACTGATTGAAGGAAAAACGTTCCAAAAGTAGAAAAATATGCATACCAGTAGTGATCCAAACTTTAAAGTATTGGTTTTTTCCTTCCTGGTTGTAATCATATTATCATCTAACTACTTCAATAAGATCTCACAAAGATCTATCTTCATATCCTTCTTCACAAATTTTTAAGCTATATCAACAACTCCACAAGTTACACTGTCTACCTGAGATGACTGGAAGATTTGGTAGGATATTATGTTGCACACAAATCTTAGCTTAGGATCATCAACCTTAGATAACTTCAAACCTCTTCCTTCCCATTTAGCTTGAGTAAGCTCACAAATTTTATTCTTGTCTATTTTCTTGTGTTCTCTTAGTCTATCACTGATCAGATATCCAGTAACAATGTGTAGTACATATTTTGTGATTTTCACAAGTGCATTGAGCCACATGAACTAATCATGTACTTAGATCAAAACAATTCTCATCCATTCCTTCTTATATAATGTCAATACATGCATAGCATATACCAAACCCTTGGTCTCCAAATGTGTATGATCATCTTGCAACTTTATGTTATCACATAGGTTCCGATCTGATGTGTCGATCTCTGCTTGGGAAATTTCCTCAATTTTGCAATGTATAAAGGTGCATACATCTTCAATAAGAATACATCTTGGTGGGATCAAAGATAGGGCTCCAAATTTATCAATTTTAGCTGCTACGATTGGTGGTATCTTATACTTCAGATTGACAGGGTCAATCTTCTCCACAACAATAGGCTTTTGTACTTTGGGTGCCATTCATTCATAGAAATAATCTCTTGACTGGTAGGGTTTTGATTTAATAACAACTCAGTTTCATTAACACATCTCAGGAAACACCAGTAATTACTTGAATGAGTTAGACAATGCGTAGATTTGTTCAAATGATCACTCAGATGCTCTTAGTAGTCTCATATCTACACAATGTTTCAAATACTCTAGAAAATGTAAGGTGAAAATGAAATAACAAGGGGTCTATTTATAGTTTTTCCTCGATTAGGGTTTCTAATGGATATAATTTTAGCATTAAATGCTCTTTACCAACTCCCTTTTCACCAATTACCAAAAACACTTTCCTTTCACCGAATGGAACAAAATAACATATACCCTTACTGATCAAAATATGAAATGTCAGCTTCACAAAATATATCAAAATACATTTTAATATGCTAATATGGATCTTTGCACAAATTTTAGGAACTGATTTAAGATAGAATTTTAGTTATCAACTCCTACCCATACCTTTGATTGATTAGGTGAAGATAGGTGCACTCGATCCAGAGGATGTGGTGTAATCAATTGTTTCAAGTTCAGTTCCATCATCTTGAGACTTCCTTATCCATGTTCTATTCATCTGATCTCTTATCTCATTAATATTAACTGGAGCAGTCTCACTTAGTTGTTCCTTAGTTGGGGCTTTTCCTCGGTACCTGTAGTCTTTGGCTAGGTGATTGACCTTGTGACAATGAAAGAAATACATTCTATAATTTCTCCATGATCTTCTATTGTTCCTTCCATGCATCAACATGCAATTTTCAGTAACGTGTCCAAATCTCTCACATGTTGTACATGTAATTCTTGTATTGTAGTCCCATGGTATATTGATCCTTGTCAGTTGTTAGCAGTATTCTGTCAGTTAGGTATCCATTTCTCATTCTTTCTGTGTGACCTACATTCTTCATACTTGTGACCATATTTGTTGTAATTATTGCAATAGCCATTGAATCTTGGATTCCTTGTATTTTTAGCACTCCTTGATCTACACTCAAATTATTTGTGACCATACTTATTGCAATTGTAACAATAACCATTAAACGTAGGAATACTCAATGGATTACCTCTTTTTCTCTTGCAGACATTAGCTATATGACCTGGTTTTCCACAATGATAGCAAGTAGACTTCTTTGTCTTCGGTGGGATAATTGTATCTCAGTTTTCTACTTATTTTGAGGACTCTCCCTTCTCGGTAGTATTGTTTGCATTAAATCCAAGTCTAGAAGTATCTCTCGGTTGTCTCTGACCTCTTAGTTGTTCATACAATATCCTCAATGTTTCTTCATTCATTTTCAAGAATTCATTAGCATCCTTTTCAGATTTTAGTTCATTCTTCAAATGTTCATTTTCTGATCCCAGTTCAACAATCTCTCCAACTTTCCTTGCAACTTCTTGATTTACACCGACTAGTTGATCTATCAAGTTGTAGTGAATTTGTATCAACCTCAGTATTTCCTCATCTTTCTCATTCAATCTTGCATTCATTTCCCTTCTCTCATCTTCAACCATTCTTTTTTCATCTTCAACTTTTCTCTTTTGTTCTAGGACTTCACACATCCTTATCGATTGAGCTTCTTGTTCTCTTTTCAGTTCTTTTACCTGATCAGTTAGCTTTTTGTTCTTTTTAGCCAGTTCTAATATTGTAGCCTCAGATTCATTAGGCATACTTCCCTCTAATAGTTCTTCAACCTAATCTTATGTATATTTCAATTGATGTGCTAGCTTATTTCTCTTGTTGAGTGAATGCTTCAATTTCCTCCTCAATTCATCAATTTGGTCATCATCCATCCTCAATTCCATGTTCATGTTATCAATCACTTTTTCATACCTATAAATGTCCATCTCTTCATATCTTTCCTCTCAAGTGGTTAAAAATTTGAATAAGAGACTTAACTCTGATACCAATTGTTGGATTAAGTATAGAAAGGTAAGTACTGAGAGGGGTGGGGTGAACCAATACTTAAAAACACTTTTATTTTACTTTCTCAACAATCCACCAAATTCATAACTTTGCATGTAATAACATAAAACATATAAAGCATTAACATGAAATACAACTCATAACACCATTATTTTGGTATTGTAGAAATCCTTGTTAGAGGATAAAAACTATGGTGGGGATGACAACCACAACACTTCACTACTACAGTAAAAAATTCTACTCCATTAGAGCTACAATGTTAGCTATTTATGATAGCTTACCCTGTTAAGAGTATTAACCCTGTTAACAATATAAAGACTGATTAAGTCTACCTTGCTAAAGGATTTTACAATTCTAATCTAAGAACTGTACCCTGTTAAAGGATTTACAATATAAGATCTATTAGGATATACTCGGTTAAGAGACTTTAAAACTTTGATTACACTTTAATTAGTAACATAAACTTGCATCAATCTATGTTTATCAGACTCAATATGTTCAATAATTATTACCTCATAATGTTCTTTACTCACAATATCAATTCTATACTTGGTAGATTCAATTTTGAATCACATTCACAATATTTTCTTTATTGCTCTATTACTTAGTGTCTTCTCTTCTCATCACCTTCTTTCTACAATTTCTCCTTCGCACATACACTCCTATCATCTAATCTAATTTTCACACTCTGGTCCATTTATACTCAATTCTAGAAGTGGTGGAAACAATCTAGAATCATCTCCTTGAGTGGTGATATCTTTGGTTACTTATCCAATGCATATATCAAATTTAATTCTTATTGGAGAATCTCACCTTGTAATCATGCAAAACCATTATGTTTAAATCTCCAATGCTCTGTCAAACAAATTCGTCAAGATTTGTAAACCATTTTATTCTCGGTGTCCAAATTCAATGTATCTATAGATTCTCCTTATGTAAGCTTGTGATGCTCGGTAATACATTTTTCTTGTGCTTAGTAACAATATGTTCTCTCGGTTTGGTAGCTGATATAACTTGGTACTACTCAGTGCTTGGTTTTCCTTGCTCGGTGTCTGCTCCTTATTCCTTTATACCAAAATTCCCTTTTCCTTTATTTCCTTTTACCGACTAGCTTAATGCTTTTACCAACTTGAATTTCCTTATTTATCAAATGAATTTTATAATCAATATGACTTTATAACTAATGACAACAAAATAACTCTATAGGAGTATCAAAAATCAACAATGAAACCTTACCTGTATTTTACATTGAATAATCTTGTTAAATAAAACCATGAATTTCAGATTTGTTCTTTGCTTTCCTTTTTGATTTGTAGGATACTAGAAATCTGATATAATGCATTATAAGAGTAAATTATGCATGTAATGGTGATTTATATGCAAGGATTTGGTATCCCAAGCTTTAACACAAATTTTTCTATCTCCTTGCAGGTACCTTGGAGCAGCAGGGCAACCTTTATAAAGGAGTTGAAGATGAAGCTGCTCAACTGAGGGGTTTGTCATTACAAGGAAATGACGAATCCCTTGTATTTTTCTATGCATTCTTTTTTTATTCATTTCATTCATAATACCTTATAGCAGTTATTCCCAGGGCTTGAGCATGACTCCATTTCATTTAGGTATTCATGAATAAAGAAAACACTACATTTTTATGCAATGTTGTATGGTTGTTATTTATTGTGAACAATTGCATCTATTTGCGATTCTCTTATGAAATTTATCTCTTGGAAAAATACTCATTAATAACCAAGATGCACCCTAAAACTATAAAACTTAACCAACTCCACTTGAATAGGTTGGGAAATAAAAACGGGTAACATAACCAATGTAAGAAGCCACAACACTTCTAAGATAGATTTGTGGTGAAGAAATCATCAAATTAGATTGAAGGAAGTAGATATGTAGAAAATTGACTTCTAAGATTAGAATGGACAATACAAGTTCACAAGAACCACCTTCGGGCTCATTGACGCACTAGTAACTTCTATGAATCTATTGAATAGGGTTTACAAGGAATACCTAGATAAGTAAGGATTAATGCTCCTTGACCTACTCTAAACATGAGGAAGAACATACTTCAATGATAATGAATATGTTCCACAACAACTGATAGAGAACTTATGTGCAAAAGAATTGACCAAATGAGAAATGCCATACTTAGAGCACATCATTGTTCCAAAAGAATAGTAGGAAGATTGGTAATAAGTTTTTCAGTTACTATAGAGAGTTTAAAATGAAATTATCATGTACAACTTATCCTTCCACCACACTCTAGAGGGAATTGAGAAATGTTAGAATTTTTTGAAAGAAATATTATGTTTTGTGCCAATTCAGGAAGTGCAAGACTCCTCAAGCATAGTGTAATTGTCACGAATAGATTCAGGAAGGATTAGGATACATGCTCTTTGATGTGGTGGTAATAGTCGATTGGAAATTTTTTGAATTTAAATATGATAAAAAAGGGTTAAAGTGCATATTAATTTTAACCCAATTTGAATGTTAAAAAAAAGAGATGGTTGGAGAGGACCTCCAATAGTGATGCAAGGGTAGGGAAGGTGAAGGCAAAATTAGGGTGAAATGAGACTGCTTAAACCCACAAACATGCCCTGTGAAGAGTTACACATGGAAGCAATATGAAAACCACATGAAATAAGTGAAAACACAATAGATATGAGACAAGCAACTAGCCGCAACACTCGTACAGTTATATTAATCCTTCAACATGCCCGGGTGTGAGGCCTTCCGAGTTTCAACCTTATATAATGAGAATTATGAATTCAGAGACTCAACTCACATATTATCTTCTATGCTACTTCTACTACTATCCTTATACCATCTAGCACTATCTCGAATTGCTCCACTAAACAATCTAAGCTCCAAATATATAGCCAACAAAGCCACAAGTCAGTTAGTCAGGCATTTAATTACAATATAGGTCCACTTAGGAGGAGAAACCAAAACTAAAGCAAGAAATAACAAAACATGATGTGAAGTTTCTTTTAGGTCCACACATGATCCAAGAATAGATCCCCAACTGTGCAAGATCCAATTTCCCCATATGGAACCACGTAAGCTGAAATACCACACGTTTTATGAGCGAAACTAGCGAAAAATTGATGCCTAAGGAAAATATTGATAAATTCCAGATCTAAATGAATTAGGATGTGTGATCTTAGGAAAATACTCACAATTAGGTCCACTACACTGCATTAACTTTGCAAGGCAAGAAACTAACATCAACAATGGCTACAAAACAAACATCAGACTGGTACAAGAAACATGAAATATTTTTTGGTGATGCAAGATTGCTCAAGACCCAAGATGCTCCTACATCAGACACCTAGAGTAAAAAAAGAACTAATTTCCACATCTGACCCAAATCATAAAGATCCAACTCATTTTGTGTAATCCATGAACTATCTTCAATTGGCTTGTCTTTCCACTAAACTAGATATTCCATGTAGTCTTTTCCTCTTGTACTCTTGCTTACTCTACTATTCAAGACCTTCAGAATGTGGTCTTTGTTCTTCCTAGGATAATCTAGATTATCTTCAGTCTCATCATTTGATTCAAAGTACTCAAAGATATCAAAAATATTGAATATAGGTGATATATCCATGTCCTCAGGTAATTCCACTTCATAAGCATTTCCACTGTAAAAGTTCTTCAGAATCTTACAAGGTCCAAATTTCTTCATTTTCAGCTTGTTGTAGGTACCAACTGGAAATCTATTTTTCTTCAAATGAATCATAACCTCATCTCCAACTTCAAAATATTTATGTCTCCTTCTCTTATCTTCTCTCTGTTTATATTTTAGATTACTATCATCAAAATTCCTTTTAACTTCATCATGAAAAGTTCTCATGTGTACTACAAAATCCTCAGCTTCAACACTTCTTCTGGTCTTAGTAGGTAAATCTATCAACTCCATGGTTCCCTTAGGATGAAATCCAGTAACAATCTCAAATGTTGTCCTCTTAGTACTTCTATTCACATAATTATTATATGAAAACTCTGCTTGTGCCAAAACTAAATCCCAATTAGCAGGCTTATCTCCAACTAAACATCTCAACAAGTTTCCCAAACTTCTATTCACAACTTTAGTCTGTGCATCTGCCTGAGGGTGAAATGTAGAACTAAAATTCAATTCAATATTCATCTTTTTCCAAAGTGTTCTCCAAAAGTAACTAGTAAACTTAGTATCTCTATCTGAAACAATAGATTTAGGAAACCCATGCAATCTTGCTACTTCCTTGAAAAATAATTCAGCTACATGCAATGCATCAGATGTCTTCTTACAAGGTATGAAATGTGCCATCTTAGAAAATTTGTCAACCACTACCAAAATAGAATAATTACCTCTCTGAGTTCTAGGCAATCCAAGAACAAAATCCATACTCACATCTTCCCAAGGTCTATCGGGTACAGGAAAAGGCGTATACAATCCCAAACTATGACTAGTTCCTTTTGCTACTTGACAAATTCTACAACCTCTAACCATTCTCTATACATCTCTATAAATCCATAGCTAAAAGTATCTTTCTAAAATTAGTTTCACAGTCTTATCAGTCCCAAAATGTCCAACAAGTCCACAACTATGTTTCTCCTTTATTATGTTTTCTCTCATAGATCCTCTAGGTATGCACAACTGAACTCCTTTAAACAACATGTCTTCTTGAATGAAATAATCAGTCCACTTATCACTCACTATTTGTTCCTTACAAGATTTCCAACATTATGCAAAATCAATGCGAGTCTCATACAAACACTTCAAATCATCAAAATCAAGTATCTCAACTCTCATTTTTGTCAGCAAACTTCTTCTTCGGCTCAAGGCATCAACAACCTTATTTGATTGTCCACTTTTATGCTTCAATGAAAAGGAAAAATTCTGCAAGAACTCAACCCACTTCATATGTCTCTGATTCAATTTATTCTAACTTCCCAAATACTACAAAGCTTTATGGTCAGTATACAATACAAAATCTTTAGGCATCAAATAATGTCTCCATTTCTTCAAAGATTTAACAATAGCATAGAATTCGTGGTCATAAATTGAATATTTTCTCTTAGCATCATTCAACTTCTCACTAAAGAAAGCTACAAGTATTCCTTCTTGACTCAAAATAGCTCCAATTGCACTTCCAATAGCATCACATTCAACTTGAAAAACTTTACTAAAATCAGGTAAAGCAAGTGTAGGTAATTCTGCAATTCTTTGTTTCAATGTTTCAAAACTCTTATGTGCTGCATGTGTCCATTTGAAATCCCTTTTATCCCCTCTCATAGTTTACGTCATAGCATTACAAATAGAACTGAAATTTATGATGAACTTCCTATAAAAACTTGCCAATCCATGAAATGATCTTACCTCTCCAACATTCTCTCATGTAGGCCAATCAAGTATAGCTGTTACTTTCTCAGGGTCCATCTTCAATCTCTCAGTTGAAATTACAAAACCAAGGTACACAATCTCCTCTTTCATAAATGAACATTTCATCAAATTAATCAGCTAATTTTCTTCCTTTAATCTCTGCAATACTTTTTTGATATGCTCAAGATGTTCTTCCTTACTCTTACTGAATATCAAAATTTCATCAAGATATACAATAACAAACTTACCCAAGAATATTTTCAAAACTTCATTCATCAGCCTCATGAAAGTACTAGGTGCATTAGTCAAACCAAAAGGCATAACCAACCATTCATACAAACCTTCATTAGTATTAAAAGCAATTTTTCATTCATCCCCTTCTCTGATCCTAATATGATGATATCCACTTTTAAAATCAATCTTTGTGAAATACTTTGCTCCACTCAAACTATCCATTATGTCATCCATCTTAGGCAAAGGACTATGTACTTTATTGTTATCTTGTTTATAGCTCTAGAATCAGTGCACATTCTCCATTCTCCATTCTTTTTAGGTGCTAACATAGCAAGTATTGCACAAGGACTCAAACTTTCTCTCATCAAACCTCTTTCAAGAAATTCTTGCACTTTTCTATTCAACTCAGTCTTTTCATCAGGTGTCAACCTATGTGGTGCTTTATTAGGCAAACTAGCTCCCGATATCAAATCCATACAATGACTTATACTTCTCATAGGTGGTAAACCATCAAGTACATTATCAGAACTGATGTCATGAAATTCAGTCAAAAAAGGTTTAACCTTAGGTGCATGTTCTAACTCATCTTGTTTCTTAGTTTTCCTTGGAATTAAAGCAAAACAAACATTCTATTCTTTCATTTCTCTTGCAAACGTTTTACCATCAACCAAGCATACTCTAACTATAGTACAGTGACCCTCATCAAACTTTTCTACCAAAGGCAATAATACTTGTTTCTTCTCATCCATCCAAATAGTATATTGATTCAATCTACCATCATGCAAAGCTTTCCTATCATACTGCCAAGGTCTACCCAAAAGAATATGACAACAATCCATAGGCATAATATCACACAAGACTTCATCATGATAATTCCCAATTTTGAATTTAACAAGGCATTGTTCACTTACAAGTAGTTTATTCTCCTTCTGGATAAAAGAAATATGGTAAGGCTTAGGATGTTTCAATCTCTACAACTACAATTTTTTAACCATCTCTTCGAATGCCAAATTATCAGAACTTCTACGATCAATGATTACCTTACAACATTTATCAGCGATCTTACATCTAGTTCTAAACAAACTTTTCCTCAGAATAGGTTCCTCATCAACTTCTTCATTCCACAAGATCCTTCTTAGCATCAAGTTCTCACCATGTTCAGGTTCATTAGACATTTCCTCAACTTCTTCACAAGCCAAATTATTTTTGCCATTAACTCCAGTCTTCTTTCCAGAGTTAGTATATTTAAAAGCTCTATGTCCTTCTTCACCACATTTGTAACAAGTACCTTTAAACCAAGATTTCTCTTCTCTTTTCCCACTACTGTTATTCCTAGAGTAACCAATATATCTACCTCTAGAGTAGTTACCTCTTTTAGAAGGTTCATCTTTCCATCCTTTATCTTATACTGCATTGACAGATCTTCTACTTTCTCCATAAGATCTGCCTCTACTTCTCTGAAGTCTACCACCTCTTCCTCTTTTTCTTTGTTCATGTCTCTTTGTCAATCTTTCTTCTACCTTCAAAGCAAATTGGTATGCTTCTTCCACACTATCTATTTTCACATAGCTGATCTCATCTTGAATAAATGTCCTCAAACCATTCAAGTATCTAGCCACTTTCTCAACTTCATCATCCACATGTCTAGATCTGATATCCAATTTGTAAAATTCCTCAGTATATTCTTTCACACTCATGTCCTTTTATCTCAGATTTTGCATTTTTCTCATCAAACTAACTTGATAGTCAGCTGGAAGGAACTTCATTTTCATCTTTCCAAGCATCTTCATCCATGTCTTGATCTTTTCTTTTCCTCTCTTCTATCTCTCAGTTTGCAAATGATCCCACCAAATAGATGCATGACCTTTTAACTTTGTGACTGCTATCTTAACCTTCTTATTATCAGGAGTACCTTCATACTCAAAGTATTTATCCATCTCATAGATCCAATCCAAAAGTATATCAGTCTCAAGTATTCCATCATAGCGAGAAACTTCAATTGCAGGTCTGTAGTTAGCCTTTGACAAAACTCTCAAGAGTCTTTCCTCATCCTGCTCAACTTTAGGTTCAGGATTAGGTGCTTCTTCTTCTTCATCACTAACATCTTCAAGATGTGTGCCTCTTCTCTGGGCTATCTCTAAAGCTTCAAGCCTAGTTGCAATCTGCCTCAACATATCCATGATAGCATTATCATTTCCTCTACCATGAACCATCTTGACAATCAGGTTCCAACAAGATCGTAACCTTCTGCAAGTTATAGGTCAGATCTCAAATCTTCCACTCTAGAATTAATCCAATAAGGTTCTCCATGATCTAATTCCACAAGAAAGAACTTCGCTCTGATACCACTTGACGCAAGGGAAGGGAAGGTGAAGGAAGAATCAAGGTTAATTGATACTACTTAAACCCACAAACATTCCCTACGAAGAGTTACACATAGAAGCAATATGAAAACCACATGAAATCAGTGAAAAAAAATAGATATGAGACAAGCAATTGGCCGCAACATTGATACAATTATATTAATCCTTCAACATGCCTGATTGTGAGGCCTTCCAGGTTTTGGCCTTATACAATGAGAATTATGAATTCAGAGACTTAGATCACATATTATCTTCTCTGCTACTTCTACTACTATCCTTCTACCATCTAGCACTATCTCGAACTGCTCCACTAAACAACCTAAGCTCCAAATATATAGCCAAAAAAGCCACAAGTTAGCCAGTTAGGCATTTAATTACAATATAGGTCCACTTAAGAGGAGAAACCAAAATAAAGCAAGAAATAACAAAACATGATGCAAACTTTCTTTTAGGTCTACACATGATCCAAGAATAGATCCACAACTGCACAAGATCCAATTTCCTCATACAGAACCACACAAGCTAAAATACCACATGTTTCATGAGCGAAACTGGCAGAAAATTGATGCCCGAGGAAAATTGTGATAACTTCTAGATCCAAATGAATTAGGATGTGCAATCTTAGGAAAATGCTCACAATTAGGTCCACTACACTGCATTAAATTCACAAGGCAAGAAACCAACAGTAGCAACAACTACAAAACAAACATCAGACTGGTACAAGAAACATGAAATATTTTTTGGTGATGCAAGATTGCTCAAGATCCAAGATGCTCCTACATCAAATAGTGATTTTGAATGAGTTAATTGAGGGTAAGAAAATCTATTATGCACCCTATTCAGGACAACCAGGTGTCATTAAATTGTTAGTTGATATTTAACCCTTGTTAAAAAAAATAACAAAAAGGTGATGTCACTCATGGAAAGTTTTTGAGAATGTTAGAAAGAAAAGTTGACTAAAAACATTGGTTAGGTAACTAAAAGCACTTGCAACTATAGAATGAAAGTGATAGATTGTCGCTATGGATTTTATCCAAGGACTACTCATGTTGAGAAATAATCATGATGTTGTTTCAATAGTGGTAAATAGATTTACCAAGGTAGCTCAATTTCTACTAGAAAACATGACAAATGGAGCACCTTTATAACAATAAAATTTATTCAGGAAATTTATCAATTGTATGAATCCCTATGAGAATTGTTTTAGAAAAAATGACATAATGAAATTTGGGTTGGGTAAACCAAGTTTTGGAGGATCTACTGAGAGTCTACCACATGGATAAAAAGTGTACATGGAAATACTACATGCTATTAGTTGAATATTTATATAATAATTTGTACCAGTTGGCCATTAAGATGGTACCTATTAAAGCATTATATAAAAGGAGATGCATGACACCTATTAGTTGGGATAAGTTGGGAATATGGCAATCCTCAGAACCAAAAGGTTTTTTGGGGATGGAAAAAAAGTTCAGTTAGTCAGGAAAAGAAAGAAGAGGCTAATGACGGGCATAAAATTATGCTAATGCTTAGTGCACACATTGACAACTTTTTACATTGGGATAAGGATCTCCTAAGTATTAAATGCTAAGAAAATATATATTAAGTTTGGGAAGTTTCCAAACTATCACCTAGATATGTGTGACCATTTGATGGTCCTAAAATTTATCAACCATGTAGCCTATGGAATTTATCTACCACCAACCCTCACTCGATTACACAATGTTATTCATGTTTTATATTTAAAGGAATATAAGATAGATTTTGAACATGTAATCAACTAGAACTCCTTATAGGTGCAAGATCCATGAGTGGTAATGATCGAGAAACTTAATGTGCTCAAGGTACATAAGCTACGCTTACATAACCACAAGGTGATTACATCTAAGGCCCAATGGGACTAATACGAAGAGGAAAATGCTAATTGGGAGGATTATGATGAGATCCTATAGGAATTTCCTCAATTATTTTATTGTGAATATGACATGGATTTAATGGTACCATGATAGTGCATTGATGAAAACAATCATTAAGGATGATGATTCACAAGGGGAGATATGTTACATCCCTTCCTTATGAACATTTTATTTAAATAAATATAATAACTATTTCATGTGAAATGTGATGTTAAATGGTCACATAAATTTCAATTATTTGGTTTCATAAAATATGATCATAAAAGATTAATGTATATTTTTTTTGATTCTCTTAAGGAATTATTATATGGTGATTTAAACTCCATATGCATAATACTTGGAAAGAGATATAATGGATTTTATTATGAATGATTTATGTATATTTTAATTTTATTAATAAATTAGTTTATGACGACGGTGGCATCTAATCCTTCCTTGTCAATGGATGCAATAAGAGACCCATCCCACAAGTGGGAGAAGAGAATCATAAATGTAAGGGATGTGAACACACAATGAAGGTAAAAAATGTCATTTGAGTAGGAATCATAATTGTATAAGCATTCATTAGGAGTGGGAAGGGTTTTGCCTTGGATATATCTAGGAGGTTATCTCTTCTCCTCTAATTTTAATTAAGAATCTTGGCCTTGTATTTAAATTAATCAATTTGGATCTTTACTTATTGATTTAAAGGAACAACCATCAAAACTATTATTTAGTTTGTTGGTTATTTATATGTTCTTAGTGTAAACATATGCAATTAAACATATATATATAGTCAAATGTAAATGTGTTACCATCAATCTTCACATATATGAATGACCAACTATACGACCATGCATAAGAACATGCATATGGTTGTATTTTATGATGATCACATGTATGTAATTATGATGATTGAATAATTGGGGACACAAAGGTTACATTTGCACTAACTCAAGGATCACATACACATTTAATTATATATACATATGTAAAAAAATATGATTATGGTTATGCAATAAATATATACATGTTTATTATTGTATGAACTAGCACACCTCGAGATTGATATTATTACCATCTTTTCTTCTGAATTATTTTTTTGGAACCTTGTCTATTCTTATGAACACATTACTCATCTTGTCATAAGAATGTGGCTGAGGTGGAATTGTAACTTCTTCTTCCTACTCGATGGAAAGTCAAAGAATTTACAAATTTTCTTCATATGTATTCCTTACTTATGAGCTCATTTTTGGAAGGGAGAGGTTAGTATCTCATAGGGGCTGCATATTTCCTTAATGGTTAATCATCAAAGCTAGGATGGAAAGGGAGGGGATCATTTTAATTATGTGCCTATGTACTCTTGTTGTGGAGTCTTGGATCACCATTCTTACTTTATAGGTATGATTCTTCTTCTTCTTGGCAAAATGATGCATATAATTTGTATGATATATTCAATCTTAGGAGTATCTAATAACCTAATTGAAACTATTGGTATATATTGCATTTAGCCAAAGACCATCATATGTGAAATAAGATGAAGTACATGTCAATTTTTGTACTTCATTGATGGTTACGAATGCATGAAATTGTCAAAATAATCATGCCTATTGTTCATTGTGGATCTATGAAGGCTGTAGCAACATATTGTAAAAAAATAATAAAATCCATAACTATTTCTCTATATTGTCTTCATTGGATGGTGGATACATACATACATACATACATGTATGTATAATCAAGTTAGTCTATGAAGTGTGCCAAACCCTTTTAATAATCATAACATCCATATACTTATAATCTTTCCATGCTTTGATTGTAACACAATTGTGCATTACTTATATGTAAATGAGAGTTATTCTAATGATTCAGTTATTTAAGGAATTATTATGCTTTGTTTTGAGCATGTTTATCTTCTTCACCATATACTGCCAGATCCATATTTCTTCTTTCAACATGAGCCTTGGAAAGATTAATTTTACCATAGTAGGTGGATACATCATCACCCTATAAAGTAGATTAAAACATACCTCTCTCTATATAATTCCATGTTGGATTTATTTCATAGCAAGCCTATTAAGCCTTGAACTCATGAATCATATATTTTCATGTTATGTATGAATTGAAGCAACCTATACATTTTACTATAGTGAATATTTCATACTATGTAATTAGAATGAAACCGTTATCTATATTGTTGCAACATTGTGTTGTGATCATCAAGTACAAAGTATATAGAGAAAATACAAAATGGGAAATTATATCATCAACTTAGTGGTGTGTTTTATGTGAAATTACTATTGGAATATGAATCTACTTATTATTAAAACTATTCATGATTTGTATCTTAGAGAATAATGCATCCAAATTTGAAACAACATATAGTCAATCTATTGCCATGTTATTGTCTAGTACACTGTTAACTTATTTTTGTCATGAGGATTTGCACCAGAGAGATTATCATGATTCTCAACAATCCTACGAAACATGGGAACATCCTTTAGGCTGTGGGTTTCTCATTGTAAATATGTACCTCCATATTATGGACTAGTTTCCCATTAACTATCCTAAAAACTAATGCTTGATAGGGAAAAGGTTAAGAAATTGACTTTTAACTTAAAACCTATATCTAACAAGTGATACACTAATACATAGAAAATTATATGATCCTAATACTCACAAAATCTTCAAATAAAAAGGTTGTATTATCTCACAACTCATCTATACATGCTTTCCAAAAAGATTCAAATGAGAGGTTTTAGTTTTTTGATGATTGTATAAAGAAAAACAATGTTATTTTCACAACTTTGATACATCAAAATTATTACACTATAACATGTTGGGATATTGTTTAATTTGTGCTTCATAGATCACTATCACATATTTGAGAGATGTGTTTTCATTGACCCCAACATATTTGTTTGTTGTGATCGTGTTATGGAGATGTTATGGGAATATTCAGTGAAATGATTAGATTGGTGCAACTACTATATGTAATATATAAAAATATATCTTTTTAGGGATATATTTTTATATGTATGTGGGGGGGGGGGGTGTATGTGTGTGATGGAAAATTGAAAATGTTGTGGACATGAATACTTATCTTGAAAAGGAGTAGATTTGAAGATCACTATTTTTTGGTGTCTGTGTTTGGTTTTAGGAAATTTCACAACCGGATCTAGCCTGGAAATGCAGAAATAGAGAAAACCCATAAATCTTCTGTCTTTCGGAGCAAGGTCATCCTTGACCCAAGATAGGGGTAAGATCTTACCCTGGGGTACAACCTTACCCCAAAAGGTCATCCTTGACTTGCACACCTCCGATGGAAATTCTGTTCAGATCTGAGAAGTTCATCGAAAAGGGTACTCATATCTGCACTGATATTCGTTGTCCCGCACCTGTACCTACAAGAAAAAGAGGGTTTTTTTTGTTTAGATGAGGGGTTTGCCTTGGTCAAACCCCGGTTTGGAATCAACCTTTAAAATAGAATTGAAATAGAGAATGCTAGCAAGTAGTAGAAATAGATCTAACAACAAAGCTATGCTACTCAATAGATATGCAATTGTATTTGAAATGTAAACAAGTATGTTAATATGAAAGCTTGGATTCAAATGTAAATCAAAACCTCCATGATTGAATGCTTGGAATCCACCTTTAATGAAGAATGAATGGATCTTGAAGATGAACAAAGGATCTTGAAGGAAGATCACACCACCATCATGGCTAGATCTAGGGTTTTGAATGATGAATCTTGAATGCTTGAACCAAATCCCTTCAAAGGCTTGAATTCTTGAATCCTTGATCTTCAATGGAGAACTTAGATGCTTGAATGTCCTTAACAATTTATTTCTTGATGAAAATATGGAGTGCTTCATGAATAATGGATCTCCTTGAGAGTGCTCTATGAAAAGTGGATGTGAAAATGAGAGAGGAAGGCTCCCTTTTATACTAGTCTAGGGCACAGACTTCTAGAGAGGCTGACATAGGAGAATTAAATTCCAATTAAGCCTTAACCCCTAGAAATGGACCTAGATTAAATAAAATTTAAGAGTTTACCATTTTGAAACTCGAAACAGCCGACCCAGAAGTGGGAAAACAAACTTTTGAATTTCCCCCCACATCCGACAAACTTTTTGATGAAAAGGGGGACCTGGGTTAAGGAAAAGGTCAAATTTGACCTAGGTCAAGGTTGAGTTCAACCTTGAACTAGGGGTTTAGGACCCCTAGAAAATGAGCCAGAAGAGGAAAATAGTGCACAGGGAGGCCCAAACAAAGCCCTAAATAGGCACAGAAGATGGGAGGGAGGCAGAAAATAGAGGACAACATGATGATGGCCCCAAAACACCTCCTAAGGAGGGCTAAATATTCTTAACATGGAAGTGCTTCCATTTTAAGATGATACGCTATATTGAAGGTATATAGATGTGTTGAGGTGTTTCTATACTTGGTATGTTTTGATTTATAGAGGTTAGGAGTGAGATTTGAGTTAGTTATGATTGATTTATCAGAGACTGGTATTTTAATATTCAGGAACTATTTAGGAAGAGATAGTTTGATATTATTTGGATCAATGTGATAGTTTTTTGAGATGTGAATGATATGGAATGTTTAGGAATTGGATTTGTGTCCTTAAAATGATTGGTTCATCAATTTGAGGATCACAAGCTATATTTCTAGAGTGACAATGTTATTATTTATTATTCCTAGTAGACAGTGTAGAGATGATAATGAATTCTAAGATAGAGGTGTTTTTGGTGTTGCTGAGATATTAAATGTTTCTTGTTTATGTCTTATAATCATGTTCTATTCTTATTTCTGGATTGCATTCATTGGTGTGATCAGTTTGTATAATTTTATTGTGGCATGCTAGCATTCTTATTGATCTTGGCTGACATGGTTGGTGTAACGTGTTGCAAAGGATTATGGAATGATTTATGGAGCTATTGTGTGTTTACAAATGTTCTTATGGATCATTTCTATGTCTTATCCTACATTCAATAGATCACACAATAATTTGATTTGTAATAATGTAACATTTTGTATTTAGGTGTTTAGGTTGAGCCAACCTTGTTTATTTTCACAAGGTTGATGACATGTATAAAAAAGATGTAATCATTTGTAAGTGAAAATGAATGAGAGAGTATGTGTATGTGTGAGGATAATGTATTGATGATAGTGTGAAGAGGTATTAGTGAAATATGAAATTGAAGCATGGATTTTTTTTACTTCATCATAGATGTATTGGCATGTTGGAGATGCTATCAGTTAGTTCATAAATTAGTGGATTATTGTCCATAGTGTATTTTTGTCCTTTCAGAGTTGTAGCCCTTTTAATTCTCAGGGTTGTTTCCCCTAGTTTTATTTGAGTAGAAATCTCTAAGGAGCATGTTTGAATGCATGTGCATTCTCCTTTGCAATAATCCTAATAGGGTATAGTGCTTTTAATCAAGTACATCATATTGTGGGTTTGATCCCCACCATGGTTTTTCCCCTAACACAGTGTCAATGCAAAAAATATTGGTGTTATGTTTCTATGTGTTTTGTAGACCAATACTTTTATGCTTTACTTTCAAATCTGAGATTAAGGTTTTGAGTGTGCATAAAGTTTTGTTTTTTGGACATAATGGATTCATTGCCCCCCTCTCAATTGTGTGCTTCCTTGATTATAACAATTAGTATCAGAACCAAGTCCTCTTTGGGAAGCCCAATTGCTTGAGGAGATGTAGGATGACACTGTTTAAGAAGGATAATCCTATATTTGAAGGAAAACACTACATAATATGGAAAGTTTAAATGAAGAATCATTTAAGGTGCATTAGAGAAGACTACTGGACTATGATTGATAATTCCTATACTCCTCATACAGATCTTTCTATTGCTAGTGTTGATGAGAAGAAGAAATTTGAATACTACATTAGAGCTAAGGAAGCCTTGCTAAGTGCCTTGTCTGATATAGAATACACAAATGTCATGAAATTTGATACCGCTCATGAAATATGGAAAAAATTGGAGACCTTGCATGAAGGATATGTTTGTGTAAAGAAATCCAAGCTACAAAGTCTGAAAGAGAATATGAAACCTTGAAGATGAGTGACAATGAGAACATCACTTCTTACATTCAGAAGATAAATGATTTTATTTGTGGAATTAGATGTGTTGGTGGGAAATTGGATGAAGATGATATTAATTTAAAGGTGCTCATATCCTCGCCTCTTTCTTATGATAACAAGGTTGCTTCTATTGAAGAAATCAGGACCATGATTACTATGACAAGATATACATTGGTTGGTAAGTTTTCTATTTTTGAAATGAGTAAATTTGGTGATAATATTCCTAAGGTTGAATATGCATTTAAAGATAGTGTTTCTAAGGATTAAAAAAGGTCTGAACTGGTAAAATTTCATTTAAATTTGGATCTAGATATGCTAAGGAATGTGAAGAGATTGAAGAAGAGGAAAGAAAGATAGAATATCTTGAAGCCCTAATTGCTAGAAGAGTTCCCAAGGGAGCTAGTAAGTATGAAGGAAAATTGCCTTTGAAATGTTTTTCATGTAACAGGATTGGTCATTTTGCATCTAGATGTCCTGATAGAGTTCCTAAGCACAAGTCAAATAAATTCATTCCTAAATATCAAAAGAAGTGCTATCTTGCTACTGAGGAAGGTGTGACAAATGAAAAATTAGTGAAAAACCCTTAGACAGATGATGAATTAAGATTCATTGCTATCAAATAATAAGTTCCTATCTTGAATGAGGAGAAAGCATTGGTTTCACATGTTGATGAGAAATATGAATGAATTATTGGCAGTGGTTGTTTACATCATATGAGCAGTGACAAAAGCAAATTTGTAAGTTTGTAAAGTTATGAAGGTGGTGTGGTTAGATTTGGTGATAACACTCCTTGTTTGATAGGAGGAAGAGGCTCTATTACTCTTGATGGTAATAATAACACTAATTATGTCTTATATGTTGAAGGACTAAAGTATAATCTATTGAATGAAGGGATATGATCTATGATTGAAGGATGGAAAGTGAAAAACCATCAAAAGTTCTAGTACTAAAATTGCATAAGGAACAAAGACTAAAGGTAATATTTTTTATTTGAATAGTGTTGAAAGAAGATGTTTGCAGATTGTTAAAGTTTATGAGAGTTGGTTATGGAATAAGAGGTTGTGTCATCTAAATTTTGATAACACTATGAAGATTAGTTCTACTAGAGAAGTTATAGATCTACCTAAATTGATGAAGCCTACTAATGCTATGTGTAAGGAATGTCATATGGGTAAGACAAATAGATCTACATTCAAGAGAAAAACATATTCTTAAAATGGTTTGTTATATTATGTGCATATTGATTTATGTGGTCCATCTAGAACTAAGAGGTGTTATGGTGAAATGTATTTCATACTATTTGTTGATGGCTACTCAAGAATGATGTGGGTTACCTTTTTAAAGGAAAAAAATAAGGCATTTGATAAGCTCAAAATATTTAAGGCTATGGTTGAGACAAAAACAAGTTTAAAGTTGTAATGTATGAGATATGACCATGGTGGTGAATTCATATCTGGTAAATTTAATACTTTTTGTGAAGATCATGGGATAATAAGACAACCATCTTCTCCAAGGAATCCACAAAAGAATGTTGTTGCAGAAAGAATAAGTTGAACTATCCTAGACATTGCTAGGACCATAATGATTGAAGGAAATTTCCATATATCTATTAGAGAGAGGCAATTAGGACTATAATATACACATTAAATTAGGTACAAATTAAGCATGGAACCGGTAAGACTATGAAATACTTTAGAATTTTTGGAAGCAAATGCTACATTAAGGGAGATGAAGACTTAGGTAAGTTTGATACTAGAAGTGATGATGGTATCTTTCTTGGTTATTCTACCAACAAAAAACATATAAATGTTATTATAAGAGATTGAGAAATATTTTTGGAAGTGCTAATGTCAAAGTTGATGTAAGTAATCATAGACAAGCTAGATATTGTGAGTATGATTCAAATGATGAGGATGTCAAGACAAATCAGGGAATACAAAATCCATCACAAAACTAGTTGTATATTGTTCCTAGAATTCATGATGATGAGGATGAACTGATGAATGGTGAAGAAGATCAAGAATCATGTATTCATGCAAATCCTAAGGTTTTGAGGTATGTAAGAATGAATCATTCTGATAATTAGATAATAGGTGACCAAAAAATTTGTTCTACCTAGAAGAAGGTTAGCTCACAATAGATAAGACATTTATTTGATTTCAAAGATTGAACTTAAGAATATAGGTGAAACATGTAATGATGAATCATGGGAAAAAGTTATGGAAGAAGAGCTAGATTAGATTGAGAAAAATAAGACATGGATTCTTGTTTCTATACCTTTGAACAAGAATGTGACCAGTACTAAATGGGAGTTCAGAAACAAGATGAATGAAGATGGTGATGTTTTAAGAAACAAAACTAGTTTCTTTTTCAAAAGGGTACTCACAAATGGAAGGTATATATTTTGAGGAGACTTTTTCTCCTATTGCTATAATTGAAGCTGTTAGATTATTTCTTGTATATGATGCTTAAAAGATTTCAAAGTATATCAAATGGATGTTAAGTCTACATTTTTGAATGGTGAGTTGGAATAGGAAGTTTATGTTGAGAATCCTGATGGATTTACTTTGACTGATAAAAAAGACATGGTCTATTGATTGAAGAAAGAATTGTATGGATTGTAACAAGCCCCTAGAGCATGGTATGCAAGATTGGATAAGTATCTTCTTAAAATTGTTTTCAACAAAGGTACCGCTAACAATAATTTATATTTCAAAGTGATCATGAAAATATCTTGATTCTCAAAGACTTTATTGATGATATCATTTTTGGTGGAGATGGCAAGTTGAGTAAGGAATTTTCTAATGAGATGCAAAATAAATTTGAGATGTCTATGATCGTTGAGATGGAATTATTTCTTCTAGTTTAGAAGTTAATCTATTAGAAGAGATAATTTTCATGTCTCAGTCTAAATATGTGAAATGATACTCCTAAAGAGCATTAATGGTTTTCATTAGTATCATTCAGTCATATAGTCGGTAAAGTAGACAAGATAGGAAATTCGGTCAATACACAAAGCCTAGACACCGAGAAGAACACAAGACATATCACTATGTTAACCGAATACCATTTTGATCGAGCACTTTTACCAAGCCAGATGATCAATGAGTACCAAGAATAGTAGTCACCGAGCATTCATATGAACTGAGCACTAGCTAATTACTGAGTGATGAATGAAGTATACATCGAGTGAAATAGGAAACAACATAGCAGTTTGGAATGGCATAAACTAAAAGACAAATGATTTAGACCAATTAGAAAATGGTTTACCAAGATTGAGATAAAATTTAATATTGATGTAATCATTTAATTATTGATGATTCCTATGTAAAGATGATCTAGGTTATTCATTTCTACCATTGATCTTAGGTTTTATAAGATAGTGTCTAAACCCTAATTAGGTCAAATTAGTTTGATATAAATATTGTATAGATGTCATTTTGACATATATCACACATGTAGTAGCCACCATTGGAAGACATCTGAAGATCAGACAGGGTTATGATTGAAAAAGTATATAATTTATCAGAAATAGAAGGCTACCAAGAAGAATTCAGAGAAGAGATCAATCACATTAAGGTGATAACATATAAGTACATAACAAATTTGACATCAGACAAGATAAGTTTCCATTTATAGATCAATCTTGCTATTAATTTTTAACCATTGTAGTAGACCTTAAATATCTTAACAAAGTGGACTTAACAATTCTTTTGTAAAATCTCTTAATTGAGTGCACACTTAATTGTGTTGCTGAAATCCTCTAACTAGGTAGATCTAGCAGATCTTATTGTTACTCCTAACAGGGTAATATCACTAAAAGTGATCAAATATTTGCAGCCTTAACTGTCAACTTTATTACTACAGTAGTGAAGCTTTGTGGGTGTCATCCTCACTATAGTTTTTATCTTCTAACAAGGGTTTCTGTGATACCAAAATACATGTGTCATGTGTATGAAGTTTCATGAATGCTTTATTGATTATATTACATGCATTTACATTTTAGTTATGTTTTGGATGTATGTTGAATGCAAATGATATAGTCAGTTAGTGATATTCATGTTTACAAGGATTCAGTTTGAAATTTTTTTAAGGGTACTGATTCACCCCTCCCCTCTTAGTACACACCTTTCCATAATTCCAACAATTGGTATCAGAGCTTGTTCTCTTGATAAGGAAGTTTAATCAATGAAGAGAAAAGATCTTAATCATGGAAAGGTATAAGATTGAAAAGACTATTGAGAATCAGAAATTGTAGATGCAGATCTACATTGAAAAATTCAAGGAAGCCAAAAAAACTAAGAGAGTTACAGGTCAAAAGGAAGGATACACCATTTCGGTATAATGAGATTGATTATCATGAAGAAGATAGATGATCCATTTAAAGCTTTTGGATTTGGATATGGTAGCATATTTGATGCATCTAAAGAAACCATATCAGATCTATCTGAAAAGAATCAACATCTTGGTGAACAAGTGAAAGCACTATAAATTGGTCAAGAGACACAAATGGTTAGAATGATTGATGTCATGAACAATGCAAGACATGCTGAACAAGAAAGGAATTTGGCTATTGAAGATAGAAGGAAAATGACTGAAAATTTAGAAGAAAAAGGATCTAAGATACTAAGACTCACCGAGCATCATTTTGAAATTTCCAATTAGATGGTTGTCACATGTCAGGAAGTCAACCGAGTAAATAGTGAGCTTACTAAGAAATTGAAAGACATTGGTGAATTAAGAGAAGAAAATGAAAGATTGAAGTAAAGATTCAAAAACAACATAATGAGATGATTAAGAAACCTAAAGAAAACACTAAAAGGATGGATGAATTCCTAAGCAGTCAAAGAAGACTTGATGACACTACTGTGTGCTAAACTATTGACACACTTCTATGAGTCATTATATCCAAGATTGCTCAAGAATGAGGTCTCAAATGGTGACTCATAGCTCTCTATTCATGGAGTGCAAGGGTTTATAATGGAGGCCCTCAACTTAGACCTAGTTTGTGCCCATGCAAGTACACCATAAAATGAGAGATTCAAAGAGGAAAAGCAAGAATGCTAGTCTCCATGATCATCAAGTATGCATGAAAATGAAAGCTATTCTATATGATAAAAATGCATGAAATAAAACTAATCTATGAAAGAGAATGCTTATGCAAGATTGATCTATGAAATGAAATATGAATCTAATCTAATATGTAAGTGCAAGATTAATCTAAATGGATTGCCATGGGGCATGAGAGAAGAAGACAAGAAAAGAGAAGTTTCAATATTCAAGCTCAAGTGCTCCAAAATCTCCTCCAAAATCGCTCTCCAAACATGCAAAACAATAATATAAAATCTTGATCTCTAAAATATCCATGCATAAAATGAGAAGTAGAGGGCTCCTTATAAATGATTTTAGAAATGAATGAACGGTCAAGATTAAGAGGCAAAAAGAAATGAGCAATGGTGGAGATTAAATCTTGGTTGATCCATGTGCTCAAGATTCTCAAGAGGCAAAATCAATGGACATGGTTAAGAGGAAAAAAGATGTGTGGAAGAGATTAAGAGGCAAAAGGAGTTTCCACTCATCTTGGAAAGTATGCATTCAATTCGGAGTTAGGGCTAGAAAGTTATGCCTTCTCCAAGTGGACCTAAATTTTATATATAGTTTTTTGATAATTTTTGATAGTTCGAATAGTTTATTTGTAATAAATATTATGATGGCTCTTCATTTCATTTCCAAGGGATTTTTATGACCCTTGGGATCCATCAAATTTGTATAAACTCCAATATTCGAATAGAATGGATCAATTTTTGGTTTGCAATCTTGTTTTAATACTTCTCAATTTTTGTGTTGAATTCTACAATACTGTAGGTATCACACCAGGTATTGTAATCTGGTTTCATAAATTAGATCAATAATATTATTAATAAAGTGAGAAAGTGGCTTATTTTGTTGGAGTTAACAAGTATTATGATAAATTTGGGAAGGAGGAACAAGAAAAAATTGAAGACATTGTAGTGTATTTAATGAACAAGTTTTGTCTAACTTTGATGGATTTACAAGGGAAGATACCTACTTCATTGTATAATAAACTTGATGCTAGGTGGTATACTACTATTGGATAGGATAAGGAGTTGATTCAGTATGTTCTACTACAACCTAAACTAGAAAAGTAAGAAGAGGAAATGAAGAAGATACTTACAGAGACAAGAACAATCTTCAATACTAAGAAGAGATTAACAAGACTCTTATGTGGTGAGTCTCTTGGAGTTCAAGATGAAACTAAAGAAATATTGATTAAACACTTGGGTATTTTAGAAGACACAAATGATGAGGGAGAGGAAAAATAAAAATATGAGAGTGACCCATTAGTTACTCAAATTGATGAAGGATTTACTATTGATGGTGTGAAGGTCACACTTGAGGAACTCATAAATGAAATAGATTATTCAGGTGATATTATTGCTATGGAGGTACAAGATGAGCCTATGGAGGCATAAGATGAAGATAAGGATAAAAAGGAAGTAGAAATAGTGAACATGGGTACTAGTTAGGCTATGATTGATGATGAACAAGAAAATGTTCCTACAGATGATCAATAGGAAGATCAAGAAGAAGAAAAGGAGGATATTGATGATGTTGTGCAAATAAAACAAGAGGAAGTAACCATAGGAAAAGGAAAAGAAAAGACACCAACTTCCTCACTATCACAGATGAGAGTTGATGATGATGATATACCAGTCAAGGGACAAGTTGACTTTGGCACAATGAGGCTAGAGGAAATGATCAATTTTTCTATGGAGATCAAGACTAAGGAAAAGAAAGTGAATAGTGGTAAAATGGAATCACCTCTATTTAATGTATATGATGTATGTGTATGGGGGAAATATGAGATCCACTCCTAAATCCAAATTCACAAAGGATAGATCCAATTTGATCAACCAAAAGGATAATGCACAATCGAATCAATCTATGGAGAATATGAAAGAGAGAGAAAAACCCTATATTTCCCTATGGATAATTATGCTTGAAATCTAAAATAATTGAAATGCAAGTACTAACCTCAAATTAGGGCAAATCAAGAAAATGCCAATTTTTGATGTCCGTGTGTACTTTTAGGCAATTCTGCAACCTGTTTCGGATTGGAAATACTGAGATGAAGAAAACCCATAAATCTTTTGTCTTTCTGACGATAGGTAGTCTTTAACCCTCGTAAAAGGTCAAAGGCTACATTCTTTATTTGAAGGTCGATTTTGACTTTGTTCGTAGATCTCAGAAGCTCACCGAAAAGGGTATCCAAATCTGATCTCAGATTTGAAATTTCGCACCTGTACCTATAATAAAAATGGGGTTTTTGTTTGTATGGGGGGTTTGCCTTGGTCAAACCCCAATTTAGGAATTAACCTTGAAATTGAATTGAAATGTAGTCTGCATAAACAAAGTAATTGAAACAATTCACCTCGCTTATGTTGAAGTCCTTGTAGAGGATTCAAATCCTCAAATCCACAAGTAGGAATGCTTCAATGGATCTAGAATGAATGTAGGATGTCTCAAATCAATGGCATTTGATCTTCAACACCAATCTTGAATTGATCTTTTCATATGAGGAGGCTTGGATGAATGTAGAAGGATGGATCTTCAAGTGGGCTCCAAAGAGATTGAATCCTTCAATGGATAACAATGGATCTCCTTGATGGATGAATGCTTGAACACTTGAATGCAATTCACTTGCTTGCACTTGAGAGCTCACTCATGAAATTTCTTGAAGATGAGATGTGAAAATGAGAGAGGAAGACCTCCTTTTATAGTGAACTAGGGCACAATCCTCTAGAGGGGCCACCTTGGAGAATTAAATCCCAATTAGGTCCTAACCTTTAGAAAATATACCTAGATTAAATGAAATTAAAGGATTTACCATTCTGAAACCCGAAATGGCCGACCTGGAGGCGGGAAACAAATATCCCTGAAACCCAACACCCAGAAATCAAGGAAACTTGAAATCTGGACAAGGGGTCAAGGATCGTATAAAAGAATCTAACAATATTTAGCAAACACATTACGAGAGAAGCATAGTATAGTAGGCAAACACACAAAAAAGCTACCATGAAGGACAAGCTGATCAAGCATGCCACCTACTCTCCCCATCTCATTGTATATCATTTAGGGAAGGTGGGTAACTCGCAAGAGGGACTATATCCAATATAGTAGGAATGATAGCCAGTTCCAAACAAGGATCCTCTTAAGAATCACAATGTTCGACACTAGGTGTAAGAGTTAATTGAAATGAAAGAATATTAGGTAAATCAATGTCAATGTCAATAGTCTCATATTAATCATTAACATCATTAATATCATCAAGAGTATCTTCTTCATCCAAATTAATCAAAATAGGATCTAAGATATGAATAGAATCATCATAATCATGCATATTAACATCATTATTAGTAACAACTTCTTTTAACACATCATGCATAGGTTTATCCGAAGAAGGTAGAGATATTTGAAGAACAAAATTATGAGCTTTAGCATGAGCAGGATACTTTGTATGATGTTCATTAGCAGATTGATTATGTTTTGATTTATTTGAAATAGGTTGAGAACTAGGAGGAACAATCATAGGATCCTTCACAGGTTCTTTAGGAAGATTAATAGGATTATCAACAATAGGAGGAACAATCACAAGATCTTTGATAGGTTCTTTAGGAAGAGTGATAGAAGGAACTTGATTAACAGAACTAGAAGTCATAGTTAAAGGAGGTATAGAAGGTGTAGGAAAAAGACCACGATTAAGATCCATAAGAGGTACGCTTAATTCAAGAATATTGTGATGTTTATAAGCTTGATATGAATGAAAAAGATTATCAGGTTGAGGAGGACATGAATTAGGAAATGAAGGTGTTGTGGTCCCACAACCATGCTCCCCTAATGGCCCTTATGGCCTCAAGGGGGCCCCCTCTTGCTTTCTACTTGTCTCCCTTTTTGTTGTTTTTAGGTTTTTGTCCTTAGTTTTTTTAGTTTTCAGCCTTTTCAGCCTTTTCACCCTTTCACACTTTTGAAAGTTTGAAAGTGTGAAGGGCCCAGTGGAGTAAGTAGCGCATCTTTAGGTCTTTCAGCTCTGAGATCATTTTTGGACCTTTCGGTGGTCGGCAAACCCAGAAGTCCGACCCTTGCAAGGGAGTTGGCCTTTCAGGTCTTTTGGCCCTTTAGAGGTCTGACACCCCCGCAAAGGCCAATTCATGGGATGCTTACATCAGCAACCTTGCATAGCCTATAAAAGGCATGTGAGGGTTTTCAAACCCTCACTTTTGCGCTCGCTCCTTTGCCTCCTGCTTGTTGTTTCACCGCTTGTCACTTTTCATCGCTTGGATCTCATCTCCTTGCTAGTCATTGTTGAGTTCTTCATTTCCTAGGTAGGTCATTTTTTCTCCCCTCTTTTTTGGTCTTAGAGTAATGTTTTTTTTGTTTTCATCCTTCTTGATTTGTCCTAGGTTTAGGGTTTGCATCTTTTCAACCTTTTTGGCCTTGTCCTTAGGTCTAGGTTGCTTGGAGTCAGCCTTTTTTAGCCTTAGGGATTGTCAAGGTAGTCACCTTGCATCCCTTGGAGAGTTTGTGGTCAAAATCACCATTGGAATTGCTTTTTGAGTCAGACTATAAACCCTAGTTTTGAACCTTTGGGGTCTAAAACTTTCAGAGCAATCCGTGCATTGACAAAAATCCCCAAGTGCTAGATCATTTTCAGCATTTCGGTGTTCTTGCACACTGAAACATTTTGCACCTCTAAAAATTCCTAAATGGACCTTGCCTCATGCTCCTTTCTTTTAGCACTTTTGGCCATGTTGACCTTTTCACACGCCGAAGATCTTTCACTCCCCAATTCACCGATTGTTTCAAGATAGGAACCCCTCCTCAGCTTTTCGGCCTTTTCAGACATGTTGGCCTTTTTGGCCTTCGGGGTTTGCTCACCTCCAATTAATTGAAAGCTCTTTGAACATGGAAGTAAGGCCTCTTTCAGTGGTTTTAGCCTTTTCAGCTTTTCGAAGATGCGACAACCCCGATGGTCTGAAAGGTCAAAAATTCCTTTTTTGGCCCATTTGAGCTTGAAAATTAGTAATTTACTTTGTTGTTGGGTATTTTTCTCTCATCATGTTACTCATTCATGTATTGTCCTCTCCATAGGTATGGCCAAGAATGTAGTTGCATCATTGGAAATGAAATATCAGTTCAAAGGATACCATCCACTGTCCAAGGTGACTAATTTGCACACAGGGATAATTGATACAAATATCAGGAATGTGAGTTGGAATGAGTACCTAAACAAATGTACTCAACCAGTGGGCCATTCAGAGGATTGCACTTCATTAGTCCACTATTCTCTGGTGAATGTAGCAGCGCACCCAGTCTCCATCCAATTGGTGGAGCTGATCAACACATTGGCTAGTAACTATGTGCCAGATGAGCGCATGGTCAAGAATAGCATTGGTGAAGTGGTCCTAGACTTGAGGCCCTACAACATTGAAGATGTTTTCCATCTACCCAAAGGGGTAGATAAGTTCTTTAACTTAAATATCAACAAGGGGATGGAGTTTTACAATAAGGACACACAGAGGGCTCACAACATCGTCAACAATGAGTACTTGATGCAACCATTACCCAAGAATAGATTGGATAGAATTGATATGAGGAGAAGCTACATGAAAGAGGATATCTAGGCAGCCATAACAATGATAAGCAGGGTATACAAGCTGCCTAAGTCCCATCAAGTAGAGCCTTGGATGATCTTCCTGATCCAGAAGATAAAAGAAAGGTAGGCAAGGTTTGATTGGGCATCTATCCTAAGTGACCAACTGGATGAAAAACTGATTCAGGTGAAGACAAACCCCCACTTCTATAGGACATCCTATGTCATGTACTTACTATCTACCAGGGTAGTATATCCAAGATTGACCAAAGTTGGAAACATCAGAGAACAAAACACATGGCCATTCACTTTGTACCCTCAATTGGTGAGGAAAGACTTTTTCACACACAATAGCCCAGAGTTCAAAATAGTTAATGATGCCTTCACCTTTGTAATCATATGCTCCATTGAGGGTGACTATGCTAAAAGGTTGTCAATAGAAGCAATGACTAAAGTAAAGGCCATTGGGGATTTTTATATACAATTCTAGACATTCACGTACATTTAGGTGGTAGGAAGCACCTTAGTGCCCAAGAAGCTCCCAAGGTACCCTTCTAAAAGGATAGTTCTACTGGAGATAGCAAGGCAGCTATCTGATGCCCATGAGAACATCAAGCATAAGAAGAAACACTACTGGAACTTTCTTATTTCCATCAGCCCCCACTGTGTACTAGACATGAAAGTCTACAAGTCATTGACTGGAGAATGGGATGAGTTCCCATTGGCAACCTACAATCTGGTGAGGCCGCACTTTGACCCCATTGGTACCTATAGCCACATAATGGGAAGACACTATGTTCATGAGCTGCATATCAAGGACCATTGGGCCAATTGTGTAGATGATTACGAGGTAAGAGTCTGTGACTATTGCTGGATGAGTCTAGAGCTGGCACAGGGTGCATTGTTGTTGAAGATTCCACAGAAGGTGATAGATGTTGACTCGAATAAGATTTTGGATTCTATATACAATATAGACAAGGTGTTCACAAGGGCCATCTTGAATGTGGAGGTGGATCGAGATGAGAATGATAGCATGGATTTCAGAGCCTGACATGTGATTAAGCTATTGAAGTCTTGGGTTGCTCATCCTTTTCCAATGCAACCACTCCCCATGAAGCAACTCCTTGAGAAACCATCTCGAGAAAAGAAGAAGGGAGAAAAGATATTGAAACCATAGTTCAAAGAGGCTACCCCTCTAAAGCCAGAAATTGTGTATCGACATGAGTGTCCCACCACATATGGTCTGGCCACACACTCCAAGAAGGTGAAAACTAGGATGACTAGAAGTATTGCACCACCAAAAGCACCTTCACCTAGTGACCATGATTCTCCAAGCTCAGCAAAGAAAATGAAATTCAAGATCATTGGGCCCAAGCCATCTGGAGTGGTCAAGGGTCATGTATAAAAAAGGAAGAGAGGCTCAATGCCTACACAAATGGATACCCTAGTGGAGGATGATGAAGATCAAATGGATGAATTCCCCCTTAGTAGGAGGACCTGGTCTATGGGATTCTTAAAGAAAAGAAGGATAATAGATGATGATCCTAAGGATGCTAAAGGGGCTACACAGGTAGAGCCAATAAATCTGGATGCCCTCGGTGATGATGAATTCAACATCATAGATTTTGTAGGGTTGCATGCATTCAAGGAGTTTGAGCAACAAGCTCCTATGCGGTTCACTAGTCTTTTCAGTGGCACGGGAGAGGATCTACAATAGGGACCTTAGGGACAAAATGATGTTGAGATGACCAAGGACTAAGGAGAAACTAGAGAGCTGAAAAAGGACTCTTCTGTTGGGGTCACCTCAAAAGGAGTAAGTACATAGGTACCATTGGTTTCATCTATTCCACCTCTGCCTCCACCTTGTCCTTCCACTCCTCCTACCATTCCACTTCAAGAGTCTCCCACTACTCCACTTTCCACTCCCGTACAAAATACTTTGTTGCCTCAACAACCCTCTTCATCCCATGTTCCCCTCTTGAATCTACCTCCACCAACCCATTCAACCACTCCACTTGTGTCTCCTATGCCTCCCCCACTCAATATTCCTCCCTAAGTTTACATTGGATGAGTGCCCTAGAGCTCATAGGAGTAGGAGAAAGAAGCAGAAATCACTGGCAGAGAGAAAATGGAGGAAATTCATATAGGATCCAAGGATCTAGATGACAAGGGAGAGTCACAGGTGGAAGAGGAACCACAAACTAAAGAAGATAAGCCACAAATAGATACTGAGGAGAAAATGACTGATGAGCAGCAAACTACTGATGAGGGAGAACATGAAAAGGATGTTGGGAATGAGTAGGAAATAGGAGAGGAAGAAGAAGCTCAAGAGGAAATAAGGACAGAACACTTAGCAACCTCTTTTGCATTGGCTGCTCCCTATGAGCCATTGAATGCATTCTCCAAGCCCACATGGTTTACCAAAGAGGTGCAATCGAGGGTTAGAGTATACACTAATGATGAGGTTGACATGACCACACTAGGGCATGCTTTCCACCAAATGACACCAGATCCTCAAGCAAGGAGAATGTCTTATGTGACACAAGACCAAACAGGGAGGTGGAAAGAACATGTGGCTATTCCTACAATGGATGTTGGTATAAATGAGATCACTCCGGATGATTATGTGTTGGAGGAAGTAGACTTGGGGGAGCCAACTAGGGAAGGTAGCAAAACCTTGGCTACTTTGGGCTTGAAGCACGCTCTAGGCTTCATGAATAAAAATGAAGAAATGATAAAAGCTCTGGAAGAGAAAAATGAAGCTATGAAGAAATTCATTCTGAAGACAGTGGGTCTAATTGACCCTAACAACCCCGAAGCCTCATTGCAGGCAATTTTGGAGAAAAAGGGGGATGTAAATACAGATGTTCCACATTCTTTTGTACATGCTTGTGCTGAATGGAAGCTAGATTTTGAGCAGTTTGCTAGCTTATCTCTTAGGAGGATCTTAAGGCCCTTCCGGAGCATTTTGGTGGGAATAAATTCTTTAGTGGAGATCATGAGTGAAGAAAATGGTGTAGAAGAGACCATCCTCAACTGGCAAAAAGTGTTGGATGAGTTAACGATGATAAGAAAGTAATGCTTCTAGGTGTTGATAAAGATTTATGAAGGGCCAAAATTAGATAATTTTGAAGAATGGATCCAAGAAATAGCAGCAGCGTTGGCCGTATTTGAGAAGATTCTCAAGAGGTTGAATAAAAGAAGGGATGATAGCACACTTTTTGCAAAGGAGTTGCAGGAGTTCTTTGAAGGCTTGGATCTAGATTTGTTTGATGAAGATGATGATAAGACTATGCATTTAGTAAATGACATCATCAATCAATATCTAGGCATATTTTGAGGGGTAAAGTCTAAGGAAGACCTCCAACAGATGTTCTACCAAAAGGAGGAAATCCATAAAATGCTATCTCAAGAGGAAGAAATAAAGGCTTTTGCAAAAGAATTGATTGACTTCAAAGATAGGCAGAAAGAGATCCTTCAAGGGATCAAGATGCCAGACTTTGATGAGGTACTGGAGATAGTGGCTAGATTCAAGAAAGAACATCCAAAAGTACCTCCTAGCCAGTGAGCCTCCGGACCAAGTTCTGCCAAATTTTATGTACAGGAAATTCAGTTTTGACACTTAGACAATTTTTCAGTGCCTGATTTTTGACATTTCAGCCATAGGGAGTTTTTGGCCACCTACAAGTCCGACAAATCTGAAATTTTGGAGTTGAAGGGCTTGGTACTTAGTCAATTTTGGGTCTTGAGTTTTTCAAACCAACTATCAGGATTTAGGCATTTTTGGGCATGCCCGAAAGCTAACTCCAGTTATCTCAGAGATCACTTTCTAGTCATTTGGGCTTCCTTTTTGGGATTGTTTGTGCATGATTTCAGGATCTCTTCTAGTTGGGTCCACATGGAGAAGCTGGAACCAAGGGTCACGGGTGAAAACATGAAGATTATCCAATGCATGCGCAAGTTCCAGCTCCATTTTGAGTTTTTTAAAGCTTGATTTATTCAAATCTTTGTAATGCATGAGGATTAATTCTATGCTAGGATAGCTTAGCTAAGCTTTAGAAGTAGTTTCTTTAATGCAAGCTTTAGTTTAGATTTACTTTCAAGTTTTAGTTGCAGCGAAACCCTAGCTGTGAAAATAAGAGCAGAGCTCTATAAATTATAATAAAATGATGTAATGAGGGTCGATGTGATGATTAATACATAAAATACAATTGGTGCTTCATTCATGGTGTGATTTATCTTCTATCTATGCAAAGTTTGTGAATGTGTGATTTTCTTATTCTTTATTTCAAAGAGCCAATTGGTTGTTTAATGATTTTAACTCTACGATCTTTAGTTTGGTGTTTGCTGGTATTGCATTGCTGTGTTGTGACAAATTTCTAAGAAGATTATTCTTTGGTGCTTGAAGATTAACTTGTCTCATGTGTGCACACATCTGGGGTGGCTTTGTGATCTGATGAGTTTTGACTTATCATACGTCTGCATTTGTTTGATTTTGTTGATGATTACATCCATTCAGCTGAAGATTATGACATGATATGATCCCTATTTTGTGGGTTTCTTCATCTTCTTGGTTATTTAATTCACATGGTGGTGTGATGTTAGCATATGTCTGTTAGATTTCTTTTCAGCAATTTCTTTCAAATCTCTTGTTACCCTACATTTTCTAACTCTCTTTGCAAATTAATTTTAGTAGATTAATTAGTTTAGCATTGCTTTCATTCTTAAATCTGAAAATCGTGGCAAAAAAAGAGATATCTTGGTTTCCTAAAGTTTTTTTTGTAGTTTCCCTTGAGAGAAGAACCAGAAAAGGCCTCCTTGTTAACAAATACACATTTGTCTTCCATTGAGCTATCCAAGCGATTGAGACCCAGCCAGAAGGAACCTTGAGATTGATTCCATCAATCTTCCAAGATGGGAAGTTGCTCACGCAAATTCCTAGCCATTATCTTCGTGTAAAAATGACGCTCAACAAAATGCCAAAAGAAATCAAGAGCAACATAATCCCTAGGCCTGAAAGGTTGATATAAACTATGATTAACTGTCTTCACTTCTTCATCATGAATGAACTTAAGACACTTATGGATAGGTGAAGCAACAACATGCATGGCATTCAACCAAGGCAAACCTAGCTTAACTTGAAATTGATCAGAAGTAGGAACAACAACAAAGGTACTGTTCACAATTTTTCCACAAAGTTCAACTGGTAAAGTAATAGAACCAAATGATGGATAAAGAAAACCATTACAAGTTTGAATCCACACATCTGATGTATCATAAGAATCACATTGTAAGCTTTTCATAAAAATATTTTCTTTAGTAATAACATTGACTAAGGATGTAGGATCAACAAGACAACCACGAGTAGGTTTCTGAGAAATCCAAGCAGCAATGTAAAGAGGACCATCAGGAGCCTTAATAGTCTCAGAGTCATCAAAGGTAATCAAAAGTTCCTGAGGTCTTTTATTCTTAGGTTGTTGTTGAGGTTTAGGTTGAGTTTTTAGTTTAGGTTTAGGTTTTGGTCGAGGTTGAGATTGAACTTGAGATTGAATCTGAGGTTGAGATTGAGGTAGAGATATAGATTGACCAACATGCTCCACTTGATTAACAACATGATTGAGATCATCCATCTTTGAATCATACACAATTTCCATAGCAAATGGTTGAGCAATGGTAGACAAATTTTGAAAAATAAAAATAAATCTCAGCATGGTTCATGTATATAAGTTTTGGACAATAAGTGTTTTTGTCACTAATGCCAAAGGGGGAGATTGTTGGCATTAAGCAGGATTGCCACTAGTGACAACACTTATTTGCATTCTGAGTGCAAACCGAGTAGAATAGTGCAAACCAAGCAGAATAGTGCAAACCGAGCATAACAGTGCAAACCGAGTAGGACAGTGCAAACCGAGAAGGATAGTGCAAATCGAGCAGGACAGTGCAAACCGAGCAGGACAGTGTAAATCGAGTGACATTATGTCTACCGAGTCACAAGTATTTACCGAGTTCGAAACTTACTGAGTGGTTAGTCTGAATCGAGCCTTCACTTCTACTGAGTGCATGATGATGCCGAGTAATGTAGTGGACACCGAGTATCAGAAAGTCACTGAGTTAGTTTGCAGGAACCGTGTAACCATACTTGGGCCGACTTAGTAGCACTTATGTTTATTTGTCAAGCCGACTTTGTAATTGTAATTAATTGTTTAGACTTGTATATAAATAATGTTGTACAAATACCAAGTAGTATGAATATGAAAAAGAGAGAAAGGCAGAGATAAGTGAATTACAAAGGGCTACAATAGTATAAGAAGCAACAAAGACAAATTCATCACAGAAGGTGATCAGTACATCAGTGAATCTCATTCAGCAATCCAGTTGCAAAGTAAGAGATCTACTGTTTCATCCTAACAAGTGAATCAGCTTGAAATCCTTTAACCGGGTAGACTTAACAGTCTTTGTAAAATCTCTTAACCAAGTGCATACTTCATTGTATGTTTGTAAAACCTCTAACAAGGTGGATTTAGCAATCCTTATTGCTCCTAGCAGGGCAGATCATCAGAAGTGATTAATGTAAGCCTTAACTGGCCAACTTTATACTGCAGTATTAAAGCTTTGTGGGTTTCATCCCCACCCTAGTTTTACTTTCTTTTGGAAGGTTTCTGGGTAACCAAATCTATGTGTCATTGTTGTGAATGCTTTCCATGTTCTTGTTAAACTATTTTAACAACAAATCTGCAAGGTCAAATGATAAATTATTCTTTACCACTTTGTATGCTAGGTCTATGGCTTCATAGGAAACACTATTCTTTCGACTTGAACTGTATATTTTATGAGCAATGATGTGTGTTCCAAACTTTAGTTCAGCATCAGTAATGCTGCTTACTTTCATGCCTCTACCGTCCCACTCAGCTAGGGTTTTCTTCTCCAGCTCCGGCCGACCTAGGGTTTTGGTAGATTTAACTTTGTTTAACATGGGAAGACCGGTGATTTGGTGAACATCTTCTTAGTGATCTCTATGGGTTGCTCAAGCCAAATCTTGCCTTCGTGTACATGGCTGAGAATGTATTCACACACAGTTCCTCACGCATAATATCTAGCTCTAGGTTTCCCATCTCTTGAATTGCACAATTGAAATGATTGTGAATATCGTTAACAAGTAGTACCTTAGGAGGAATCTGAGATTGAGCTCCATTCGGGTCTAGGGCTGCTGCAATTGTGGGCATGAGTTTGAAATCTGGTGCTCTCCATTCCCCTTTGATTATCATTTTTGATCCTTTCTTCGCTGAAGCGCTGGATGATGCCATGGTAGCTCACAGAGAATTCTTTTCGCAAAAGTATTTGAATCGCTTGATTGCTCTAGAAATTTTCTGCTTCTCAAAATGTTAAAGTTCACGTGAAGAATGAGTTTGATTTCTTACCTTTTGTTTACAACTCTGTCATTAATGCTTAGTAGAAATTAGGGTATGAATTCCGACAGACTGTCACCCACTATGAATTAATTGCTCGGTAAAGACTTCGCAACTCGGTGAACTTGAGAATTCATATTGCTCTGACCTTGCTCGGTAATCATATTAGACAGCTCCCGACCTCGCTCGGTGAAAACTGATACCAACCTTCTTGTGATCTTATTGCATCTTGTATGCCAATTTAGATCTTTCTTTTAATTTAGTTCTGGAACTGCTTGAAATTTGTCTATGAGAATATAGTTCCAGTGCTTTCTTGGGAATTTAGTTTGAGTCGGTAGAGCCACCCATTCCATTACTTGGACTAGATTGCTCAGTAGATTTGGGAATCCACTATTGTCTCATCTATTTCCTGACCTTAGTTGCTTCCTTCTTCTTTCCATCTTCAACTTCACTAGCATTCATGCAATTTTTGGCTATATGACTGAGTTTAGTGCATTTGAAACATCTTATGGTAGTATCTCTTTTCCTTAGATGATGTTTTATGCAGTTCATGCCAATGTGTCCATATTCTCCATAGTAATGACATCTACACTAGGTGTTGTAATCCCATCCAAACATTGCTTTCATAATTTGTTCTGCTGGATTGAATGTTTTGGATCTGCACTCGGATGCCTTGTGACCTTGTTTGTTACATTTGTGACAATTACCTTTGAATCTTGGTTTTTCCCTGCATTCATTTGCTTTGTGACCATGCTGATTGCAGTTGTAGCATTTTCCATTGAATTCTACTTTTTCATTGCTCCAACATTTATTTGAAGTATGTCCTATTTTGCCACAATGATTACAAGTAGGTTTCTGATTCCTTTGAGTACCTTGCTTAGAAGATTCACCTTCTCCTTTGTATCCAAGTCCTGCTTTTCCTTTTTGCCTATGAAGATTTCGATCATACAGCTGATTTAAGTCTTCTTGGCTCTTCAGCATTCTTTCATTGATTTGTTTTTTGGTGTTTAGGTCATCCACCAATCTTAGATTGATTTTCTTTTCAGATCTTAGTTCTTCTCTTGTGCTTTCTATTTTTGATCTTAGAGTCAGAATTTCCTCATTTTAATGGGAGATCTGATCAATTAGGTTTTCTAGCTGAAGGGTTTTATTTTGGACTTCATTGTTCCTTCCATCTAATTCATCTTTCAACTTGTTTCTTTGTTCTAAGATCTCACAAAATCTTGTTGAGTGAAGTTCTTGTTCTCTTTTTAATTTTCTCACTTCTTCCTGCAGAGACCCATTCTTTTCTAGGAGTTCTTTGACAACATTGTTTGCTTCATCTAAGCTATCTGAGGGAAAAAGATCTTCAATCTTTTCTTCAATGTAATTATGATCATTCATCTGATTTGCAAGTTCCTTCCTTCTTCTTAGGGATTGGGAAAGATGTTCTTTTGCTTCTTTAAGTTTAGCTATGGCCATTTCCAGATCTAGCTTTTCATTTTCAATCACCTTGTTCAGTTTGAATACCTCCATTATCCTCGATCTTTGCTCAAGCTAGTTAAGCTTTATCTTGAGAACCAATACAGCTCTGATACCAATTGTTGGAAATATTCAGGAATTAACCAAGTTACTGAGAGGGGAGGGGTGAATCAGTAACTCCAAATTTTCTTCAATAACAGATGTATTAACATATAGTTCACTTTATCCTTTTGCATATAGAAAGCATGAAACTTAAAAGCATTCACAACAATGACACATAGATTTGGTTACCCAGAAACCTTCCAAAAGAAAGTAAAACTGGGGTGGGGATGAAACCCACAAAGCTTTAATACTATAGTATAAAGTTGGCCGGTTAAGGCTTACATTGATCACTTCTGATGATCTGCCCTGCTAGGAGCAATAAGGATTGCTAAATCCACCTTGTTAGAGGTTTTACAAACATACAATGAAGTATGCACTTGGTTAAGAGATTTTACAAAGACTGTTAAGTCTACCCGGTTAAAGGATTTCAAGCTGATTCACCTGTTAGGATGAAATAGTAGATCTCTTACTTTGCAACTGGATTGCTGAATGAGATTCGTTGATGTACTGATCACCTTCTGTGATGAATTTGTCTTTGCTGCTTCTTATACTGCTGTAGCCCTTTGTAATTCACTTATCTCTGCCTTTCTCTCTTTTTCATATTCATACTACTTAGTATTTGTACAACATTGTTTATATACAAGTCTAAAAAATTAATTACAATTACAAAGTTAGCTTGAAAAATAAACATAAGTGCTACTAAGTCGGCCCAAGTATGGTTACACGGTTCCTGCAAACTAACTCGGTGACTTTCTGATACTCGGCGTCCACTGCATTACTCGGCATCATCATGCACTCGGTAGAAGTGAAGGCTCGGTTCATACTAACCACTCGGTAAGTTTCAAACTCGGTAAATACTTGTGACTTGGTAGACATAATGTCACTCGGTTTACACTGTCCTGCTCGATTTGCACTGTCCTGCTCGGTTTGCACTATCCTACTCGGTTTGCACTGTCCTGCTCGATTTGCACTATTCTACTCGGTTTGCACTGTTCTGCTCAGTTTGCACTATTCTGCTCGGTTTGCACTTAGAATGCAAATAAGTGTTGTCACTAGTGGCAATCCTGCTTAATGCCAACAATTAGTATCATGCGTAGGTAAAGGATTTGTATAGATTTGAAGGTTTTGATTAGGAGGAGAGACATATTTGTTCCCACTACCATCAAGATTATCAACAGATAAGGCATTAGAGTCAATTAAGTCTTGAATCTCATGTTTTAAAGAATAACATTTCTCAGTATCATGACCATTTTGATGATGATATTGACAAAAAGCATTTTGATCAAAAGATTTAGAGGCAATCGTAACAGGTAAAAGAGGTCAAATAGGAGGTAAAGTAATCATATTATTAGCTAACAACCTATTCATAATAGCATGTAAAGGTTCAAAAAGAGGAGTAAACATATGATTTAATCGAAAAGTAGTGGATGTAGAAGTGGCATTGTGAGATGCAACAACAACTATATTCGCTTGTTTGTTTATCTTGACATAGTTGTTGAATTTTTGAAATTTGTTTGGATTAGGAGCAGCATCACTCTTATCAACTGGAACAGGAGCCATTGGAGTGTTGCTCTCAAATTGACTAACTTGTAATTGATAATGATGAAGTGCTGCACAAAGTTGTTGAAAAGAGGTAAATTCAGTAAGCAGAATCTTATCTCTAATATCCTTTTGCAAATTTGAAATAAACATACATTGAATATCAATATCAAGAACAAGATAGGAAATCTGAGCATACAAATGCTAATCTACCAATAAATTCAATCAATTTTTCTTTAGCACTTTGTTTACAATGCATTAAATCAGTTAAAGACACTTGCAGGCCAATGTTGTTTTGAAATTGTTGGATAAAGGCATTAGCAAGTTTTGGAAAGGAATCAATAGAATAAGGAGGCAAGGAACAATACCATTGTAAGGCCTTGTCACAGAAAGTTCTAGCAAATAGTTTGGCTAAAATCTTATGGTCATGAGCATAATCACTACAAAGGATTTGGAATGTTTTAACATGATGAACAAGATCTCCTTTTCCATTATAATTCTCAAGATGAGGCATATCGACTTGCTGAGGAACAAGAGTATGAATAATATCCAAGGATAAAGGACTTCCCATGTCACATGTAGGGATACTAAACTTGTTTTGAGTTAAGGAAGCAAGTTGTTGTTGTAAGGATAACACAGTTTGAGCCAAACTGATGATTGTTGAATCATTAGAAGAAATAGTAGGAGTAGCAACATTAGACACACTAGGTAAAGTATAAGAAGCTGCAGGAATAGAAGACACAACTAGAGGAACACTAGGAACTATAGTTGGAAGCAGATTGGAATAAGTAAAAGGAACATTATGATATGAAGGTTGTGATGTAGGAAGGGACACAAGAGGAACAATCATAGGAATAGAGGAAACCGTCACAGTCACCAAAGGAGTATAGGTAGGAATACTAGGTAAAGGATTAGAAGGAGGTTCAACACTAGTGATAGGAGGAATCAACGCTAAATCTTGAGCTTCTTGAGCTAAAGGTTTAACATTTGAATGCACAAGGTGAGTAATACCATGCAAGAGGTTAACACCTTGATCACTATCACAAAGAACTTTCTTAAGAGCCTCTATAGCTTGAATAGAATCTTGATTATGGTTCTCTTGAATAAGCCAATTACCCATTTTATCAAGTTTAGTTGAAAGTTTTTGGACTTGTTCAGGAGGAACTCTTAAAGCATCATCCTCATCATGAGATGAGTGAGAAGAGTTTTGCTCCATTGTAGGATTGTAATCATGAAGAATCAAATTATCATCTAGGACCCTAAGGAAAGGAGAGGAAGATTTAGGATCAAAGGCACCCATGAGTCTACAACTTCTTCTAACTAGAATATTATAAGTAGGACTAGTAGTAGTAAAGCTCATAAACCAATATAATGCAAATGAACTAAACTAAAACCACATAAAGCATACATATTTTTGTATTTTTGAAATCTAATTAGCATGCAAGATCTAACAAAAAAGATAAATCTAATACTAATAAGATAAAAGGAAATATGACACCAAAAAGAAAGAGAGTAAGCTAATCGGGTTCACCAAAATGAATAGTGGTAAAATGGAATCACCTCTATTTAATGTATATGATGTATGTGTATGGGGGAAATATGAGATCCACTCTTAAATCCAAATTCCCAAAGGAGAGATCCAATTTGATCAACCAAAAGGCTAATGCACAATTGAATCAATCTATGGAGAATATGAAAGAGAGAGAAAAACCCTATATTTCCCTATGGAGAATTATGCTTGAAATCTGAAATAATTGAAATGCAAGTACTAACCTCAAATTAGGGAAAATTTGGAAAATGCCAATTTTTGATGTCTGTGTGTACTTTTGGGCAATTTTGCAACCTATATTGGACTAGAAATGCTGAGACGAAGAAAACCTAGAAATCTTTTGTCTTTCCGATGGCAGGTAGTCTTTGACCCTCATAAAAGGTCAAAGGCTACATTCTTTATTTGAAGGTCGATTTTGACTTTGTTCGCATATCTCAGAAGTTCATCGAAAAGGTATCCAAATTTGATCTTAGATCTAAAATTCTACACCTGTACCTGCAAGAAAAATGGGGTTTTTGTTTGTATGGGGGGTTTGCCTTGGTCAAACCCCAATTTAGTAATTAACCTTGAAATTGAATTGAAATGTAGTGTGCATAAACAAAGTAATTGAAATAATTCACCGCGCTTATGTTGAAGTCCTTGTAGAGGATTCGAATCCTCAAATCCACATGTAGGAATGCTTCAATGGATGTAGAATGAATGTAGGATGTCTCAAATCAATGGCATTTGATCTTCAACACCAATCTTGAATTGATCTTTGCATATGAGGAGGCTTGGATGAATGTAGAAGGATGGATCTTCAAGGGGGCTCCAAAGAGATTGAATCCTTCAATGGCTAACAATGGATATCCTTAATGGATGAATGCTTGAACACTTGAATGATTGAAGGCTTGCTTGAATTAACTTGCTTACACTTGAGAGCTTTCTCATGAAATTGCTTGAAGATGAGATGTGAAAATGAGAGAGGAAGACCTCCTTTTATAGTGAACTAGGGAACAATCCTCTAGAGGGGCCACCTTGGAGAATTAAATCCCAATTAGGTCCTAAAATTTAGAAAATATTCCTAGATTAAATGCAATTAAAGGATTTACCATTCCGAAACTCGAAATGGCCGACCTGGAGGTGGGAAACAAATATCCCCAAAACCCGACACTCAAAAATCAAGGAAACTTGAAATCTGGACAGGGTGTCAAGGATGAGGTTGTATTTGACCAGGTTAGGATTGAGGTCAATCCTGACTAGGTCAAGATAGAGGTCGATTTTGACCCCATAAAGTTGACTTCAACCTTATGGTCAAAAACCTTAGGATCTTGATCCAGAATGTTATGAAATGCAGATATGAAGTGAAAAATGGGTGCAGAAGGAAGCAAAATGGGGGTAAAAGCTAGATACATGCAAAGAATTGATCAAGGTGCTTAACATGACCCCAGACCACTTACTAGGAGGGCTAAACACTCTTATCATGGAAGTGCTTCCATTTTAAGACAATACAGAAAGATAAGCTCAATAAAGAGGCACAAGTCATAATGAAAGCCATAGACATATTTTATGAATTGAATTAAAATGTAGAGTATGATGAGAAGGCTAATTTGATTGAATAGTTAGGATATTTAATCACAACTACTGGTGAGAAGATTGGAAATTTAGAGGATGCTACAATAGAAAGAACAAAAAAGGTCTACGAAAAGAAAAGATCAGAGAAATTATCATTGTCCATTTTCCATATGGTCCTATAGGACCAAACTTCTTTAGGTAATCTATTTTCTCAATTCTTCCTATGCACTGCCACTTCTTGGTCAATATGGACTCAATCTCTCTATTTGTGATTTTAGCTTGTCCATTGGCTTATGGGTTAAGCAATTGATTTCCTATGGCTTATGTTGTACTCATTGACTAGTGTTGTGATCAAAGTAGAAGTGAATTGTGCATCCTAGCTAGTCATAGTCTCCCTTGGAACCCCATAATGGGTAAAAATTTCCTCATAAAGTAACTCTACAAATTTTTTGTCCCTATCATGTTTCATTGGTTTGACCTCAATAAACTTAGTTACTTAGTTAATACACACCTAGATGTATGATTTTCCATTTGAGCGAGGATCTATAGTTCCAACAAAGTCCAATCCCCACTTATCAAATAGTGTAACAATCACTTGAGGGTACACTGGAATCTCATCTAATTTAGTAGGTCTACCCATCCTTTGACATATGTTACACTTTCTAATATAATTTTTTGCATCTCTGTGTAGAGTAGGAAAATATTATTATGTCTTCAAGATCTTCATTGATTTCCTTTTGGCTGCAAAATGCCCCCATAGGGTTCATCATGACATGAATGTATGATGTCATAGGTCTCATTCTCCCTAACACACCTCCCCATGAATTGATTAAGCCTTGTATAGAAATAATAACCAACCATCCAAGAAAAATTAAAACTATTTTCAACAAGCAACATTTTCTCCTTTGGAGAGAAATGATTAGGAATTCTATTAGTAGTTATGTAGTTAGCTATATCTGCATACGAAGATGTATGAACATAAATGGAAAATAGATTCTCATCAAGAAAGGTGTCATCAATAATCTTAAAATCTTACTTAGTTTGTAGCCTATAAATAAAATTTGCCACTACATTTTCTTTACCTAGCTTATCAATGACAATAATGTCAAACTCTTGCATCAAAAGTAACCATCTAGCTAATCTACCTATTATTGTAGGTTTTTTCTTAAGGTACTTGATGCATGCATGATATATGTGTACAAAAAATTGATAACCATTGATATAGTGTCTAAAATTGTTAAGGGAATAAATAACCGCTAACTTTTCTTTCTCAATAACAATATAATTTAGCTCTGGTCCTTATAGATTTTTGTTAATGAAATAGATGACATTTTTCATTGTACCTTATTTTTGGCATATGACTACCCCAATGGAATGTTCTGATGCATCCATGTGAATATGAAAGGGTATTGACCAATTAGGTCCTCTAAGGACAGGTTCTTGGGTAAAAATTGACTTAAGCTACATGAAAGATTATTCACATGTTGACGTCCTTTCAAAATATGCATATTTGGTTAGTAGTGTATATAATTCTCCTACAATTTTTCTAAAGTTCTTGATAAGCCTCCTATAATAATTGACATGTCTCAAAAATATTCTTATATCCTTTTGTTTAGTAGGGATAGGAAGATTAAAAATAACCATAAATTTTGCTGGATCGACTTGAATACTAGCTTGAGAAATATAGTGACCCAACATTACCCCTTCCTACATCATCATGAAACACTTCTCATTATTCAAAGAAATATTGTGATCTTAACATCTTTGTATTACCTTTCCTATATTTCTCAATTCTTCCTCAAAGGTATTTCCATATGTGGTAAAGTCATCCATATAGATTTCTATACAGTCATGTGAAATATCTAAAAATATGCTAATGACTGCTCTTTGGAAAGTGGTTGGAGCATTTCAAAAGCCAAAGGGGAGAAAAAAATAAGCATAAGTTCCCCATGTAAAAGTAAAGGTGGTCTTTTCCTAATCTTCTAGTGCAATTCTAATATGGTTGTATCCACTGTAACCATCTAGGAATGAGAAATATTGCTTCCTTGCTAGAGATTCTAGGTTTTGATCTATAAAGGGAAGAGGAAAACTATCCTTTTTGGTTGTAGTATTAAACTCCATATAATATACATAGGCCCTCCACTTTCCCCCTTTCTTAGGAACTATGAAAAGGGGTGACACCCATTGGATATCAGAGATTGGATAAATAAACCCAACATCTAGCAATTTCTACAATTATCCTTTGACTATCTCTTTGAGTGCATGGTTAATTATTCTTTGGGAATTTCTTACTGGCATACTATCCTCCTTGATATATATTCTATGGGTACAAAACTTAGGATCCAAACCCTTCATATCATTATAATCCCAAGAAAGTACTCATTTATGAGACTGAAGCAATTTTGTCAAAGCCATTTGCTATTTTTGAGTGAGCTTATTATTGATGTTCAAACACTAACTTGGTGAGATCTCAACTTGCTTATTGTAATCACCTGAAATTGGACAAGATTATTTAAGTGAGAAATCAAGGCAAGGATCAAAAAAATTAAATACAATTAAATAAAATCAAGATCAAATCGAAGATAAATTACAATTGAACCTAAATCCAATATTAATTGAAAATCAAAAGCTATAAAATCAATTTAAATCGAATAAATCATGATAAATCAATAAATTATGTAATTAATCTAATTAATTACATAGTTGAATTTAAATCAAATCAACCCATTCAAGGGGTACACATGGCTAAACAAATTAAATAAAATCAATTGATTAATTCCTATTTTCTCTCAACACCACATGGGAGGAAAAGCCTCAACCATAGGAATTGAGAACCAAGCTCACATGGATCAAGCCTAAATTGAATCTCAATCACTCATTTGGAAAGAGCATTTTGTCCACCCATTTTTTCTTCTTGTCCCAAGCTTTGAGGACAATCCATTTAAATTGTCTCCAAAGGGTGGAAACAAGGACTTAACCCCAACTTAATCATGATCAACTCAACTACACCCCATACCCTTGCCAAAATCTATAAAAGAAAGGCATAATTGAAGAACAAATCATCCACAAATCTGAGATTAGCATCAAACCTCTTGCAAATTAGAGCCAGAATGACAAATATAGGAGCTAATTAGATAATTTCAATTTGGAATTAATATTGTTATTAGCTTTTCTTATCATTCTTATTTTAGGACTATCACTAATGGAGGCTTGCTAAGAGCTTTATCATTAACATCCCTAAATAGAGATCCATAGAGTGCTTAATTGTCAATTATTAGCTTAAATAGATTGCTATTTGTGGTAGTTTAGTATTTATTTTGAATTATTGATGATAATAACCCTATGAAGGTAATTTTTCTAGTACACAAAATGACACCCACCATGGGGCATTAGGCCTCATAAATTTATAAATTCGTAGAAGTAAATTTTTTCTTGCAAATCTTGTTTTCTTCTCTATTTTTTAGATGAAATAGCGTGTTTGACACTTTCTACAGCGCATTTACCAGTTTCTTCAGTGCTTCTGAGACATGAAACAATGCTTCTACAACAAAGTTTTGTGCCTTTACATGGAGTTTCAGTGCATTTGATTCCTTCTATCTTCTGTCTAATATTCTTTTAGCGCTTTTGCCCTAACTAGCTAGCACGTTTGCATAATTCTCTAGTACGTTTAATATTTTTCTGACGCCTTTGCTAAGTTTATTAGCACTTTTAAATTATGTTTCAACACTTTTGAAAATTTTAGTAGCGTGTTTAAGCTGATCCACAACGCGTTTGAGAATTTAAATAGCGCTTTCAATTTATTCTGTAGTGCTTTTGATTAAATTGAAAATTATCAGAATCTGACTTGAAGGAAATGATTTCTCTATGTCTGCAGGATGACTGGTCATAAAAGAATTAAAAAACCAGAGACCAGATTCAACAATGAGGGAAAAGCTTTGACAAAAAGGATCAAAGAGGAGAATATTGCACACATCAAGCTAGTTTTGGAAGATTCTCAGCAAGAAAGCAAGGTATATGAACAATACTTAAAAGTTGTAGAAGCATATAAAGAAAAGTTTGTATCATTAAATTGGATTTATTCACCTTAATCAAGTTTTTCTCAAATTTGATAAATAAGGCTTAGAATCAATTTTACTTTTGTTTTCTTCATTTTGGTTGGTAGTGTTGACTAACTTGTTGGAGGAGAAGTGAGTGGAAATGAATGATCTCCACTAGGTGAGCATAAAAATGAAAAATTCATCAAAAATACCCCTAGCCTTAGCTAGCTTTGATTGAAGGTAAGCCTAAACTTGATCATTTTTTGCTTAAATTGTGGCTTTTTCATTTTCAAAATCTAGTGGTTAAAGCATCCTATTATTGTTTGAGGAATTTGACATTAGGCCTATGCTCTTCACTTTCTAATTGAATCAAAATGCCAAAAGTGTTAAAATCCTTGATTAAAAGAAAGGCTAAGTAAATGAAGCACTAAATTGGAACAACCCCTTGTTTGTAGAAAAGAGTAGAAATACTCGATTCTCATTAGTTAGTGGGTTTGGTAATTGAACCTTGTTAAAAGTGTTTGGGGATTGAGAAATAGATAGGGATATTATCTCCACCTTTTTGGTGAATCAAACTCCCAAAACCTATCTCTTCATTTCAATTTATCGCTTTCAAATGAACATGCTAGATCAATAGTGGGCTCACCTCCCGAGATTTGCCTTAGCAAGGTTGGTGAGTGGGACAACCCAAAGTGGGATACAATCACATTTTCTATGATAATCCAACCCACTCTAAAATAAAATAAATACATCCTTAATGGGGCGTGTGACAAAAGGGTGTTAAATTTTTGAACTTCCTCGAGTAGTCCTTTGGGATTGCGCAAAACTCCAACATACTGGTGGTGGGAAGCCTCTTAATATACTTGGAGGATGAAAGTTTAATATCCATTTTGAATGGAATCTTGATTAAAAAACTTGTTAAATTAGCAAAGCCTACCTTGTAGAGCCATGTTTACGAACCAAATTGTGAACTAGGTAGCTTGCTTGAAGTATCTTTTTGTGCAAAAACCCATGATAACGTCCTTGAAAATTCAAACGCTTTTGGTGTAGAGGGTTAAAAAGAAAAAGTTTACTTGTGGTTTTTGTGTTTGAAAAATACATAGAAAAAGTAAGAGACATCCATTTGAAAAATCATCTTATATTTTTAAAATCTCTTCATAAAAACAAGCAATTACCAAATTGGGGAATCAATTCAAAATCAAACCTTGTTGGATGCCAGTTTCTACACGTTCTCACAAACTCAAATTATCTTTACAAGAAGATGACACTTGCATTGCAAAAGAAGTCCCTGAATTTGAATATCAAAGTCTTTTCAACAATCACAACCAAGGGGATAGTCTCCCAAATCTATTTGAAAAAGACTTGAATCAATGGATCAAAACTCCATGTTTCACGATTACCATCATGGAGGAAATAATGATAATATAAATAACACAAACCAAGAGCCTAAAGAAACGCTTGAAGAAAGGGCTAATCGAGTGGCTCAAGATACTAATTTTCTTGAAGTCATGGATAAACTAATAGATATAGATAGGGAGAAATTTTTCCTAACTCTAGCCCAAGCAGGGGTAAAGCTCCCACATGACTATGATGTGGATCAACTTAAGAAAAACAAAGAAGATGAAAACCCAATGAATGCTATGACTCAACAACTAAAAATGTTCCAAGCACAAATCGACTTAATGAAAAAAGCTGTTGAGCCTAAGCTTTTCTCTATCGAGGCCTTGTGCCCATTCCCTTTCGACAAAAGCTTAGTCATGACACCTTTTCCTATCAATACAATCTTTCCTAAATATGATAAATACATGGGTAAATCAGACCTACAAGATCACCCTAGAGAGTTTTGTGCTCTAAGCATTGAATATGCATAACACCAAGTACTTAATGAGACTTTTTCCAAGAAGTTTGGGAGGGCAAGCCATGGAATGGTTCTCCAAACTTCCACAAGGGATACAAACTTTTGAGGAATTAGCCTCTAAACTTGTAACTCATTACTCCTACAACATCGAACATGAGATTACCATGCTAAAACTATGTGATACAAAACAAAAGGATGGTGAATCTTTCTTAGGGTTCCTTCAAAGGTGGAGGACCATTTTTTCAAGATACCCATGAAGTATCCCTGAAAAGGATAAAATGGAGATATTTATTAATAATTTAAATATGGAGATGACCTATAGGCTCCAACTTCAATGTCCCCCTACATTTAAAAAACTTATTGAGAATGGGATTAAGATTGAAGATGTATTGGTCAAAAGGGGAGAGATCAAATTGTTCAAAGACAATAAAACCTATACCAATACTAATAATAATCATTATATATCTTATTATACCAACAATAAAGGAGCCAACAATCACAATGAAAAACCTAAACTATGGTTGAAGAATAATAACAAAAATCTTGTGAATGATGGAGTTGTGGAGACCCACAACTTGAAGGCTACCCCATTTAACTTATCAAGTGAGCGAATTAACATACAATGTAAATCAAATGAATAAATATCCTTTGAATAACACCAATTCCAACAATAACAACAACAATGCTAACAACAATCCCTTCAATAATGCTAATGGAAACAAGAAAAAGCCCTTATTTTCCACTTATCAAAAGAGAAAATTCACCTTCTTAGGTGAACCATTGGAAAATGCTTTAAGGACTTTGGTGGCCAACAAGATTATTACCTTACCCGAGTTAAGGCCTTATGAACCCCCAATTAAGCTAAATTGGTGGAATGATTCTCACCATTGTGAGTATCATCGAAATAAGGGTCATAAGACCAATGAGTGCATGAAGTTGAAACATTTTGTGCAAGACCTAATTGATGATGGGAAAATCAAGGTTGAAGGGCCCCAAAACAATGAAGATCATACAGCCTTCAAAAATCCCTTTCTAAACCATGAAAAGGGTGAGTCATCAAACACTAACCAAAATAATAAAAGATGTGATGAGAAAGTTAACTTTGCTCATACCTATGATAACACAATTAATGCTTTAAGTGGTGATGAAAGCACCATAAATGTTATTGTAGTGAAAGAGAAACCAAGGGAAGCAACATCTAATGTTATAACTAGGGGGCAAGCATAAAAAATTACTCTATGTGGAAATGCCCCAAGAATTGTTCTACCAAATCAAACCTCATCTTCATCATCAAAACAATATAATTTGGTAGACCAATTATTATGAACACCTGCCCAAATCTCTATTTTAGAATTTCTCAAACTCTCACCAACTCACAAGGAGATTTTGGAAAAAGCCTTGGTAGAGATGAATGTACCTCTAAATTTGGAGGCAGACAAATTTCAAAACATGTTGGGACATCTTATTGCACCTCATTGCCTATCTTTTTTAGAGAAAGATGACATGTCATTAAATCACCCACAAAAATTTCCTTTGCATATAGAGGTTCTAATTCACAAGCATAGGGCAAAAAGAGTCCTTATTGATGGAGGAGTCGACCTAAATATTTGTACCCTAAACTTGGTAAAAGCCTTAGCATTTTCTGAGGAGGCTATTGAACCAAATAAAAAGATAACTATAAAGACCTATGATGACAAAGAGAGAGCTTCTAAGGGTGTCATAGTACTTCCTATTAGAGTTGGCCCAATGAAAAAATAAATTATTTGTCAAGTCCTAGACCTAAAGCTGACTTACAATATCTTACTAGGGAGGCCATGGATTCATGAAATGCAAGCCATGTCATTGAGCTACCATCAATGTCTTAAATTTCCCTATCTAGGACAAGAAATCATGGTAAGTGGGGACTCAAACCCCTTTCAATATTGTAATAACATGAAGCCTATCAATGATTCTTTGGTTCCACATAATGAAGAAGGGTCCATACCCTAAATAATAGAGCAAGGAAAAAGTTCTCAAGATCTTCCATCTTTAAAAGGAAAAGAAAAAGAAGAAAAACAAGAAGTTGTTGAAAACATCCAAATTCCTACTAACCTAGTTACATCGACAAAAGGAAAAGAAAAGGTTAGTGAGGAGAGTACTCTTGAGACAAAGAAAGAAGACCAAGATTGATCCATTCAAATCTACACTAAGGAGGCTCATTACTAAAAATGGACCATATGATGAAAAACTTTGAGAAACAATGTCAAATGAAACAAAAGGGAGTAGGTGAATACTCCTTATCCATGATGGACCTACCCTTATCTCCAAAATCATATGGAAAGCCATCTAATCTACCTCATAAATATAATTATCACTTTGTGAAGGCTAATACATCTTCATTCATGGAGGAAGAAGACAATGAAATCCTAAACTGGTTATACAAGGAGGAAGATCAAGTACCCATGAGAAGCACATACAAAATATAAGCATTCCCACAGATCAATATGGGAAAGGATTTCAAATTATGCAAAAAATGGGATACAAAGGACAAGGACCTTTAGGAACAAGAAATGAAGGACTCCTTGAACCCATTGAAATGGCGTGGAGAGATATAAAAGAAAAGATGGGATTAGGTTACCTAGAACAAGGGTATACTCAAAAGAACTATCCTAAGGTCTATGATCAAATATTAAAATTAGAGTCACATAATGATGAAGACTCAAATGATTGGGAATGGGATACATTGTCAAATGAATCATGTCAAGATAAAGGTATTGATGCCATTCATACTTACACTCCTAGCAAAGGGAAAGAATCAATTTCAGAATAAAATCAGAGTCAAGCCTCAAGCTCAAGACAAGTGGTCCTAGATAATGTATCAATTCAATAAATTTAAATAAATCAATGGGTAGGAGAACCCTACATACCATCATGGAGACCTTCTATAGAAGAATCTAACATTAGGTTTAACCCACGAGATTTTTACCCAATAGAAACCTTAGAGGATTCTAGTGAGGAGGATTTTTACCCTAGTTCTCTAGAAAATCTCGAAGAGGAACATGTTATAGAATTAAGCAATGTTCAAACCTTCAAATGAAGTCTTTTCCTTAAACCCTATTGGCCTAAACCAAAATATTGATCATTTGACCCTTATCCATCTGGAATTAATTGAATAGGATTCCATTGAACCTACCATACTCCCTACATTTTTGAATGATAACTTGGTGTCCCAATACCTAAATGTGGTTGAACCTTCTTCTACCATGGAATATCAAGAAGGAGTGGCAGAGGAAAGTATCCAAACTCTCAAATCAAAAAAATGAAAAAAATAAAAAAAAATAAAAATAAAAAATAGAAAGAATCTAATGTTGAAAACCACATTGTGGCAACATTAGATCAAAAAGAGAAAGAAATAAAGAATGATTCCAAAGGTGAAAACCCAATTGAGGCACCTAAGGAAGGGAGTTTGGATAATTTACCCGAGCACTATGAGGAAAGATCTCCTATCTTGATTGAACCAACATTAAAGGTGAACATTGGATCAGAATCAGAACCAAGGATCATACACTTAGCAGCATCTTTATCTAGTGAGGAAAGAAAAGACTTCATAAAATTTTTCAAGGAAAAACAAATCAATTTTGCATGGTCTTATGATGATATGCCAGGATTAGATCCAAATTTAATCATGAATCACTTGAACATAAAAGAAGGAGCAAGACTAGTAAAGCAAAAATTGAGAAAGATGCATCCACACATAGCTTTTCTTGTAAAAGTAGAGTTAGAAAAATTGCTAAAATTTGGGTTTATAAGAGCCATTGATTATGCCCAATGGATTTCAAACATTGTGCTAGTTTCAAAAGTAGACAAGTCCACTAGGATTTGCATGGACTTTAGGGATCTCAATCTTGCATGTCCTAAAGATGACTTTCCATTACCAAGCATAGATGCCATTGTAGATCTTATTAGAAATAGGGAATATTGAGAGTGGGGGGGTGAACCAATATTCTACAAACTTTAACTTTTGCCCAATTATGGATATAATAGATTATCTTAATGCATCAATAACATAGAAAGCTAAACAACATGCATAGCAATAAAACTAAAGAACTCATAACACATTATCTTTTCTCAACGAAACCCCGGCCAAGGGAAAACCCCAGTGGGGATGGTACCCACAAAGATCCACTAATCAAAAGTATCCTGTTAAGGATGTTGACCCTGCTAGGAGTCTATTACATGCATATAGTGTCTCAGTCCTGATTAAGGGACTATAGGCCTTGTTAGAAGCCTCAACCCTATTAGGAGTTGGTAGTATAAAATGTGATTACCAGATGAGCCCACTACCCAAAAAATTAATATGCAATATTCATTAATTACAAAAATAGGTCAAGGTACATAAAATTATACTGCTTGCATCAACATCTCTTCGCTGCTCTTCACTTTCGCTATTACATTCACATATTACATTGCTACCTTTTTACATTATATTTTTACATATCTTTATACAAGTTATTAAGATTAATAACTTTCTAGTCGGCTATCATATTACAAAATATCTTTATCCAAGGGTTAAAATCTAGGATTTCATCCCTTTATATTGTTAAGTCATTATTTTGATAAACAAAATAATCCCTTAACTCTTTATCAATTCTGTCTTCATATTTTGTCCTGTCGGCTTAACACTGTCTTTAGTAAAACTATCATAACTTCTTTTGTACATGCCATACTGACTTGCACTCTAAGGTGAGTCTTCAATAGTCATCATATAGTCTATGTTCAAGTGTGCAAGCACTGAGCTTACTCCAATCAACATCACAAATCAAAACTATCTTCTGGTTCACTGGCAAACACATACTGTCTCATACTTAGACAATTTGCATTGCGCTTTGACATACTAGCTCTCTAACCTATTTGATCTTCATGTAGATCATATGTTGCCATAATGAAAACATATATGTAACCAACTTAGCCAAATTGCCAACAATCTCCCCCTTTGTCATTGGTGGTAACATATGAGAAAATTGGCTAAGTCTTAGACTCAAAAATTCAAAATTGTGGCCATAATACAAAATATATATATACTGTCCTTATGACTTCATGAATCCTCTCTATCTACTATACTCCCCCTAAGAGTATGTATCCTTATCAATTTTTTGCTATATATCTCTCTCCCTTTGACAACAATGACAAAAAAAGGTAAGGAGGGTTACAAAACTGTGTTCACAAAAAGTTATACCTTAATTCAATATTGCAAAGCCGGTAGGCTTGCAACACAATCTAAAAAATTGATCTTCATATCCTCTAACTCTTTCTCCCATGATTTATTAATTGAATCTACCACATTGAGTAGTGCGCACAATCCATGAGATGCAATCTCACATGCTTGGAGATTTTCTTAACTAAACTTCTGAAAAGATGTCTTGGATGAAAGACATTCTTCCAGTTGCCCTTTAATAGTGCTCAAGTTTATAGAAATGTGCTCTCTTAAAAGAGTGAATCTCTTTAGCTTCCTATCCTTTTCATCTTGCAAAACTCTTATTTCATCATAAATCTTGTGGATTTTCTTCTCAATATCAAATATCTTCACATTGGGGATTGAAAGAAGGTTTACCTCATTCTGAATTTATGCTTCCTTCATCTTCATCATCTGAACTTCCTCTGCTACCAAGTTCTCTGATTTTGTACACTGAATGTACAAGGATTTTTCTCTTTCTAAATTCTTTCTCAAGTCCTTTATACAGATACCAAGGTTATTGATATCATTTCTGATATTCTGACTAATGTCCAAAAGTGTTTTGGCCTCATAAGCTGCTTGAGCTTTCATCTTTGCTGTATCAGATAGATTTGTAAACTCATCATCAAAAGTATTCATTACTTTCTTTTATCTTTCTAGAGGGTCATCTTCTACAATTTGTGTAGTAATAATACCTTGTAACTTCTCAGTAAGCTCCTTTAGGCATCCTTCAAGACTCTTTACTTTCTTGTTCTTTTTGATGATCTTGTTCAAAGATGTGATCAATTCCATCTAATCATCATCATCTACTTCCTTTCCCAAATTCTCAATCATAGAACTAATCTGAGTTTTCTTGCTAGTCTCAGGTGTAAGACTAATTTCTTCTTGAGTGGGAATAGGTACTTGTTTCTCTGCCACTTTAGGTTCTACAATTTTGGTTTTTGTCTTCTCTTCTCCTTTGGTACTATCCTGCTCTTCAAAAGCCAAATTTTCAACAATGTTTTCAAGATTCTTGAATAAGCTATCATCACTATCCAAGGTGATCTTAGTTCCTTCAACATTCATTACTTCATCCTCAATATTTATGGCTAGTGGAGAGGGAATGTCCTCTTGTTCTGCTTCTTCTACTTGATCTTTAGATTCTACTACAACTGATGATTCTCCAACATTTTTTGACATTACCTTAATGATTGCTTGCTTTGTTTCTGTGTTAATTTCTTCATATCTACCTCCCATAATCTGAATAGTTCTCTTCTTGGTTCTCAGATGGGTGCTTAGATCCTTCATAATCTGATTGAAGTGTTCTTCATCTCTCACAAAACAAAGTTTTCTTACAAGCTTTTCTCTAATAGCGATGTCTTCTTCTGATGCTCTCTTCTTTCTATTTACAAGTTTCTTGTACAAGTCATCAGGTATCTTACCTTGAATTGTATCAAATTTCTTATTAGATAAAATCATATGCTTCACCACTACATTTTCTAGATTCAGTCTTTCTACATAATCATAGAGATCATAATATTTGTTCATCTTTGTAAAGTCGCCATCTTGAATAATTTTTTCATTAACATTTTCAACTCTAGGTTTCCAAGTTTTCTTCTTAACAGGAGTGCTTTCATCATCTTTGATTTCTACAACTTTCCTTTGAACTGGTGGCACCAATGTCTTCTGCCTCTTACCAGGTCTAATAGCAATCTCTTTTATTCTTTTGCTAGGTGTAGAGGAGGTTGATCTAGTGGATATTATTGTTTCTTGATCCTTCTCTGTTTCTTCCACTTTCACCTTAACTGGTGTCTCTCCTTACTGTGCTGCAATTGATGATAGAGGTGGAGTAGACAAAAATTCTTTTTGTCCAATTTCTCTAACTGCTGCTGCTGTTTTCTTGGCTACCAAGAACTCATGTTCAGTCATCCCTGTATCTTTTAGAATTTTCTTGATTTTACTCTCAACTTATTTTCTTTGAATGCTTCTCTTCAAGGATGGTCTTTGCAGAGTTGAAGTTCTCCTCAAAGGTTCCAAACTTGTTACAGTGAGTATCCATCTTGCACTTAAGTAATCTTCTCACATATTCTTCTGTCTCAATCTCAGATATCTCATAGCCAAGAGGGTCTATGAACTCTGTTCTAGGTTCTACTACTTCAATGTAAGTAAAGTCAGTATCAACCATGAAACATATCTCATTTTTATACTTCTCCACAAGAGACTGTGGGATCCTTGATCTGCTAGACATCAAATTATGAAATGATTTAATTACCAACACTACAGTTTCATTTACTTTATCAATAACATGCCTCCTATACACTTGGTTAATCCTTTCCATTTTAGTTTGGCCATCATTCTAGTCATTTCCAATGATGAATGAAAATCTTCTCAATAAATGAAAGAACATATAAGTTATTAAAGATGAGAATCTAAACTGTGAATACTTAGTCTTCTTTATCTTTTCAAAATTCTCAAACAACTATATCCTCAAAATATCATACATGTCAACTTGTACTTTATCCACACACATCAAATAAGCTGCATGTACCATTCCAGTTGCCATGTCATCCTCTCTTGAGTTAGCACAAAACTTAGTTGTTAGGATCTTACACAAGTATCTCACATCATCTTGCTGTATCTTGCTAATTACAATTCCTCTACCATTGTAGGATGAATTTGTGTTGTCTATGACTATTTTCCTCATGTTTTTCTCATTCAAAGGAATGGATCTAGTTTTAGATAGTCTAGTTACCTCATGAATTAAGTCTGCTGTAATATCTATCACTCTGTCATCTAGCCAAAACTTTCCATTGTGAATTCTGATTAGGATTATCTTGGTACATTCTTCATTATCAAATTCATATTCCAAAGCATACTTAATGATCTCATTATCTTTAAAATGCTCAAATCCTACTTTCAATGACATGTCCTGATTATAGATCTTTTGATATTCCTCTGTGAAGTCACTATCACTGATAGTCTCTAGTTTACATCGCGAATAACTTCTAACATTCTCTAGATGTAAAACTCCATCTGGTACGGTTGATAAAGCTAACCTAGGATCATCTTCCAAGGGTTCTACTGGTTCCCTTTTCATTTTAGGTCTATTCTTATCTCTAACATTGTGAATCAAAGAAATATCCTTGATTTCCTCTACTTCCTTAATTGATTTAAAGATCTGCCAAGTAAAATACCTCGATTTCGTGATTTAGGGCTTGCGTAGATTCGACACAAAAATTCTTCACCAAATCATTGCAAAATGCTTCCAATCACTTTCTCTTTGATCTCCTTAACAATTGTATTCACTTTGATGATCAAATAACACCATTCGTGACCTTTTATCATTTCAATCTCACTTAGATCTAACATCACATTCAATTCTTTTGCCGCTTCTTTCCAAAAAGTTGATTCTGTTAACCTGCAAAACTTAAAACTTCTTGCGATCTCGCAAAACATAATATTTTTCTTTGCACTCTTAACCATAGCATTAGAACACCATATAATACCTTGCATTAACTACACAAGACTCAATTCATCATATATCAATTTATACACTAATCTAAGTTCCTATTCTACTATAATTTTCAAGAATTAAGTACTTTGAGATGGGTCAGTTAAAGATTCATTCTTACCATTTAATACTTCACCATTCTGACTACCTTCAATGCTGAATATGTCTCCTTAATTTGTGCTTTTAAAAAACTTCACTTCATCTGAGTTACTACAGCATCCTTTCTGACTGTTTCTTGCATCTTCATTTCTTTTGACATGACTTCTAGGGTTAGGATTGTTATGAAAAACTCTATTGTTCATTCTGCAAAATCTTGCTATATGTCCAATCTTGTTACATATCTGACAAACTATTCCATTGTTTCCATATCTTGGTCCAGGCTGATTGATCTATGATCTACAATTTCTAGCAATGTGTCCATCCTTGTTGCATCTATAACATACTACATTTCTTCTATTGATATCTTCAGTAGGTTTCTTATTTGCATGGTTAGTATTTCTAAATATTCTACTACTATTTTTATTCTCAACAAATTTAGGTTTTTTGCATTCAATAGCTCTATGTCCAAAACCATGACAATTATAATAATAACCATTAAGAGGTTTAAATTGCTTACCCGTGCAATCTCTCTTCATATGACCAACAATATTACAAGCAAAAAATCTACCTTTGAATTCTCTTTTCATACCTTTAGGTGATTCCTCTTTCTTAGGTGGTTCTTCTTCCTTAGGTGTATCTTCAGATTTGTTAATCTCATCAGGCTTCTTCTCATCTATATTTTTAGATATTTTCAAATCTGGTTCCTTGCTTTCTTCATTTTCTTTAAAAGTGTTGAATCCAAGACCAGTCTTATCATAGAATGGTTTTTGATAAGATATTTGTTCATCAATCTTCTCACTAGTTGAATATAGTCTTTCAAGTTGCTGCTTAGATTGAGTCAGTTCTCCTTTCACAATTGTATTGTATTTCTCAAGTTCAACATACTGCAAATTGACTTTCTTAAGTTTAGATGTTACTTTACCAAGTTTAGATTTTAGCCCTTCATTTTCAAGCTTAAGATTTTCATTCTCAGATTTCAGATTTGCTTCATTCTTGCCATTTCCATCTTTCAGACTCAGCTTCAAATTTTCTATCTTTAGTTCATGTTTAAGGATCTCATTTTCTTTTTCTAAGTTGTCATCACAATCTTCAATATGAATTTTAGATTCCTTTTCAGATTTCAAATCTTCCAACTTGTTTTTTAGTTTCTCAATGAGGTTCTTTGCATCATCATATTTTCTTTTTAGAGTATCTCTTTCTTCAGTAAACATATCAATCCGTTCAAGAGCTTCTTCAAGATTCTTCTGTAGCTGATCCATATCCATAGAGATCTTACTCAAGCTACTAGGTTTTCCTTAAATGATTCTTTTCTGAGTAACTAAGCTCTGATACCAATTGTTAGAAATAGGGAATACTGAGAGGGGGTGGGGGGTGAATCAGTATTCTACAAACTTTAACTTTTTCCCAATTATGGATATAACAAATTATCTTAATGCATGCATAACATAGAAAGATAAACAACATGCATTGTAATAAAACTAAAGAACTCATAACACATTATCTATTCTCGAGGAAACCCTGGCCAAGGGAAAACCCTGGTGGGGATGGTACCCACAAAGATCCACTAATCAAAAGTATCCTGTTAAGGATGTTGACCATGTTAGGAGTCTATTACATGCATATAGTGTCTTAGTCTTGATTAGGGGACTATAGGCCTTGTTAGAAGCCTCGACCCCGTACCAAACTAGGAACCAAAAGAAAAGCTTTATCTGACAAGCCGCTTGTTATACCTTAATATACGACACATTGTATCATAAGAGTCTAGACAGAATGCTTCTTAGATGTCTAGAGAAAGAGGAATCAGATATAGCCTTACGAGAAATTCATGAGGGGATTTGTGGGTCACATTCGAATGGTTTAACCCTAGCTAAGAAAATTCTTAGGATAGGATATTTTTGGCCTACGATGGAGAAAGATGCTTGTCACTTTGCTAAACCTTGTAGAATGTGTCAATATCATGGAAAATTGATACATGTGCCCACACGAGAGCTTCATCCTATGATGACACCTTGGCCGTTTTATCAATGGGGTCTAGATTTAATAGGAATGATTTATCCACCATATTCAAATGGTCATAAATTCATTATTACGGTAACAGATTACTTTACCAAATGGGTGGAAGCTGTACCCTTATCATCTTCAACAAGAAAGCAGATATCCTTGTTTATCCTAAACCACATAATATGTAGATATGGCATACCTCATGCCATCATAACAAATAATGCCAAGCACTTTAAAAACATGGATTTAAAGGAGTTATGCACAAAGTTTTAAATGATCCACCACTCCTCATCAATATATAATCCCCAAGGTAATGGACAAGATGAAGCAATGAATAAAAACATCTTAAAGCTATTGAAGAGAACTGTGGACAGTTCAGGTAGAGATTGGCATATAAAAATAAACCCAACCTTATGGGCTAATAGAACAAGTATTATAATTCCAACATGAGCTACACCATTTTCCTTAGTCTTTGGAACATAAGCAGTTTTACCTTTGGAGGTAGAACTTCCATCCTTGAGAGTATCTCTACATGGTTTGATAAGTGAGGAAGATTATAGAGTTTCTAGGTTGCATGAACTAGAACTTCTAGATGAGAAACAGAAACAAGCATTTGATCACTTGAAAGTATATCAAAACTGAATGTTAAGGACTTATAATAAGCATATCAAGTCAAGAACATTCCAAATAGGTGACTTAGTTTTTTGAGAAAATCCCAAGAATCAAGTAGAAAGAGAAAAGAAAGGGAAATGGGAAGCAAATAGGTTAGGACCTTTTGTGATCACTTCATCTTTTGGGATAGGCACCTATAACTTAGCTGATTGTGATGGAGAAGAGTTACAAGAACCTATCAATAGCATTCATCTCAAAAGGTTCTACACATGAAGTAGATGAAAGAGGATAAAGAAAAAGAGTATCAGAAAATTAGATGGAAAGCATCCTATTTATTGTATATAGTCAAAAGAGATCTTGAAAATACCAAAAACATTGAAAAACATAAAAGAGCAAACAAATCAGAAATGTAGAAAAGATAAAAAATAGTGGAAAATTGAGCATGAAGAAAGACAAAAACATTCATATATGATCCTCAAAAAGATGTTGTCTTGGTGAAAACCTAGCAAATAGGTGCCTTGATGATATGAAAAGAAAAAAATTGAAAAAAGAGAAAATACAAAAAAATCAAAAAAGAGAAAAAAGTGCCTTGGTGAAAACCTAGCAAATTGGTGCCTTGGTAGAAAAAATAGGAAAAAGCTTTAAAAATAGAAAAATAAAGAAAGATCCATTCAATCGGTGAAAACCTAGTAAACATGCACAATTGAAATCCCAAGTCCAACATTGAAATCATATCAAACTGGGCAAAATCTACTCTAGAGGAGGAAGGATTCATCACAAGCAAACTTTAATCAGTCATCGAATCAATTCATAAAAAACACAAGTAAAACACTCAATCAAATCCTCATTCCAATCCAATTTGAAACCAAATGCAAAATTTGATCTGAGATCTTACATGAACCTATCTTTATCAGGATTAAAAGTATGAAATGGATGGAACTATACTTGAAATATGGATTTGAAAAATATTGCAAAAGTTTTTCTAAAGTGTTGACTTGATTGATGAAATCATGTCTTTCTAGCGAATCGATGAAATTTTTAAACTAGACAAGCTATGATGAAAGTGTGATATTTTATGGATTTCTGAATGACTTTCTTAAGATCAAAGTTTTAAAGAATGTATTATTTGTCTAAGGACATGATCATCAAAGAATCATCGAGGACTTGTACATATGATGAAACTAAGATTTTTCTTTATTTACGCAAAAGGATACCTTGGATATTTTGATGTTCAATATCATAATACCAAAATACACTTGCAACATAGAATCTAAAAAAATCGGTATTCACACTCTCATGATTGGCTTCAATCAGTGATAGTCATACCAGAAAAGAGATGGGAAAGCAATGAAAGAGGTGCAAAAAGTATTCATATCATCATGGTTGAACTAGTGATGGTTGTACTAACTCAGGATTCCAAAAACTGCTCAATGATGAATATAAGCTCCAAATTTATGAATAGTGACAGTTAGTTGCATACATCCTAGATTAAATGCATTTAAAGTATTTGCCTTTCTTAATTTCAAAATTTAAATTGCAAGAGGAAAAGAGAAAGGGGGTGTAGTCAAATCAAAAATCAAATGAGCATCAAAAACTATATGTGATCGAGTGTGTTGGAAATAAAAAATAATAAAAAACAAAGGTGCATTCCATTAGTTCATGAGCATTTATTAGATCCATGTTATGTTACATTAAGTTGCATTCATTTTTAATCTAAGTTCATTCATATAGTTTACATTATCTTCATAACATTAATTTCCTTAAGTTGCATTCATCATTCATATATTACATAAAGTTCAATTCATTAAGTGCATTAGGTTGCATTCATCCTTTAAATCATTTGCATAAAGTTCATTGCGTTAGGTTGAATTCATTTTAAAGTTCATCTCATTTAGTGTGCATTCTTTAAGTCATTCATATCAATCAATTAGGTGCATTTACCATTGCATTTATTAGTTAATGTTCATTGCATCCATTAAAATCATTTTAATTTATCATTAGGTGCATATCATTTAGTTCAAAAATATTACACATTGCATTATTCATTTAAATTCATTCATCACACTATCATTGCATTACATTCAATAACATCATTCATCTATATCACATATAACAATTAGGATCAATAATCATTAAATATCCATAATCATTATACATTACATCATATAGGTCCATCACATTTGCATACCATAAATCCATTGCATTCACATATCAAAATAAATACATCCATATATCCATAAACATCATTGCATCGCATTAACCATTGCATTATCCATCTAACACATCTATATATCTTTTGCATCCATAAAGCATTAAGTATCATTAAATCACATCATTAAGTTCATATTGCATCCATTCATTTATTCTATGTCATACATAAGACAACCATTTAAGCATAAATATAACATATGCATCCATATCATAAAATTGCATTCTGAAAAACATAAAACAAAGCATATAGGAGATAGAATCATATAAATCTTCATATCATAGTAAAACACCTGAAACACGAGGTCCAACACATGATGCCATCACATAAAGTAAAAATATCAGAACTAAGAATCAAATTCTATGGCATCATCATCATAAATCAATGAAGTATCAAAGTATACGATATCATCAATGAAAAGTCTGGAAATCAAAGTCCATTAGAGTATCAAAAAGTATCAAACACATAAGGGAACATTGACTGATCAAAAGAATACAATAGAGTCCAATGTCTTAATATAAAAAAAATGAGATCATCATATACATCAATAAATGAAAGAATATATCATATCAATTTGGATCAACTGGCTGAGCCACCAACACCATCAACACCATCAAGACCAGGATCAGTATCAGGAGGATGGCTCAAACTAGCCTATAGCCCATAATGACTCATAGCAGCCATGAATGCCTATCTAATCTACTGAGCTACCTAACCTCCTATCTAATCTCAGAAACATCCAACTCTAAAGCTTGAACCTCTAATGCAGCCACTTGAGCCTCTGAAATAAGAACCTGTGTAGAAGGAGTCTGTGGTAGAGGCATGGAAGAAGATGGAATAGATAACAATGGAATGAAAGAAGAAGAAGATGGATGAGATGAAGAAGATGACATAGAAGTAGAAGTAGGTGCCTATGTTGGAGGAGCCTGTGGAAAAATCAGTGGAATAATCTGCGGAGGAGCCTCTACTGGCCTACCCTATGCCTGATCTAATAGAGCTTGTGTGGCGTGGGCATCCAATTTCCTCTAACATCTAGCCCTATGATGACCCTATCAACCTACCGAATCCCTAGCAACCTGGTGTAAAGCTCTATCCACACCTTGACCCCTCACCTGACCACCACCCCTAGGAGGAATGGGAGCAGCAACAAGAATTAGAATCAATATTGTCCCTGCTCTAGCAGCTCAACAACTCGGTCATCCCCGATGTGCTTGTATCCTACCTCCACCCCTACCACCATAATCTCCACCATCATCATCAAACTCCTCATCGATACCGGGTACCCTCTCAGTTGGATTTGTGAATCTTGGAAACAGGTTCTGAGTGAACCAATCTGAATAATCATCAGTCATACCAGCATCAATAACATGCTCTCGCATATCCCATGGTAAATGAACTAGGTCCCAAATCTCCTGCTGTGCTATCCTGAAATCAACAACAGGGCCCCACAGTGATCTCTCAGCCTAAACCTGGGCATACATAGCAACACCCTGTGGCATACCCTGAGTGTGACCATACTACCATAGCACCTGCCGAAAGAAAAATATCTCTATAATATGTGGTGTATGACCAATCATCCAATAAGGACAACACATAAAAGGAAGCTCAGTCACATCCTTCAGCCATGACTCACAACCTAGGTAGGGACACTAGATGACCTGATCCATATCATCAATGACCCTGGGCCAATAATCAAGCTTGCCTATGTGGGCCTATACAACCATACCCTCATACATCCAGGAGAATGGCCATCCTAGATCACAGTGCCATGTTGCAATAGGTCTCATCACTGGGAGATGCTCCCAGGTCCAAAGATGTAATTGTTACCCAAAATTTCCCATCTATTCAATTTTTGACCACAGGTGGAGTGAAATGAGGCTCCCACAAGGGTAGAGCCCAGCTTGTGAAAAAGACCTTATAATTTTCTGGTCTTGGTTGTGTTTCCTATCGCCTTTGTTGCCTTGTCTTCCTATAATATTGTTTCAACTTGCGAGGAAAATCTATAAGGTTTCGTGGCTTGCACCTTTGGCCTTGGATTGTTCATTATGTCACCAAGCTCTAGTTCTAATCACATGTGCTTAATCAAAAAAACTAGGGAGATATTCAAGTTTCAAGGTTTGTAGGAAATAGTTTATTTCATGTCAGAGGGTATCAAAATTGTCTAAGTATAAAAACCCTCGATGTTTTCTATTTCTCTGACCCCTTTTCAGTTTTAAGAGAAACCTTGGTTATTTTTGACTTTTCGCCTCTTCGCAGCTAGTCTCTGACATCAACATTTCCTATGTGTGGTGCTGTGACTCAATGTATCCCAGTGCTACATGATTTTTTAGTCGTGTGTTCATGTAACCCTAACGGTTTGTGCCTTAGCCTTTAGCGACTTGGCCGGTGGTTAGTGTTATGTCTGGCGATCTTAGCTCTGAAGTGTTTAAAGATTGATCAAGGTTGACGATTATCATGATGCCGCAAGGAAAAGGTGCTCGAGGGTTAATCTTCTCAGCACTGTGACAACCATCTGATCTTTTAGCACAAAAGGTGGATAGAGGTGGTGGGCCTAGTTTCTTAAAAGGTCCTAAGTAGTTATTTTTTCTAAAGTGTTTTGGCGTCTAATTAAGAGGGTTAATCTCCTTTTAATCGAATGGTTGTCACATGTTTTTAAAGCTTAATCTTTTCCCTTGTGATCATGTGACAACCATCGATCTTCCTTACAATGTAGTGCTTCAAACAAGTGGGTCCAAGTGCTGGTTGTGTTGATTTGTCTATTTCCCATTGAGCAAAAGATTGATGATGTGGCCGACAATTTTTTTAGAACTAAATTGATTATTGTGGAGAATGATCTGAGCCGTTCAATCTACCGATAAATGATGATATCGATGGCCATGTTTTAAATTGAAACCCGCTAGCTGTTGTTTTGAATTTAAATATATTTCTATAGGGTTTCTTGCTAGTTTGTTACAGGTGGCCATGTGCAATGTTGCTGGTAGCTCAAAGTTGATGTTTTTAGGATAGTTGCAGGTAGAAAGATCTGGGTGGCCGTTGCGTGTTGATTTCTTGTTTCCTGAGGTACCATGTTGGTTTTTTTGCACCAAAGAAGCATTGAAGGCTTGGCGCCACCTGTGACCAGTTATATTTTTTAAATTCAAATGTCTGCAAAGATCAGATTTGAACATTCATGATGAACCTAACTTATAGAGACAAGTCATGATGGTGGTGTGAGGTGTTCAACTTGTAGCAAAGTAGATGGATCAAGGTGGCTCATTTGCAGATAGTTATGGTGATGGAAAAGACATGCAAGCATATATCTGATTGACCAAGATATTTCAAGGAGGCATTTATGACTAGAAATGACAGAGATAGGGTTTCTATTATTATGTGAAGATCTATGTAACCCTAAAATTTTGACTTCTACCTTTGTGCAAGGGAGATGTATATATTAGTTTTTTTTAAAGCTCTTGAAATAGAGTTTTTATGGTTGTAAAAGGAGAGTTTTCCTTTCTTAGGAGTTATCCATGGTATTTGTTCTTCCCTTTGGCTCTTACAGTCTCTAATCTTTCATTGATTTGTCAGACTTAATAGAGGCTTTCTGTGGCATTTGTTCTACCCTCAAGTCTTTCCCTTGTCTGTATTTCTCTTATTGAATGCAATATACTAGCTTTGTTAGAGAAATCTTGGAGTTCCAGAGCCCTTCTTTCTTTCAACTTATTTGTGTACTATTGTGTTTGATCTGATTTAGATAGTTTTGTGGATTATGTTCATCCCTGGCTTTCTTGTCTCATTCCGGTGCCCTTTTGCTGAAAAGAACATTTGCTTGCAGGTCACGGTCTGTGTCTTTTATTCAGGCCTCTATATGAAACACTTATGCAAGCCTGTTTAGGAAGATTGTGTTCTATTAGATCTGAGGGCTTTCATGCTAATTTTGTTAGTGTATTATGTTCATTTCATTTTAGTGTATCACCTAGTAGGTAATTTTCTTTTCAGTCATTTCCCTTTCAGCATTCCTTCTATCCATTTTCCCTCAAGAGTTTACTTTCCTATCAAGAAGAAAATTAAGGTGATTATCTAAGAGGAACTAACCTAGAACCTAGAGGTCTCATCTTAGTTAGCATAGGTCCCACAACCTGGAGATGATTCCCATCTTATAGTAGGTTATCAAGACTATGAGAGCTTGAATAGGGTGCAAAACCTAGTGTATAACAATATTTGGCACGCCCGGTGGGATGAGAAAGAAGTTCATCTTCAAAATATTATGCTATCTCTAATATACTGATTGCATAATATAGACCTTTGAAAGGTTTTTTCTATCAACTATATCTGGTGACTCCACTGGTGTAAGATTCAGGAGCCCTATTTAAAGTTTATGAGAAAGATAGAGACAAGGAGCTCAAAGCCCATAGAATTCTCAGAGCTTCCCTCAAAGAGAAAATATAGAGGAAGGTTGTCTCAAAGAACATCCCCTATAAGGAGAATATAGTCTACACCACCTGATACTTCAGAGAGGAGACTTTTACCCTTTCATCTCAAAAGAAGAGGAAGATCTCTAACTAGATATTTAGAGGAGGATTCAGATCCAACATCAAGTAAAACTCATTCAGTTGCTACTCAGCAAATTTCAGCTCCCGCAATGGCTAGGTAGTTTGTCTTCACACCTTTCAACCAAGGAAGTCCATTGAACTTTTCTCAACATCATGATGTGCCCCTGGTGGCATTGAAGAGTTTACTTGATTTCATAGGTGAAGGACAAACAACAACTTTTGAACACATAAGAGATGTGACTACTATCTATAGTATACATAATATAACTCAGGAGGATGTGGCCACTAAATTGTTAGCAATGTCTCTCAAAGGTAAGGCTCTTGAATGGTTTAGGACTCTACATGTTGGTTCTATTAATTCATGGGATGGATTAGGGGATGCATTAAGTAAACACTTTGAAGACAAATCAGACAACTTATCCTTGGTTGAGCAGTTAACGACCATAAAAAGAGACCCCCAAGAGCAAATGACAGACTATAACAATAGATTTCTCAAAACATGGAATATAATTCCAGTCTCAATAAGGCCATCGAATGATCATGCTTTCTTATACTTCTTGCAAATCTTGCATAGTCAGATCTCTATCATGATCCAATCTATGGGAGGTACCTCTTTACTCCAAGCTTTTAACATAGCTATCAGGGCTGAAAATTGTTTAATCCAAGCATGCATGATAGCAAGAAGGCCACCCATGCCCATCATTCCCAACCTTTAGCCCATTGCACCTCTACAAGTAACTCCTTTTACCCCTTTTCCCACCATAGTGGCACCTTAGGCTAGTACTAGTGGTGAAAAGTTAAGGATAGGTTTCTCTCAAGAACTGCAAGAAATGAGGAATAGTCAACAAAGTAGTCAGCAAGAAATGAAAAATTTGCTACAAAATTTAACTAAAGAGGTGACAAACCTAAAGAAACAAGGGAAAGGAATCCAACCACCTTTTTAGCCATAGGGTCAGGGTCCCAATCAACAATATCCAAATCAGGGACAATCTTATCAATAGATTAGGCCACCATACCAAGGAGGTTATCAGGGACAAAGGAAATTTTTTTATCAAAGACCATTCCAACCATACAACCTTGCACCTCTTAATTCTACAAATCCAGTCAAAGATATGGTCCCTAGCCAAAACAATCTAGCCTTGGACAATGAATGGTGCTTTTCTTGTAATTAGCCTCACAATCAGGCTACATGTTCAAATGGATGGATGAATCAGGCCCTAATGGTTCAAAATGCCTCACATGCTCAAATAGAAGCCCTCTTCTAGTGGATCAATTCCTCAGCAAGAAGCACAGGATAATGCGACTGCTCTTTTCAATTGGGAGTAGCAAGACTTCAATGGAGTCAGAGTGAATCTTCCATTTCTGCCAACACAAGGTCAAGGAAAAGAGCCCAAGACATGGAGTGAGTAGATTCTGGGATTAAAGCTACTATATTTGCAGAACCACTGCAGCAATCTACCCCTACCGTATTGAAGAAGGCTCCTGTCATTACAAGAAAAGAAGGCCAACCTCACAAAGAGGTGGAGCCTGTCATATTAAAAACACAACAAAGAGTGCACACTGTGACACCTTTCAACATTTTCGACAACATGAATAAGGTGAATGTTACTATGTCTATGTGGGACTCTTTGGCTATTCTAGGACAACTTGAGATTTTGAAGAAGACCATGAGGGAAATGATAGTTCCTCAGCCTACAAAGAATGCAAAAAATCTAGTGTTGGTCAATGTTGATCAAGAAAAGAAGGCTCCAAGGAGAAACTCCAAAGAGAATCCCCTGCAAGGTAGGAACTTAAAACCACCCCCCTTTTATGTATCTTTAATTATTGGAAAATCCTTAGTACATAACCGTATGATAGATAGCAGAGCTACTAGTACTGTAATGCCAAAAAAGGTAGCCAACCAATTAGGACTTACTTATGACCCCTTTCAAAAGAAGGTTACACAACTTGATGGATCCTCAGTCAATACAATAGGTGTGGCCAAGGATACCAGTCTAATCCTCCATGCAAGTCCTAATTTTTCCATCCTACTTGATATATATATCATAGATCTCCCTACTTTTTTTTTACCATATGTCTGTCAAGGGAATTTATAGCCAAGATAGGAGGCTATCTTTCTTCTGACTAGTCACACATGCTTTTCCACACAAGATATGGGACCGAGGTCACCATTAAATCTGAATCATTGGCAGCACACCATATAGAACCATATATGTCCAATACGATCAATGCAAGTTTCCTTGCACTTGATAGTAGTGACTTCCCAATTATTTGAGAAGCAAACACTAAGATAGAGAATATCCCTGATATTTTACTAGATGAACTAGAATCATAAAAGGCATCAGAGGCCCAAGAAAATTTTATTTGGGACGCTAGTTTGGGAAGCTATTTGATACAAGAAAGTGGATCTATAGAGCCAAACCTTCTCAAAGAAGACACTGATTCAGAAGAGTAGAGCAATCAGGTTTGGGAATTGTTTTTTGATGGCATTAGAAGTAGACATGGTTCTGGTGGTGGTGCTATGCTAGTGTCCCCAAAATGAGAAAGATACTATACATCTTTCAGATTCAGTTTCTCCTACACTAGCAACACTGCGGAGTATGAAAGTCTAGTGAATGGATTGGAGTGGGCTAGGAAGAGAGGGCTCAAAGCCCTAAAAGTTTATGGTGATAGTGAGCTAGTAGTCAGCCAAGTGAGAGGGATAAGTACAACCAAAAATGACACCATGAAAGCATACAAACATAGAGTTTGGGATGCAATCGAAGACTTCCATGCTTTCAATATTGTTGCCATCCCTAGAAAATTCAATCAAAATGCAGATAGATTAGCAGCTATTGGTTCACAACATGACATTCCTAATAGTCTTTCAAAGGAAAGAGACTAGAAGCACATTAAAGTGATTTTCAGACCCTCTATTCCTAATAACAATGTCAATTGGCAAGTGTTTGACAACGATGAGCAAATTCTACCGTTCTTGTTTGAAGAGGATGTTTTCTCAGAACATAACCAAGAGAGACTATTGCAGAACTATGGTGATCAAGTGATACAACTTAGTTCTAATAAGATTCCTAGAGGTCTTGTCACCTTGGAAGCTATCTTTAGCAAGGATGATCTAGTTAAGAAGAACAAAGCTGGCCTGGTGATTCAACAAGAACATTGCGTTGAGTTGGAGTTGGAACCAGGTAAAAGCTTACAATTTGGGAAGGTAAATACTGATTTAGAAAAGTAGGCTTATGCCCAATTATTTAAAGAGTTTAGTGATGTATTTGCATAGAAATATGAAGACCTTAAAGGTTTTAATCTAGCCCTTGCTCAGCACACCATTGAACTAGAGCCTAATGCCAAACCACTAAGGCAAAAACAAAGGCCTCTTAATCCCAAGCTTGAGCCACTTATGCATAGAGAAGTGCTCAAATTAATAGAAAGTGGTATCATCTACCCCATCAAGCATACTAGTTGGGTTTCCAACCTTGTTCTTGTAAGGAAGAGGAATGGGGAGTTGAGGTTATGTGTTGACTTCAGGGATTTCAACAGAGCTTCTCTAAAAGATCACCATCCATTACCCTCTATGGAATAAATCCTGCAATGTGTCTCTGGGTCTGAGAGATTTTCATTATTGGATGGTTATTTAGGATATAATCAGATCCTGGTTAACAAAGAGGACCAATACAAGACTGCATTCACAACCAAGTGGGGAACAATGGCATATCAAAAGATGCCCTTTGGTTTGTCAAATGTAGGTGCTACTTTTAAAAAGGCAATGGATATGGCCTTTAAAAGCCTCATGTACAAGTTTTTACTGGTCTACTTAGATGACATAACTATCTATTCGAAACATACAATGAATCATATCAAACATTTGAGGAAGATTTTTGAAAGGTGTAGAGAATTTGGGATATCTCTCAATCCCAAGAAATGTGTGTTTGCAGTTCATGAAGGGAAATTGTTGGGATATATAGTATCTAAGAAAGGTATTATAGTAGACCCTGAAAGGATCAAAACCATCCTAGAGCTCCCCTTGCCACATCGCAAGAAAATCCTTCAATCTTTCATAGGAAGGATCAACTTTGTTAGGCGTTTCTTGCCTAATATTGAAAATTTGCTGAAACCTTTGATAGCCATGTTAAAGAAGAGTTCAATCTTCAATTGGACTAGAGAAGGGAAAGCCAATTTCCAAGCTATCAAAGAGGCCTTGATAGAAGCCCCTGCTCTATTAAACCCAAACTTCAATAAAGGTTTTATCCATTATGCTTATGGGGGTCATGATGCTATGTCTGCAATGTTGACCCAAGAAAATTCAGAAGGATTGGAGTAGCCTATCACTTTCTTCAGCAAAGGTTTAGAAGAATATGAATAGAGGTACTCTTTTGTGGAAAAAAATGTACTCGTTGTGGTTAAAAGCCTTAAAAAGTTTAGATATCTATTGACCCATAGCAAGGTACACTTGAAAGTTACTCATCCAAATGTCACAGAATTTTTGCTATCCAAGGACCTAAATGAAAAGAGAGCTGGTTGGATTACCAAAGTGATGGAGTATGACATTGATATTCAAACCACTAAGCTAGTTAGGGGAAGAGGTCTTTGTAAGAATTTGAAAGAGGATGAAAATTCAAAGAAATCAGAGAAAATGGATGCATCTCTGGTTGTGCATTCTAGAGAAGAACATCTAAGGCAGCAGGTTGGTTTCCTAACATGGTTCATTAATTAAAGATAGGACAATGTCCTATAGACCTAGATTCAGCAAAAAGAAGGTATTATAGATTACAATCTATTCCCTTTGTGCTGATAGATGAAGTTCTTTTTAGAAAGGATCACAATGGTGTCCTTTTAAGATGCATTGATTCAGAAAAGATAGCTGATGTCCTATATGAATTTCATGATGGACCTTCTGGAGGTCACTTCTCTCCTAGGGCTACTGCTTTTAAAATCATGAGGGCCAGGTACTATTGGCCATCTATCTTCAAGGATAGTCATGATTATGTGAGGAAATGCAACAAATGTGCCATATTTGAAGGAAAAGAAAGGCTTACAGCTCTGCCCCTTCAGCCAATCAGAACAGAGCAACCTTTCATAAGATGGGGCATAGATTTCATTGGCATGATTAATCCTCCATCTAGTACAAGCCACAAGTGGATAATTACTGCAATAGATTATTTCACTAGATGGACAGAGGCAGTTGCCTTGAAGGAAGAAAATGAGAGTATTGTCTTAAGTTTTTATGATGATATAGTTCACAGATTTGGCACTCCAGACTGCATAATATCAGATAATGCATTGGCATTCACAAGCCTTAAAATCTTAGAATGGGCAATTAGGGATGGTGTTTATCTAAATACAAGTTCAAATTACTACCCTCAGGGCAATGGTTTGGTAGAATCAACAAACAAGAACTTGATTAGGATAATCAAGAAGACCCGACAAGACAACCAAAGGGATTGGCATACTAAATTGAAATCTGCCTTATGGTTGGATAGGATTACCCCAAAAAATATCATTGGGACTTCTCCTTACATGTTAGTGTATGACAGAGAGGCTAAGTTGTCCATTTCAATTGAATTGCCAGCTTTGGACTTGGCCACTCAATATGTCATATTCAAAGAAGGGGATCCCTTACAAATTAGGTATGCTCAACTCATAGAGTTAGAGGAACTCAGAGATAAATCCATGAAAGATATGGAGTTCCATCAGTTACAAACAAACAAAAGTTTTGATAAAAGAGCTAGAGCTAGAAATTTCAAAGTTGGAGATGTAGTTCTCAAATGGGATGAGTTCAGATCAAAACTTGGCAGACATACAAAGTTTGATTCCTTCTTGGGGTGGACCATTTGTTGTCACTGAGTGTAAGGAGCATAATGCTTTTCAGCTATCAATTCTTGAAGGAGATGCCTTGCCAATATCAGTTAATGGCTTCCACTTGAAGCCTTGTTTTGAAATTAGTCATTCCTTGTAAATCTCTATAGTTATGTTTCCTTGTTTTCTATCCCTGCTTTTAAGAAGTTCTCAAGCACAGTTTTGTTCCTCTCTCTGTCCAAAAGTTTTTTTGTTTGAGAAGAATCCTATGCCCAATGGATCACATCAAGGTCACTAGTTTCCATGTCTAGCAGGCTGACATCCAGCAAAAATTGCCAAAATGTTATCCAAAATTTCCCATCTATTCAATTTTTGGCCATAGGTGGAGTGAAATGAGGCTCCCACAAGGGTAGAGCCCAGCCTGTGAAAAAGACCTCATAATTTTTTGGTCTTGGTTGTGTTTCCTATTGCCTTTGTTGCCTTATCTGCTTGTAATATTGTTTTGGCTTGCAAGGAAAATCTATAAGGTTCCATGGCTTGTGCCCTTAGCCTTGGATTGTTCATTATGTCACCAGGCTCCAGTTTTGATTGCATGTGCTTAATCAGAAAAACCAGGGAGATATTCAGGTTTCAAGGTCTGCAGGAAATAGTTTATTTCATGTCAGAGGGTATCAAAATTGTCTAAGTATAAAAACCCTCGATGTTTTCTATTTCTCTGATCCCTTTTTAGTTTTAAGATAAACTTTGGTTGTTTTTGACTTTTCACCTCTTCGCAGCTAGTCTCTGACATCAGCGATTCCTATGTGCGATGCTGTGACTCAGTGGGTCCCAGTTCTACATGATTTTTTGGTCACGTGTTTGCATAACCCTGACGATTTGTGCCTTAGCCTTCAGTGACCTGATGGGTAGTTAGTGTTGTGTCTGGCGGTCTCAGCTGTGAAGCGTTTAAAGATCGATCAAGGTCAACGATTGTCATGATGCCGCAAGAAAAAGGTGCTCGAGGGTTAATCTTCTTGACATTGTGACAACTGTCTGATCTTTTAGCACAAAAGGTGGATAGAGGTGGTGGGCCCAGTTTCTTAAAAGATCCTAAGCGGTTATTTTTTCTAAAGTGTTTTAGCGTCTGATTAAGAGGGTTAATCTACTTTTAATTGAACGGTTGTTGCATGTTCGTAAAGCTTAATCTTATTCCTTGTGATCATTTGACAGTTGTTGAGCTTCCTTACAATGCAACACTTCAAACAAGTGGGTCCAGGTGCCGGTTGTGCTGATTTGTCTATTTCCCATTGAGCGAAAGATTGATGATGTGGCCAACAATTTTTTTAGAACTAAATTGATTATTGTGGAGAATGATCTGAGCCGTTCGATTTGTTGATAAATGATGATATCGATGGCCATGTTTTAAACTGAAACCTGTTAGCTATTGTTTCAAATTTAAATATATTTCTACAGGGTTTCTTGCCAGTTTGTTATAGCTAGCCGTGTGTGATGTTGCGGGTAGCTCAGAGTTGATGTTTTTCAGGATAGTTGCAGGTAGAAAGATCTGGGTGGCCATCGCATTTGGATTTCTTGTTTCCTGAGGTACCATGTCAGTGTTTTTACACTAAAGAAGCATTGAAGGCTTGGCGCCACCTATGACCAGTTATATTTTTTAAATTCAAATGTTTGCAAAGATCAAATTTGAACATTCATGATGAACCTAACTTACAAAGAAAAGTCATGATGGTGGCATGAGGTTTTCAACTTGCAACAAAGTAGATGGATCAAGGTGGCTTGTTTGTAGATAGTTATGGCAATGGAAAAGACATGCAAGCATATATACGATTGACCAAGATATTTCAAGGAGGCATTTATGACTAGAAATGACAGAGTTAGGGTTTCTATTATTATGTGAAGATCTATGTAACCCTAAAACTTTGACTCCTGCCTTCATGCAAGGGAGATGTATATATTAGTTTTTTTTAGAGCTCTTAAAATGGAGTTTTTACGATTGTAAAAGGAGAGTTTTCCTTTCTTAGGAGTTATCTGTGGCATTTGTTCTGCCCTTTGGCTCTTACAATCTGTAATCTTTCATTGATTTGTTAGACTTAATAGAGGCTTTCCATGGCATTTGTTCTGCCCTCAAGTCTTTCCCTTGTTTGTATTTCTCTTATTGAATGCAATATACTGGCTTTGTTAGAGAAATCTTGGAGTTCCAGACCCCTTCTTTCTTTTAGCTTATTTGTGTACTATTATGTCTGATCTAATTTAGATAGTTTTGTGGATTATGTTCATCCCTGTCTTTCTTGTCTCATTCTAGTGCCCTTTTGCTAAAAAGAATGTTTGCTTACTGGTCACGGTCTGTGTCTTTTATTCAGGCCTCTCTGTGAAACACTTATGCAAGCCTGTTTAGGAAGATTGTGTTCTATTAGATCTGAGGGATTTCATGCTAATTTGGTTAGTGTATTATGTTCATTTCATTTCGGTGTATCACCTAGTAGGTAGTTTTCTTTTCAGTCATTTCCCTTTCAGCATTCCTTCTATCCCTTTTCCCTCGAGAGTTTACTTTCCTATCAAGAAGCAAATTAAGGTGATTATCCAAGAGGAACTAGCCTAGAACCTAGAGGTCTCATCTCAGTTAGCATAGGTCCCACAACCTAGAGATGATTCCCATGTTATACTAGGTTATCAAGACTACGAGAGCTTGATTAGGGTGTAAAACCTAGTGTATAATAATAGTAAAATAACTCTTGTGGAGAGAGTATAAGAGTGCTTGTATACAAAAATATGCAACTCATGATAAAGGTGCACCAAGACACATGACCCCCAATCAAAGCGTCGAGGCTGAGCCATCATGTCCTCAAGAATAGGACCCCAACCAACTATAAATCCATGTCCTCATCAATCTGGTACAAGGAATCCTTCGATCAATGCACCCAATACAATTGGAAAAAATAGAAAGGAATGAAATTGAGACCACTGAATGTGATCATCATCAATAGTAGGATCCTGGAAGACCCGCCGACATGCTGCACCATCATACATCTATTCGTAGAATACCAACTCTCCTTGGGTAGGAATGTGGAGGAGGAAGCATACATCCTTAGGGGTGATCATCATCTCCCCCATTGACAAGTGAAAAGTATTGTGATCCGAGTGCCATCTCTCAGCCATAGCAGTGATCAAACACCGTTTCACTTGGAATCAAGGTAGGGGAAGTAGAAAGGATAGTCTGTATCTGCCTATGTACCAATGATCTGGAGCACTTAGGTCATCAATCATGCTAAATGGCAACATATATAAACCTTGAACGACCAATGACTTAAGCACTACCTGCAAAAAGCAAGTTAAATTACATCAGTTATCTTTTGAATTATTCTAAGTCAATCAAACATTTATAAAATATCAAACCACAATCAATTTTCTTGATTCTATTCAGAGAGGATGGAAAATTTATCATCATCCATCATCTAAATCTAGATTGATGATCAAACATTCAAACTAAAATTGATTCAAACTAATATCCTATGACTTGCTACCAAATTAGGTTCATTACCTACACCAATCAACTGATTGACGATGCTGAACAACTCAGAAAAATGACTAGGGCATTTGCAAATTTTTCCTATTAGGGTAAAAGCATTGTTTTAATGTTTAAAAGCGCTAAAATACAAAAGCGCTATTTAAAAGATTAAAAGCGCTATCTAAATGATCAAAAGTGCTATTTGAAGGCATACACACTAAAACAAATTAAAAGCACTCAAATAAAAATTGAATGCGCCATTAAAAATATCAAAAGCGCAAGAGACTTCAAAAGTGCTAAAGAAAATTTTAAAAGCAGAGCATGCCCTAATTTCCCTGTGTGAAAGTGCTATTAAAAAAGCGTGGAAGAGCTAAAAAATAGGCAAAAGCACTATTAAATTATTTAAATGCACTATTTCAGGTAAACAATGTAGAAAAAGAGTGTTTTACCAGGAATTTTTTTTTTTTTTCAAATAAATGCATGAATTGAAAAACAGAGAGGATCGGGCACTTACCGAAGGTCTGTAGGATGGTGGCTGATGATATCATCGATCACGCTTGAATCTATGCTCTCTAATTGGGATCACCATTGTGAAAAGCTCAGAGGGAGTCAAAGCAAAAAGTCAACTAAGCAAGTGAAAATGAATAGTAAAAATGACTTTTTACCCCTTTATATAGGCCATTTTGACCTAAAAAGGGCATCTTTGACCAAAAAATGACCAGGGACCCAATTTTTTCACCAAATCTACCAAATTAGGGGCATTTATCATCACACAAATGCAAAATCATTATTAGAAATGAAATCAAAATTCATTATAAAATGGACCTAATCAACGCAAAATGACCTAAATTGTTAACTTTTTCAAACAATGATCAAATTTCATTTCATTTTCAAGGGGGAATACACCTAGATAATCAGAAACAATAGAAAAATCATCAAATTAGGGGCATGACCATCAAATCAGAGCACAATCTTTTATCAGAAATTTTTTTGCTTATTAATCGAAAGGGGCATCAAACATCGAATCAGGTACCATATTAGGGAACTGTCATCAAATCAACCATGAAGAACCTCAAATCAATCAGAACTGCATCAATCCTATCATCACCATCTGCATATTACATCAAACATTGAGATCAACCATTGATGGAATCAGGACCTTATATTAGTCAAATCAAGACATTCCTTGAATTGACACGCTTCGCAAGTCAACTCAAAAGGGAATTTGTAATCACCTGAAATTGGACAAGATTATTTAAGTGAGAAATTGAGGCAAGGATCAACAAAATTAAATACAATTAAATCAAAACAAGATCAAATCGAAGATAAATTACAATTGAACCTAAATCCAATATTAATTGAAAATCAAAAGCTATAAAATCAATTTAAATTGAATAAATAATGATAAATCAATAAATTGTGTAATTAATCTAATTAATTACATAGTTCAATTTAAATCAAATCAACCCATTCAAGGGGTACACATGGCTACATAAATTAAATAAAATCAATTGATTAATTCCTATTTTCTCTCAACACCACATGGGAGGAAAAATCCTTAACCAATAGGAATTGAGAACCAAGCTCACATGGATCAAGCCTAAATTGAATCTCAATCACTCATTTGCAAAGAGCATATTGTCCACCCATTTTGTCTTCTTGTCCCAAGCTTTGAGGAAAATCTATTTAAATTGCCTCCAAAGGGTGGAACCAAGGACTTAACCCCAACTCAATCATGATCAACTCAACTACACCCCCTACCCTTGCCAAAATCTATAAAATGAAGGCATAATTGAAGAATAAATCATCCACAAATTTGAGAATAGCATCAAAACTCTTGCAAATTAGAGCTAGAAAGGAAAATATAGGAGCTAATTAGATAATTTCAATTTGGAATTAACATTGTTATTAGCTTTGATTATCATTCTCATTTTAGGATTGTCACTAATGGAGGCTTGCTAAGAGCTTTATCATTAGCATCCCTAAATAAAGATCCATAGAGTGCTTAATTGTCAATTATTAGCTTAAATAGATTGCTATTTGTGGTAATTTAGTGTTTATTTTGAATTATTGATGATACTAACTCTATGAAGGTACTTTTTCTAGTACACACTTATTTAACTCAATCATTGATGTCTAAGTGAGGTATGGAATTTTTACTTGATACAGCGACAATGTATGAAACAAATTTGTAGTTATAGTAAATTTTGATGAACTAGGAATAGGGAGGATGTTTTATAATGAGCATGATTGATATAACAAATAGCCAAAAGGTTTCTCATCCACTCCATAATAATTTGTAAGAATGTTGCTAAGTAAATCATCCTCTTCCTAAAGTTGCAAGAAAGGATCCCTATCTTGTTAGGAATGAATGATGAATATATCCTATGGGGGAGTATTAGCAGCCATTCTATAGCAGTTGTTGTTGCATTCATGACTGTGATTGTCATTGATGTCAACACAGTGATTTTCTGAAGATTAGCAGAGAAGTAGACAATGTTTGACTTAGCGCACTTGGGATATTGAAGATGAAGCCATGTGTAATTAAGGACTTATTCTATGATGTGTTATTAGATCATGGTTAAGAGTGCAAATAGTAATTCATTTATTCATGGAAGTTATGAGGAAATCAGTGGAAGCAGTATTCAGGCAGTGTTCCTGAGTAGTGGTTTGTGGAAATCGGATGATATCTCCTAATCGGAATGGAATCTGGTTATGCATAGTTAGAGAGCAGTTGGAGACATGTTAATAGTGACATGGTTGATAGCACATGATCTGAGGTTGCACGAGTGAAGAATTATATTGATTGGAAGCTGACAGTTTTGTTTAATTTTGATGTAATGTGTGGAAAATTTTATTTTGTAATTTGTATGCCGACTCATTTGTAATAAATTGAGTGTGGTATAAAGGAAGGAATGTATTCCTTGTTGTATGATGGAATGTGATGAATGTAAGTGAATTATGAAAGCAAAATTGTTGAAATAAGATATGCGAAGTACTGAGATCTGGTATTGAGATTTGAAGACGGAGTTTGTGTGGTTTGGCACAGTCAGAGAAGGACTATTGAACTGTTGAGGTCAGTAATCTTTTGGTATTATTCTATTGAGTAATACAAGATCAGTTGGATAGTGAGTTTGGTGATCTTACCCTGAAGCTGTTTGGGAAGTGGGTCCTTCTATCTTCCATAACTCCTAACAGAGTTAGAATCTTTTAACAGGGATTCAAAATCTCCTAATAGGGATTCATATGTATTGAATGTATTTCATAAGACTCCTAACAGAGTCCATCCTTTTACAAGGAATATTCATATTAGTGCATCTTTTGTGGGCATCATTCCCACTGGGGTTTACTCTTTGATCAAGAGGTTCCATAGTCAACATATCTTGTGTCATTGTGTTATTGTGCATGTATATCTTTCTATGGTTGCTAGTTACATTTCTTACATGGTTAAAATCTATTGAAGTTGATAAAAGTTATATTTATTTGATAACTAATTCACCCCCCCCTCTTAGTTACATTGGTGGACTTTACTTTCTAACAATTGGTATCAGAGTGACAGGTCCTTGAAAGAAAAGTTTAACAGCTTAAGGAGATCCATGGTGAATTTCAGGAAAGAAAGCCCTAAGTTTGATGGAGTAAATTTTGATAGTTAGAAAGAAAAGATGAAGACACATCTATTGTGTTTAGGACTAGGTTATTGGTTGATTACAAAGAATGAGAAGACTATCATTGATGAGGATAAGATTGAAACATGTACTAATGATGAAAGCGATCTATTCATGTGTAACATACTTTCTAGAGAAGCACTCCTATTAACCCTTCCAGAGAATGAGTATAGTCAAGTAAAATATTTGAAAACATCTCATGAAATTTGGTTAGCTTTATAGTCTACTTTTGAAGGTGATGAACATGCAAAGAAAGTCAGATTACATAATTGGATATGTGCTTTTGAAGATATAAGAATGATGAAGATGAATCTGTTAGAAGCTATATTGGTAGAATGTCAGAGATTGTTGCCGGTATAAAATCTTGTGGTGGAACAAACATAGAGAATGAAGTGATATGGAAAATTCTAAGGATATTGACTCCTGTATTTAAGCAGACAACACAAATGATTGAACAAGTCATACCTTGTACTACAAACTTTACAAGAGAGACTCTTCTTGGAAGATTGGAAGTAGCTGGAATGAACCTAAGGTTATCAGGAGACCTACCTAGAATGGAGACAACATTTAGTGCTCTTAGTGTTTGTCCTACTTTGTCAAGAAGCATCAGTGTTAGTGGAGATTATGCTAGCAGAAGTAGATCTAGACATGAAGAATAAAGGAAGATTTAAGAAGGTATTTCCTTTCTTGTGAAGAGAGAACCAGATGGTAAGAAATTTTTTAAATGTTGGACTTGTCAAGAATATGGTCATTTTGCATCTAAATTTCCTAAAAGAGTCAAGAAGTATAGGAAGAACTTTAATCTTAGAAGATCTAAAGAATGTTACTATGCAAATGATGAAGAATTTGAAACTAGTTTGGATAAATCTTTGAGTGAAAGTGATACTGAGAACAATGATGATATAGGATTTGTAGCAATTGAAGAAGAAAATCCTGAAATTGAAATTAAGGAAGAAAAGGCTTTAGTTTCTCAAGTAGAAAAGAAAGCTATTTGGATTATAGACAGTGGTTTCTCACATCATATGACTGGAGACATGAAAAATTTCATAAAGTTTAACAATTATGATGGAGGAGTTGTAAGAGTTGGAAACAATGCACCTTATTTTATTAAAGGTATAGGATCTATTACTCTTGATGGAAAGACTAATACTGATGATGTTTACTTTGTGGATGGTTTGAAACATAATATTTTGAGTGTTGGATAGTTATTTGATAAGGGATATCAAGTTTGGTTTATTGAGAAAACATGGGTGATAAAAGATAGAGATGGAAATCTAATTGGTACTGGATCTAGAACCAAAGGTAATGTATTTTAGTTGAATCCTATTGAGATGACATGTTTGATTACTAAGATTGATGACAATTGGTTATGGCACAGAAGATTTTGTCATATAAAATTTGATAACATTGTGAAAGTAAGTACTACTCTTGCAGTAAGAGATTTGCCTAAAATTATGAAGCCTACTAACATGATGTGCAAGGAATGTGTGATGGCTAAGCAGAAGAGAAGCTCATTTCCCAACAAGAAGTTTACAATAGTAGAGAAGTTGGAGATTGTTCATACAGACTTGAGCGGTCCTACAAGGACTAGAGGATTCTATGGAGAAAGGTATTTTATGATTCTTGTTGATGACTTTACAAGAATGATGTGGATTGCATTTCTTAAAGAAAAATCTGAAGCATTTGATAAGTTTAAGATCATTAAGAACAAAGTTGAGAATGAATCTGGAATGAAGATTAAATGTTTGAGATCAGATAGAGGTGGAGAATTTACTTCTAAAGAATTTAACATCTTTTGTGAAGTTAATGGTATTAAGAGACAGTTTTCAGCCCCTAGGACACCTAAACAAAATGGTATTGCAGAAAGAAGAAATAGATCAGTAACTGAAGCAACAAGAGCTATTTTATTTGAGAATGACTTAGCAAAGATATTCTAGAGAGAAGTAGTGAACATAGCCGTGTATACAATGAACAGAGTACAAATTAGAGCAGATACAGACAAGACATCCTATGAACTATGGTTCAGACATGCACCATCAATTAAGTATTTTAGAATTTTTGGAAGCAAATGTTATATTAAGAGAGATGATGACATCAGAAAGTTTGATTCTAGAAGTGATGAAGGTATATTTCTTGGTTATTCATTGAAGAGAAAAGCTTATATATGTTACAATAAGAGAACTAAGACTATTGTTGAGAGCACAAATGTTAAAGTTGATGAAAATTTTAGAATTCAGGAAAGAATGCTTGATTATGAATTAGATGAAGGAACTCACCCTAGACCTAATCCTGAGACTACTGAATTATTTTATGAAACTGACAGTGATTTTTTGAATGAAAGCCATAGTGATGTAATTGAAGAACTGACACCTGAAGTAAGATTTGAGATAGTGACACCTGACATGAATCTATCAAGGAATCATCTTGTTGAGAAGATTATTGGAAGCATAGACAGAGGAGTTCAGACTCGAAATAAGGTACAAGAAAAGTTATGTTTGATTTCTCAAATTGAACCTAAATCTACAAGTGAAGCTTGTGAAGATGAACATTGGATTAAAGCTATGAAAGAAGAACTAGATCAGATTGAAAAGAACAAGATATGGGAATTGGTCCCTAGACCTAAAGATTGGTATGTAAAGGAGACTCACAATAAGAAGGAATTGACTATGAAGAAAATTTTGCACCAATATCAAGAATTGAAGCAGTAAGAATATTTTTGGCCTATGCAACTTTTAAGAAATTCAAAGTGTATCAGATGGATGTGAAGTCATCATTTCTGAATGGAGAATTGGAAGAAGAAGTTTACATTGAGAAGCCTGGAGGTTTTCCTTTAACTCAAGAAGGAGACATGGTATGTAAATTGAAGAAAGCTTTATATGGACTGAAGCAAGCACCTAGAACTTGGTATGCAAGATTGGATAAGTATTTGTTGAAATTAGGATTTACAAAAGGCATAGCTGATAGCAACCTGTATACAAAAGAAATTGAAAATGGTTTGTTAATTTTAGTAATTTTTGTTGATGATATTATCTTTGGAGGAGAAGATGAAGACAATGATAAATTTGCAGATGAAATGAAGACTGAATTTGAAATGAGTATGATTGGTGAGATGAAATACTTTTTAGGATTGTAGATAACATAGAACAATGATGGTATCTTTGTAAGTCAGATAAAGTACTTGAATGGTTTTTTGAAGAGATTTGGAATGGATAACTGTAAGCCTATTAGAACACCTATGGTAGCTGGACATAAGTTATCAAGCACAGATGAGACTCCTGCGGTGGAATAGAAGTACAAATCTATGATTAGAGGATTGCAGTATTTGACTGATACAAGACCTGATATAACACATTCACTTAGAATTGTAGCAAGATTTCAAGCTGAACCTAGAGAATCACATTATGTAGCAGTAAAGAGAATACTGAAGTACTTAAGAGGCACACTTGAGTATGGATTGTGGTATGAAAAATCTGATGATTTTATCCCATGTGCATATACAGATGTTGATTGGGGAGGCAATGTTGATGATAAAAAGAGCACCAGTGGTGGAGCATTTTTTCTTGGAGGAAGATTGGTGTTTCTTGGCTAAGCAAGAAGTAGAATTGTATTTCACAGAGCACAGAAGAAGCATAATATGTAGCAATAGCAAAAAATTGTAACTAGATAATTTGGATGAAGGAAATGTTGAAGGATATTAGAGTAAAATTTGTTGAACCTGTTGTTATACATTGTGATAACACTAGCACAATTAGTATGTCTAAGAACCCTATGTTACATTCTAAGACAAAGCATATAGAGATAAAGTATCATGTAGTGAGAGAGAAAGTAGTAGAGAAAGAAGTCAGACTTGAGCACATAAGCACAAAGGAGCAGATTGCAGACATATTTACAAAACCTTTGCCTAAGGATACATTTAAGTATCTAAGAGGTATTCTTGGGGTTATGCCCCATCCTAATTTTGAGAAGTGATGTAGATTTTTGCATCCATCCAGTGGTATATGAGCCCTATTTATCTTCTAGACTGGATGTTGGTACTTCCTCTATGGGGGAGTATGTGTATCCGAGCTGAGTCATGAGGACTCTAGTGAATGTATTTTTTGAACAATGTCTTTTAACATTGAAGTTGTTGTGACATAATGATGAAATTTCTATCATTAATGTCAGAGGGGGAGAAGTGTACATGAAAAACCATTTGTACCATCTGTTGGAGAGAACTGAATAGGAAAATAAAGCAAGATTTGATTGATGAAGAAGACTTGAAGCATTTTTAGTGCAGCAGTGTTGCAGTGATTGGATTTATGGAACTTGGATGTTTTTTCATCTATGTTGCCATCAATGCCAATGGGGGAGATTGTTAGGAATGAATGCTGAATATATCCTATGGGGGAGTATTAGCAGCCATTCTGTAGCAGTTGTTGTTGCATTCATGACTATGATTGTCATTGATGTCAACACAGTGATTTACTAAAGATTAGCAGAGAAGAAGATAGTGTTTGAGTTAGCGCACTTGGGATATTGAAGATGAAGCCATGTGCAGTTAAGGAATTATTCTATGATATGTTATTAGATCTTGGTTAAGAGGGTAGACAATAATTCATTTATTCATGGAAGTTATGAGGAAATCCATGCAAGCAGTATTCAGGCAGTGTTCCTGAGTAGCGGTTTGTGGAAATCGGATGATATCTCCTAATCAAGATGGAATCTAGTTATGCACAGTTAGAGAGCAGTTGGAGACATGTTGATAGTGATGTGGTTGATAGTGTAAGATTTGAGGTTGCACGAGTGAAGAATTATATTGATTGGAAGCTGAAAGTTTTATGTAATTTTGATGTAACGTGTGGACACTTTTATTTTGTAATTTGTATCCGACTCATTTGTAATTACTTGAGTGTCGTATAAAGGAAGGAATGTATTACTTTTTATATGATGGAATGTGATGAATGTAAGTGAATTGTGAAAGCAAAATTGTTGAAAGAAGATATGTTAAGTACTGAGATCTGGTATTGAGATCTGAAGGAGTTAGTGCAGTTTGGCACAGTCAAAGAAGGAGTATTGAATTGTTGAGGTCAGTAATCTTTTGGTATTATTCTATTGAGTAATACAAGATTAGTTGGATAGTGAGTTTGGTGATCTTACCTTGAAGCTGTTTGGGCAGTGGGTTCTTCTGTCTTCCATAACTCCTAACAGAGTTAGAATATTTTAACAGGGATTCAAAATCTCTTAACAGGGATTCATATGTACTGAATGTATTTCATAAGAATCCTAACAGAGTCCATCCTTTCATAAGGAATATTCATATTAGTGCATCTTTTGTGGGCATCATTCCCATCAAGGTTTACTCTTTAATCAAGAGGTTCCCTAGTCAACATATCTTGTGTCATTGTGTTATTGTGCATGTATATCTTTCTATGGTTGTTGGTTACATTTCTTACATTTTTAAAATCTATTGAAGTTGATAAAAGTTATATTTATCTGATAAATGATTCACCCCCCTCCTCTAAGTTATCTTGGTGGAATTTACTTTCTAACATATCTATCATCATGAGCTGAACCACTAAGTTAACTTCCACCATTTTTTCCCCTAGGTCTTGCCATATTGGTTGAGCTAAATCAAGTTGAGGTTGAGCTAGTGGGTAAAGATAAATTTTCTTTGTGGTCAAGCCATATAAAATAGTCATGTCTCCTTATTGAAATTATATAAATGAATCAAGAATAGCTAACCAAGGTCTTCCTAAAATGATAGGATATCCCCCCAATGTGGCCTTAAGAGAGAGTATCATAAAATTAATAGCATATTCCCAAGAATCCAAGGTGATAACTAGAACCTCTACCATACCATAAGGCTTAATGGTAGAACTATCAACTAGCTATATGAAAATATGTGTACATCTAAGATTGGTGATCTTGAGATGTTGCATGACATTCTTTGTCATCACATTAATGGATGTCCATAAACCAATTAAGGAATTTTTAACTTGAATACCATTAATGATAACCCCAACTACATGACTACTAGGATCATAATACTTGGGTACTGTTACCTTTCCAAGCATAATGTCTACTAACTAACCTAGGACATGCACTATTTAAGGATATTTCTTCTTTCTCCTTGGTTTCTTTAGAAAAGATTCCTTAATAGCCTTACCATAAATATATACATCTTTTATAGGTTGGAGAGAGGTATCTTGACACATATATGCTTTAGTTGGTTTATTATATCAAAGGCTAAATCCTCTTTTGGTTTCAATACTTATTCTAAGCTATGAGGAAATGAAGGCATTATATATGATTTTTTTGGAACCTTAGGTTCTTTCATCAACTTGGTTGGATGGGTGAAACATGTATACCCTCTTGTTCCAATATTCCATAGGAATCTCAATTATAATTGGTGGGGCTAGAGTTGGCAAGGTTATTCAAGACCTAAGGGAATATCATTGATATTTATAGGATATGCAGGGTATTGGTTAGGATTTGTAGAATAAATAGGATACTTTTGTTGCTTATTATTAGGATTAGGAATGAGATGTGTAGGCAACTAAGTAGGCTTAGGGGAACCAATGTTGTGTATAAGAGGTGGCATTAAGGCTTGATATTGAGGCTAATAGAGATAGCTATATAGTTCATTTGGCCATTCCTGACCCCCTCTTCATTGTGAAGTTTTCTTCCAATTACCCTAAGGTGGTTGCCATGAACCTTGAGCTTGTGGCCAACTTCCTTGAGGTTGCTACTAGTTCCTTTGAGGAGGCTGCCACTGGGGTGCAGGGTTTTGATAAAATTTTCCAAGCTTTCTAAGGATTATTCCAAGGTTGATGTGAATAACCTCCTAAATTTTCCTTGTATGGAGGTTTTCATTGATTATTATATGCATTTGAATAAGGAGCACTAAATTTTAAGGGGTCTTCTAGAATACCTTCTCTTGGAGCCCAAGGCATTCTTTGAGAAATGAAGAAAATATAATCATCATCTCCCTCTACTGGATTAAATTCAGTATGAATATTATTTCTCTCTATGATAGCCATCATCTTGCATCTATAGTGCATCTGTAGTCCTTCTTCTTCTATTTCCAGTGGGGGAAATATTCTTCTAGCATTGCCTCTACCTCCTCATGATTATTCTTGGATTGTGTTGTGTCCAATTGGGTAGCCATATTATTGATGATGTCTTTCTTGAATTTTGACAAGTGTGCGATTTCTATCCTTATGACTTCTTTGGTATGTTACTTACCTATAGTAGGTTTATAACCACTTCCCTTCTTGATAGTTTCTCTAGAGTAATTCAAGCATATATTCTTGAGATTTGTTATCTCTATTTAGCATTTAAGGTTGTCATTAGTATCAAAGGTTTCTAAAGATATCGGTCGGTCACTTACATTGAGATAATCGGTAACTAGAAGCAAGACATACTAGTTGGTAAAGCATATATACCGAGTAGTAGATAGTTTACTGAGCACCAGTAGACACCGAAACCGATAGACAGTAAACATCGAGCGTCACAGTATACACCTAGTAGTTTATACAATGTTTATCGAGGATCATAGAAAATGGCATAGTAATATGAAATGGCACATACTTCTATGCATACAGTTACAACGGTTCATAAAATGTTTTACCAAGATTGAGGAACATTTAATGTGATGATATTCATTAAATGCAATGTATATCTTTTGTAATAGTTGATCTAGGTCATTATTGTACACCATAGATCTTAGGGTTATGACTATGTTGTGTAACCTAATTTTGTTAAAACAAAAAAAATAGAACACTATATATTTGTGTGTTCGCATCATTTTTGGTGTGAGCTGATATATTAATCATGGAGAACTTGAAGCAATTGCCTAACTTCAAGTCTATCAGTTAACAAAGCAGAACTGAGTACAAAGGAATTTAGATTGAGTAGAATTAGAAAAGGCTACGGAGCAGAGATTCATCACAAGTAAGGTGATATTTTATCAAAGCTTATAGATCTGTATCAGATAATTGAGTTGTCAAATAGTAGATAATTACCTATTGCTTTCTGACAATTGTAATAGAGTTTTGGATAAAATCTCTTAATAGAGTAGACTTAACAGTCTTATGTAAATCTCTTAACCAAGTGCACACTTCATTAGTGTTGTTAAAATCCTATAACTAGGTAGATCTAGCTGATCTAACATGTCACTCCTAACAGGGTGAGATCACTAGAAGTGATCAAAACTTGTAGCCCTAACAGGCAAACCTTTTCTATTTGCAGTAGTGAAGAATTTGTGGGTGTCATCCCCACCATAGTTTTTACCTTCTAACAAGGGTTTCTATGTTACCAAAATACTTGTGTCATGTGATTGTCATATTGATTTCATGTTGTTTACTTTCATAAGTTAAATGAATGATTGATACATGCAGTTAGATTCAAGTTGTTTTGGTCGGTTATTACTATTTATAGTTATATATCTGAAAGGTTTACAAGTAAAGTTTTTGAAGACACTAATTCACCCCTCCCCTCTCAGTACCTATCTCTCAGTACCTATTATTGAAAAATGGGCTATTGCACTAGACACCGAGAAAAGAAAGAGAGAACGATCTCTAGTTTAGGCAGCCCCACATCTAAGCTATGGAGAACTTAGTGAGTACATGACCAAATACCAAGCACAATTTATGATCAAGAATCGAGCCATGATGATAAAGGATGAAAATGTGGCAGATATGGATACCACAACTGATTCTTTATGGACATCAATTTTTAAGGCCGAAGAAAAAGATGAACAAGAAGCATTCTTAAACTTGTCTAAGAAGAGACAAAATTCCAAAGGTAAAGGTATTTGTATTGATGAGGGAACAACAAAGAAATCAAAGAATGATGGTATATTAGTTACTGAGGTAATTGATATCACCGTGCAAAAGGATGACATAAGTGTTTCACAGGATGCACTGAATAAAGTTGAAATTCAACTGGAGAAGAAAACTGATGACGATGTACTCATTGAGGACATCACAAATGGTGATCCTGATGACAAAGATGATGAAGATGTGAATATTTCACCTAATCAAGATGAAGTACTAGACACTGAATGTCTATTTACATCACTACCAGGTAAACTTCTTGTACTTGTAGAAGCAGTCACAATTCTTTCCCAAGTACAACCCAAAGGCTTAGACCCTGAGCAAAACAATGACATCAAAGGGGATCAAGACATTGAGAAACCTATAGAGATAGATGAGCCTACACAAATAGAGGCACCTTCAAATGAGATAAAGGTAACATTTGAGACAAAGGAAATTGAGGTGAACCCACCAGACACCACATTTGAGGCTCCCACTACATCAACTAAGACTACAATACCCAAGGAGTAGAAGAAGGAAGAAAGTGTGTCAATCGGGAAGGATACTCCAAAGACTGGAGATAAAACTTTTGCTTTTATTGAGAAGAAGTCACCTCTAGCACTAGAGAAGAAGAAGAAAAAGAAAGGAAAAGGGTCAATCACCCTAGATGAAGTGATCATTATCCCTGAGTGTGACCCGAGGACCCTAAGCCCTGAAGACTTAAGCAAATATGGGGAATTATGTTCAAGAAAGACAGCTCAAGAGAAGTTGAAGCAAGAACACAAATGAAAAGAAATCTTAATAGATGTGAGGGATATCCTACAATAGGTAGTACCTAAGGTGAACATTGATGAGGATACTCCTATCATAGATCAAATTGCTACACTTGCCGAGAAGATCAATGCCCCAGATGTTGATGCAGATAAATGAATTGAAGAAAGGGCAGAATCTAGGATACAAGACAAATTGGCAAAGAAAATAAGCCTAGAAGTGGCATTGAAGAAGGTCAAATTATCTAAGGTAATCACCAAGATTAAAACTATCACCCAGTTAATTTGTAATTTCTTACTGAAGCTTTGTACTATAGACACCTTCACTGTTGAAGTCAGTGAGAAGATCAAAGGATTAGAAGTAAAAATAAAGTTAAGTACAAATGCAACTATAACTAAGCCTACTACTTTCTTAAAGCACATTCACTGAGTTTAGGAACTCCGGTGGTTAATAGTAGATTTGAAGAAACAAGAAGAGCACATAATAGATCAGGTTACTGAGTTACAAAAAGAACTCTTACCATACCTGAAAATTTTTGAGGCACACATTATCAAAGCCGAACAACTCATTGCAACATTAGAAATTTCAATGTTAGATAACATCTTTGACATGCATGCACAAGTCAGTCTTGAGCATATTTCTCTCACCAACTTGAAAGAGGAATGGGACAACCTCTTGGAGTCAGTGAAGAAAACCCGCCAACATATTTTTGACAAGATGTGAGTATACTTATTAACTTTTATATTTGGCATTACTATCAAAAAGGGGGAAAATAATGTATAAGTCTTTATGCCAAATATGTACATAGATGCTACGTATACTACATATTACTGGGAGCATGCACCGATGGGGAGTACTTAGTACTTAGAAAATTTTTGATGTGTATATGTATATGGCAGAAGTATAAGTTATATAGAAAATTTTGTCTATATACATTCAAAGTTTTGATACTAATGCCAAAGGGGGAGATTGTTATCTCTATTGAGCATTTAAGGTTGTCATTAGTATCAAAGGTTTCTAAAGATATCGGTCGGTCACTTACATTGAGCTAATCGATAACTAGAAGCAAGACATACTAGTCGGTAAAGCACATACATCGAGCAACATATAGTTTAATGAGCACCATCAGACACCAACACCGACAGATAGTAAACACCGAGTGTTGTAGTATACACCAAGCAGTTTATACAGTGTTTACCAAGGATCACAAAAAATGGCATAGTAATCTGAAATGACACATACTTCTATGCATATGGTTACAACGGTTCATAAAACATTTTACCAAGATTGAGGAACATTTAATGTGATGATATTCATTAAATGCAATGTATATCTTTTGTAATAGTTGATCTAGGTCATTATTGTACACTGTAGATCTTAGGGTTATGACTATGTTGTGTAACCTATTTTTTTTAAAGTGGCAAAAATAGAACACTATATATTTGTGTGTTCGCATCATTTTTGATGTGAGTTGATATATGAATCATGGAGCACTTGAAGCAATTGCCTAGGTTCAAGTCTATCAGTTAATAGAGCAGAACCAAGTACAAAGGAATTCAGATTGAGTAGAATCAAAAAAGGCTACCGAGCAGTTTAGAGCAGAGATTCATCACAAGTAAGGTGATATTTTATTAGAGCTTATAGATCTATATCAGAAAACTGAGTTGTCAACTAGCAGATAATTACCTATTGCTTTCTGACAATTGTAATAGAGTTTTGGATAAAATCTCTTAATAGAGTAGACTTAACAATCTTATGTAAATCTCTTAACCAAGTGCACACTTCATTAGTGTTGTTAAAATCTTATAACTAGGTAGATCTAGCTGATCTAACATGTCACTCCTAATAGGGTGAGATCACCAGAAGTGATCAAAACTTGTAGCCCTAACAGGAAAACCTTTTCTATCTGTAGTAGTAAAGAATTTGTGGGTATCATCCCCATCGCAATTTTTACCTTTTAACAATGGTTTCTACGTTACCAAAATACTTGTGTCATGTGATTGTCATATTGATTTCATGTTGTTTACTTTCATAAGTTAAATGAATGATTGATACATGCAGTTAGATTCAAGTTGTTTTGGTTGGTTATTACTGTTTACAGTTATATATTTGAAAGGTTTACAAGTAAAGTTTTTGAAGGCACTAATTCACCCCTCCCCTCTTAGTACCTATCTCTCCTAATTCCAACAAAGATCATCCTAGGATTATTGAGTGGTATCTCCTCCTCCCAACAAGTCCAAAGCTTCAATATAACCTCCATTTATTCCTCTTAGAAAAAAAAACTTTTGGGACTCTTCATTAAGCTCATGGTACGGGGACTTCTTCAAACTAAACATGAATCTTGAAATATAGTCCTCGACACTTTCATCTTCTTTTTGTTACATTCTAAAGATTTCATCCCCTTATCTTATGTACAATATTCTTTGTACTTTTGAAGGAACATGTCCTTCATCTCATCCCAAGTCTTCACAACATCTCTTCCTAGGCTTATAAACCATCTTAATGCTAATTCCTTCAGAGTAGTAGGAAATATCTTAAGACTATAGGAATTTGTGGTGTAGTCATAGATTCTATAGAGAATATCAAATTCAAACAAGAATGTGTCTAGGTCCTCCATTATCAATACATAGAACCTAGGGAGTATCGAGGAAGGAATGTTTTTGAGGTTACTATTATCACTCTAGTTCTTGATGGGGAATTCAAAAGTTGAGTGGCTAGGTACTTTCATTCTTGTCTAATTCCTTTGTTGATAGATAACCAAATATAGTGGATCAATACCTTGGTTTTGAGAAAATGAGTCCATAAGTGGAGGAATATTCATATGTGCAAATATGTCAGCAAAGGGATTTGGGTCAACTAGTTCTTCTTCTAAGGAAGAGGAAGATGCAGGGGCTAAGATGGATATTGCATTAGAATAGGTTTTTTCCTCTTCTTATTCTTATTTGTGAACAAAAATCTCACCTAACTAGTTTCCAAGATAGGGGTAATTGGTAAGGAATCTCCCTAAGACATCTCTTCTTATTTCTCTATGAATGCAGATTGTGATAGATTTAAACTAACTTGTGCTACAATAAAACTTACTATTAAATGAATCTATGTCAAGATAAAGAAATCATTAGAGAGACTACAATAACTAAAACACATGGATACAATAGGTCCTTAGTTTGACACCATCCCTAACAACAATGACAAAAATGTTGGACTTCCCAATTAGATCAATAACTAGGTTATAAAACACAACTCATGGATTGGACATCTAGGATAAGAAACTATCTTTCTCATGGAGAAGACTTATTTAGTTGTCAGCCTTTTAGTGTTTAAAATTACAGATGATCAAAACTAATCAGAAAATCTCTGATTCTTAACTCTTGTAGTCCCAATAGATGCATCTATCAATAATAGACACTAAGGTATTAAGGATCTGAGTCCTTCTTCACTTTGATCTTTTAGCTACAGGTGGGTATACCTATCAGATTTAATTCTTCAAATATCACAATAGTTTACTATATGCTTGATACATATGTAAACATATAACTTTCAACAAAACTTTAAAGTAAATCATTATTCATTTTGATTGATGGTGAAACAGTGCAACCTAAGTAATGACCAGTGCCAAATCCTAGGGTATCAGAGTCAACATATATACATCTACATAAACCCTTGCAATTCAAATAACCCCAAAACCTAGATAAGATGCCTTACAAATTATCCTCTCATGTATATACTATATCATCAAATCCATGCACAGTTATTGAAATCTCTGAGACCTCATTCAATATTTAACCTTTCCTTGAAAGACACCTGAAATTCAACCCCACTATCTACCTTGTAGAATGATGTATTTAAAACTACCTTACAGATTAAATGCACAAAGAAATCAAATTCATTCATGAAGACAATAGAACATATACAAGGAATTTTAGTATATTTTCATTAACAAATCTTCTGTATCAATACATTCAGAAACTGAAATTCCTTAGAATCAAAATACTAATGCAAAAACTCTTATTACACTGAAAACTTCACCACCCCTTACAATCATTTATAACCTACTACATATAGAATAGCCATCTTGGAATCTTTGAGAAAATGATGCAGCAAGCTTCAGATGGCTTTGATAGTGACTTGCACTAAAATACAAAACATATTTAAATTACAATAGAAATGAAAGAAAATGGCGCCAAAAGTTGTTTCTTCTCATGGTGAGTTCCCTTTGAGTTACTCCTTTATCTGTTGGTATTTAGAGAAACTACCAAAGTTTTTGTATGAATGATGACCACCATCTAGGTAACCTTCATCATCCTCTTTATAGTAATTTCTCTCCCTGTGCTCATAGATCAGGTGCAATGCTGAAATTCACTCTTCCTTTAGTTCTTCTATATCAATTTCTACTAGCTTCTTCTTCTTAGGCTTAGTATTCTTGTCCCATGTAGTAGCTTCTTCTTCTGATGGCCAGGTGTACATTTTCAAGCTCACTAACTGCTTGACCTACTTATCCCATCTTGAGTCAGTCATGGCCTTTGTGTCAACAACAAACTTAGCAAATTCATTTTCTATCTTGAACATGTCATCCAAAATGTTGTTGAACCTATCAATATCTAAGGACCCATCATTATTCAAAAAGGCCTCCTGCTTAATCATAATTTGACTCATATTTGATTTCCACTCATCAATTACTATGATGTTACCATCATTTGTGCAAATTGGAGGGATGAACTTGTTAAAACCTGGGCCAAACATATTCATTTTGGTTCTTACCTAATTGGCCTTGCCTTTGAAGAATCCACAAGTTGTGGAAATTTGTTCTATCTTTTCTCCCACCTCAATGAATGATTTTGGAATATCTATCCTATGAGGTTGCAGTGCTTCAAGTTTTTCAAATAAAGTTTCTCTGCCAGACAATATGTTGAAAAGTGGCTCTAGAGTAGCCATTGCATCTTTAATGCTGTCATTTGTCCCTTGCAACATAGAATATGATTTACTAACTGAATCTATTTTTTCTTTAATTTCCTCATATCTATGTTGCAACACATCATTGAGTGCCTTGAGGGCCACATCAAGTTTATCCTTTTATGAAGTTTCTACCAATTCAACTAGAATTTTTGCCACTATTTGAATTGTAGCTTTAATCTGTGGGGCTAGAGGAGGAGTAGCTTTAGAAAGTTCCTCAAGCTTTACCTTTAATCATTCCAATTCATTTTCTAGGACTTTGATTTTCATCAGTCCTTGATCTCTGTCTTTTTCTATAGTCATTGTACTCTCAAACAACCTTGCATATCTATTTGATAATTGAGCTATTTTATCCTCATTTAGATGTGCAAAGTTTGTCACTACATTAGATACCTCTAGATCACTGGTGTTTTGAATAGTCTAGATGATATTATCCCCTTCCATTTTGTCCTCTATGCTGAGTAGAGATGGCTTTTGGATTCTTGGTGCTAGGGACCACATTGCTAAGGCTTGGGATTTAGGATCATATCCACTTCCTCTTATCATGTCTCCTATTTGGGCCTCATAAGATAGATTTCCCTCAGGTTGCTTTTTGATTTGATCTATTATGAAAGCTAATGTAAGGTCCAAACCTAGAACTTGGAGCATCCCATTGGACTTAACCATTTCCCTAGCTTCTTCCACAGTAAAGTTTTAAAATTTTGGATTATATGTTGCTAGGGCCTTTAGTGCCTCATCATCTGGAGTATTTCCCTCAGGTACTATTTTTTCAATTTCTTGTTGTTTCTTCCATATAAGGAAATTCTTGAATTCATCACTATTGATGAATTGATCATCATTGAGTAATTCCTCTTGGTACATTTCCCTTTCATCTTGACCAAGAAATATGGGTAATTCCACTTCTTGTGTAGCTATCTTCTTTCCTTCTTTGATATTCTTTCTCAAATGGTGATGATAAGATCTATCACCAGGCACTAAAGCTTTGATCCTATTAGCTTCTTTCTTTGAGAGGGTTCTCCTTCCTCAAGTCTCTTCCTCTTAAGAGGTGGTTCAGATACATCTCCTACTTCACAAGTATCCTGAGTTATATCAATGATAGGGGGCTCATTGCCTTGGGGTGGACTATTCCCTTCTTGAGATTCATCAACATACTCCTCATAGTCAGATGAAGAATAATCCCTTTTCACTTCCATCTTTCTTCAAGCTGTCCCTCCAACTGGCTAGATAGAGTGACATGCATCTCTACCATTCTATTAATCTTGGATAAGTATGGGAGGTCTAGGAAGAATCCTCCAAAATAAATTCCTTTCTCCTTAAGCTGAGCTTCCAAATTCACTAAGTCATAGAATTTGGTAAGTTTTCTTCCTATCTCATCCTCATCCATCATGTTTCTAATCACATGTTATTCATCACATCCCTCATGTCTTCTTATTGCCAATATTTGGGATAAGCAGTATTCTGGCATTTCTAATGAAATCCTCTGGGTCTACATACCTACACAAAGCAGCAACCATCTTGTAATGATTTAACCACAAACTGACCTATGGTAGTGCCCTTTTTCCTATCAAAAATTTCCCTATCATGAACTGTTGAGGGGTAAAAGTTCCCTTCCTATGTGGTGCCAAAAGTTCTTTATTAGTCCACATTAACTACCACAAAAACTCCAAATGGGTTATCCTTGGTGGTACATATGTTGGTAACGTGTGTGGGGGCTGTGGACAACCATAGACCCTGATCAAAGTAAAATTCTAGCCTAGATAGAAATCTCCCCATTAATTATGGCCTTTATCCCATGTGCTAATGAATTGTGTTGGCCTTAAGAGTTTAAGTACCAAAACTAGAAGTCTCACAATGTTTGTTCCCATTAGGTTCAGAAGTGTGTGAACTATCCAATTCTGAAAAGCATAAAAATTGTTCTCATTGGAAGTGTAATTCCAAACCCTTGACTAGAACTACACAGGGTTTGGATGTCCCTCAAACATTTTCCTTGGTCTCATCATTTGTACATTCAAGCTATCAATGTTGAAATACATAATTAGATGCATTAACAAAGAATAATGCATGAACTTAATAGGCTTCTTTTTTTCCTTGATACATGATAGACCCTCATGTATTTTGTCGATTAAAAATTTGATGTAATCATAGTTAGTGTTTGCATGTGATTCTGAAAATCCAAAATTATCATTAATAAATTAGCCAGCAGCCTCTCAACATCTCCATCTATCCCTAAGACTCAACACAACCCATATGCCAGATATTTCATGTAAAAATTTAGGGCTTTGTACTCATATGGGGCATTCATGTGGGGTGGGAGAGGGGATACATATTTACCAGTTCTAGGGAGATTCCTGGCCATTTGGCTCCTTACAAGCCCTAATTGGCCTGCATATGTTTCTTTTTCCTTCTTCAAATCAATCTCTATGGATGATGAAGCATAAATATCAAAAGCTTTCATGAAGGATACCCTATCAAGAGTGACTAAGAGAGACTGATCACCTTTTCTAATAGTCTTGGATATGGGGTCATAGTTCCTGGCTAGCTCATACATGAGGTCAACATCTATAAACACATCTGGGACAATCAATTTTTCCATACCTAGAGCCCATGAATTATAGATGGGGATGGGCCTATCATGATTCATATAAAAGTAATTAAAGAGCATAAAACCAAAGAAAGAAGGGGTATTAGGATCCCTATGATTTTCCATTTCATTAACGAAGGTTTAATCATTTTCCTTCTTGTTCTGATTTGATCCTGGCAGTAACTCTATGAATTCATTAGAGAAATTGGGCTTTCCTTTCTGCTCATCTCCCTGCTCTTTTGCTTCCCCACTAGAAGAGGCCCTACTTGCTTCAGGTTGGCTGATCTTTACAATTCTCCTTTGATCACTTGTCTCTGCAACTAACTTTTTGAAACTTAGAAATCTCAATTGCTTTGAAATCTCAAATGCTCTTCTGAAGGTTTTTAAGTGTAAATGCAAGAATGTCTCATTAATATAACCTTGATCATTTAATGCATAGGAGTAATCAATATGATTGCAATCTTCTTTCAATCATCTTAGTATTCAACTCTATGTAACACCAAATTTGAAAAATGGCTAGTAGTAATGTAAAATGTTGACAACTTATATTTAAAAATTGTAGAGAGGGCAAAATAATGATTACTATGTCATTATCAAAAAACCCTCGAGTACTGACAAAAACTCTAGATCATGATCTGATTAGATAGCTTGTATACTTTATCCATCCTAGCAAAGTACCTTTCATGTAATCAACAACTCTTTTTCTTTTTCATTAATGTGAACTTAACTCACATCTTTTGGAGATCAAGTGACTGAAAGACTTCTCTTATTCTCGAAATGCTTTTCTTAACTCTGAGTTAATTTGGAGATCAAGAGAATGAAGGATTCATGTGATCTCGTAATAAATTCTTGACCCATAGTTTTATTTGGAGATCTGGTGACCATTGTCAGATTTGATTTGCATCTACGGTCCTCATACAATTTCCAAGTCTTTAACTCTAACTTCTCTTGATTCGATGATCTAGCAACTGAGAGCTTTCTTTGAATCTCCAAATCTTTAACTTAACCTTACTCTTTCTTAGAGATTCAGTGACTAAATGTATTCTCATGATCTCATAATATGTTCTTAACTTTAGTTAGATTTGAAGATTTGGAGACTGGAAGCTATTTGCCAAATCGCTAGATGTTCATACTAATCGTGGTTACCTTCTGATAATAGGTGACTGAAGCATTTGCGTAATCTCATAACCCATCTCTTAATTGATTGTTTATCTTTGAGATTCAGTGACTGAAAGACTTCTTGCAATCTCTAGATTATTTCATTAAGTTTGGTTATCGCATGAGATCTAGCGACTGAAAGCTATTAACACAATCTTTGAATGAAAAACTTAATTCAACTTTAACCTTGAGATCCAATGACTACTATGTTCTTGTGATCTCTGAAAGATTATACTAACTATGATTATATTGGGAGACTCACCGAACACCATTATCTCTGAATCGCTAAATGAAATCCTTAACCTTAATTCTTTTTTGAGATCACATGCTGACCATTGATCTTCATCTCCATCAATGGCTATCGTTGAATCATCGGATGTTTGATAACTCAAACAATTTATCTTGAGATTCAATGATAGTCTTTAGTCACTCATTCTCTGAATGGAAAAACCATTATCCTATCATCTTTTCCCTTTGTCGCTAGATCACTAGATAAAAAACCTCTAAGTCTTACCTTTATGAGATTCAACAAACACTATGTTCGTTGAATATCTTATACTTAATCACTGAATCTTGGAGATTGAGCGAATACTTTGTTTGCTAAATCATTGAATTCATTATTCACTGCAGAGTAAATACTGAGATAGAATACTAATCGTTGATCTTGACTTTCATCTACAGCTCTCGCTGAATCATTGGACACTTTATCAATTCACCATTACATCTAGTGAATGGGAGATAACTGTTGTGCTGGGTCACTAGATGTTTAGAGGAAATCACCAAAAATTACAAGAATCTAAGATTGCATTGTCACCAGATAGCTAGATCAAATCACTAACTGTCAATTGAAAAATGGAGATTAAGCGACTGAGGAATCATAACAAAGAACTAGGGCTTTGTCACTGAATCACCAAATGTTTGAAGACTTAACAAATTTGTTGTGAGATTCAGCGAATACTAGGTAATATAAAGACCACGTGCATATGTGACCCCTTAAGTGTCTCAAAAAGTAACTTTGAAATATAAAGCTATAGGGCACACTTAGGGTATTTTTGAGAATAGAAACCCTATTGAGGGAAAAAAGACCTAGGGCAAGGATATATGGACATTTTTGCATCTGGTGAACTTGACATTCAAATTTTTTAAAGGATAATTTCTTGCAGACTTCTGAAAAGTTTGACACATATACAAGATTCAGAAGCTAGCAAGATTAGAAATGAGAATTCCCAAAAAACTCTAAAAATCACTCCAACACAACCCAAGGAACATGTACATGAAATGGGCCAGCACTATATGTGCACTAAGTCCCAGCTAAAGCCATGCTATCCTACAATTGAAAGAAAACAATACAGGAAAGTAAATTCTTGGAAATGTAGTAACTCAAATGCTTAAAAAATATATATTGCTAGAACTAAAATCATGCTAGTAACTAACACATTGTTTAGTATAGATAGACAAAGAACTCCTATGTCTTCTTTCATTCCAAGAATAGTCATGGGAAACTGTCTCTTGTGGTTAAAAGAATAGATAAATTCTAGAACATCAACTACAAATGAAAGGAAATTAATGCTTGAATTAAAATGGATTACACACCAAGTGGTCCCCCTTGGATGAGTATATCCAAAACTCAATTACACTCTATAAAATTAGAATATCATCATTTTATTCATTCATCCAAAAGTGTTGTTACATATCATAAGGTCAAAACTAATTGAAACTGTACTTTAACTAAAAACAAAAATCTTCATTACATTGAGCTCTACTTCTATCTAACATTTGAGGAAGTTGCAGACCTTTATTTATAACCAAAGACTACTAACTAATTCAGCTACTAACTAGTCCATGCCTAAAGGAATAGGTGAACATATATTATTTCTTTTTCAAGAAAGAAGGGAGAATATGAAATAAAAGATATAGTGTGACTTATTCTTCCTAGATTTACTCCTTTTCAATAATGAGCATTAAAGCTCCATACCATGCTCTATGTGAGTTGTAGTCAATTTATTATTGACTATTTCAAATGTGATTCCTTTCTCAACTATCTTGACTTTGTCCTCATGGAATGATCCTTCTTGAGCAAGCAATTGAATGTGTTCCTTCATTAATTACCCCTTCATCATGATATTAGTATGCACAAAGACATGCAATGCATACATCCATTTATTGTAAAAATAACGTTTATCAAGCAATTAATGAGATTAATATATATAGATTGCATAGTGATAATAATATAGGAGTGTTTATCATGAACAAAGGTATTTAAAACATAAGCTCATGTCCATGGAAGTAAGTTCATAAAAATCATCAAAAGACACCTATTAACCAAGTCCCAAGATTGAAAATGACACCAACCTATGACTGAGATAAAGGAAGATATAGAAAACATTAGTAATCATGGAGCCATTGTTTGGGATCATCAGAGGTTAAGGACGAGTCTAATTGGCCTTGTACCAGTCAAGATCAAATGCATTTTTAGTTTACTAATACTCCCAATGCAAAATTTTCAGCCACTATCTTTGCACCTGTACCAATTGTAACCTATACCTGCATATAGAAAAATAGAGAAAAAGCTTGTGGAAAGGGGTTTTCCATGGTCAAGCCCCTATTCAAGAATTGTAAGAATTTGAAAATAAAAAAGATTGAACCAAGGATCTAGAGGTTAAAGAAAAGCATAAGAGAGATTAGATCAATGCAATGATTGATATTGACTAGATCCAATGAATTCACCTTACATGATTACATAATAGGCCTCCTTATATAGGAAAGGTGATAAAAGAGAATGATAAGGAGATGATAAGATAACACCTATACTAGGTGTAATCACATGTCCACCAAATGTGGATAATCCTCCATTATGCAATGAAGTATGTGCAATAGGATTAGGATGATAATGTGCTAAGAGCACTAAAGGTGGATCTCACACCAAAAGTGGAATTTCTCCTACACCATGTGCTTAATTGAGGTGAAAAATCCTAGGTGTCTCAATGAATAACTACTATGAAATGCATTATCCTAAGTAAGATTAAGTTAATTGTAATTAGAAATATTTAATTACACCAACACCCCCCATTAAGTGAAACTTAGGGGAATGCACTTAAACTCACAATGAAAGATGGGTCCCAGCTACTAGGCCATGTTAGGTACCCATGTACAATATGCAATGCAATACATGAAATACAAAATCTCTCATAAAGTGGAGAAAGAGGAAAAACCTCATGGGAAAAACCCTTGCTCAAAAAGAGAGAAGAAAATAAGATACATGGATGGATGGAGTACTCAAGACCCCCCAAGAACTACATACATGATGCAGGAGCATCTTGGGTCCTTGGCAATCCTATGTCACTGAAAACAAATTTGAGTTTTCTGTGTTGCTCGGTTCCTTCTTTGACCGAGTTGGCTCAACAGTTGTTCAGTTTCTTCTTTAACTGAGTTGGTTGGTTATTTCCTGGCACTCGATTAACCTTTCCTACCGAGTTGTTTATTTTGGTTTTCTATTGAGGCTGACTTGTGCATTTAAATGTGGTTGTGGAGTTAATTTTGGTATCAATCATTGGGAAGCATGTGGACCTAGATCTAGTCGTTCCTTCTATTAATGATGGATCTGAAGGCTGACTTGTTTCGGTAGCCTCTTGTATATAATGTAGTTGTTGGTTGTAGTTTTAGACAAATTTTTTTAGATGAGTTCTAGGAAGTAGAAGATTAATGACATCAGTTAGAAGTTTGAAGGAATTTTCTGAATCCTCGCATGTTGGAGGTATGTTGTAATTGAATTTAATGTATTTGGCCCTAATTGAGAAGGCCTTACAGCTCGACATGTATGAATCCATTGATGAAATATAAAGATTTATTCTGTATTCTCTCTCTCACTTTTTGTGTAATTTCTTCCGTGTGTGATCTCTGCAAGGAGGATTTGGATTAGGGAGTGCTTGGCCCCTCTTCCAGCCCTACCTTGCATCAAGTGATATCAAAGTGAAGGTTGAGATCTGGATCTAGATTTGTGAATCTAGGTTTGAGGGTTCCTTCTTGTTAAACCCTAGTTGATATTTTTTGTGGGGTAGTAGATTGTGATCTGGCCTACAATTGTAGAGGGTTTCAAGATGGTTTGTGGGAGGTGAGATGCAGATCTAGGATTGGCAGACATGTTGAGACAACTTGCTGCTAGGTTAGAAGCTGTTGAGACAACCTAGCATAGAGGAAGATATCTTGAAGATGTTAGTGATGAAGAAATTGAAGAAGAATAAGATGATGCAGAACCTGCACTTGTGATGGATCAAGGTGAGAAAACATTGTTGAAGGCTTTGACAAATTTGAAGTCTACACCACATTTCAATCCTCTCGAGTACAGTGGAAAATTAGATTCAGATGAATTGGTGGATTGGATCATTGAGATGGAAAAATATTTTGAGTATGAAAATGTTTCTGAGGAAAAGAAGGTGAAGATTGAAAGCATAAAGTTGAAGAGTCATGCATCCTTGTGGTGGGAGCATGTGCAATTGGACAAAAAAAGGATAGGAAAAGACACAATCAAGGTATGGAATAAGATGGTAAGTTGAAAGAAATTTTTTACCATGTGGTTATTAGATTAACCTAGTTAGATGAATGCAAAGTTTGATGTAGAAAGGTAGCTCGATAAAAGATTATATTGAGGAATTCTATAGATTAGATATCAGATTTGGACATGATGAAGATTAAGTGGAAAGAATTTCTAGGTACCTAAATTGATTGAGATTTTCCATACAAGAAGAAATTAGTTTGGTTAAGTTAGAAAACATTGAGGGAGCTTATCAGTTTGCCATGAAAGCTGAGGAGAAATTGAACAAAAGACATGAGAAAAGACAAAGAGGAAGAGGTAGATCCTATGGTAAAAAAAATAGATTTGATCAGGACAAGCCAAATCTGGACAAAGGCAAGACTGAGTGGAAAGGTGAAAGTTTGGCTAGAGGAAGAGGTAATAACTACTAAGGTGGTTATAGAAGAGGTGGATTATGAGGAACTTGTTACAATTGTGGAGAAGAAGTACATATGTATTTTGAGTGTACACATGGAAGTAAGAAGGTCGGTAGCAGTAGAAATGCTTTGGTGCAAGAAGGCTCACCGAATGAACCTGAGAAAGAAAAGAACTTGATGGTTAGGAGAGAACTTTGGAGTGAAAGTAATATGGAAGATCTAGTAAGGAAAAGTTTGTTCAAGACCAGATGTAGAGTTTGTGATGAAGTATGGAAGGTAATCATTGATAGTGGAATCTTGGAGAATTTGGCATCTGAGGAGATGGTTACAAAGTTGTAGTTGGAAAGGTTGGAACACCCGAAGCCCTATCAAATTTCATGGATCAAGGATGAGCATACACTCTTGGTAAGTGAACAATGTTATGTAAATTTGAAAATTGGAAAGTACTATGATAATGTGTTATGTGATATCATGCCAATTGATTGTTGTTATATTTTGTTGGGTAGACCTTGGCAATATGATAGAAATGCTATATATGATGGAAGATTGAATAAATATACTATTTGGGCTGATGTGAGAAGACAAATCTTGTTACCTTTGATTAAAGAACCTATTAGTAGTATTTGTACATATGTGAAAGTTTGTTTGATGGAAGGAAGAAATTTTGTTAAGGATTTGAAGAAGAATGATGTATGTTTTGCTGTGATTCCTAACAAATCGAGTAAGAAAATAGTGAATAGCATACCTGAAGAGACTGATAAGATACTCACTAAGTACAATGAGATCATTTTTGTAATGTACTTGATGGTTTTCCACTGAAGAGAAGCATTTATCATTGCATGGATTTAATCCCTGGAGCTAGTTTACCGAATAATGCACCACATCGGTTGACACCTATCGAGAATTAGGAATTGAACCGAAAGATCCAAGAATTGTTGCATAAAGGTTTGGTCTAAGAAATTTTTATTCCTTGTGCAGTACTAGTTGTATTGGTGTATGCAAATTAGATGTCTAATAATTGGAGATGATAAATTAACTATTAAAAGCCAATAAATCAATCTAATTTAACACAATGAAGAATAAAAAGTAACTATAAAATGATGAAATTAAATTATTTACCTTCACTTACCATGCAACTTGTCTCCATTGTCCTCCTAGCCTTGATTTCTTGTAGAGGTTGAGCTCTCAGATTTCCAAATGAAGCCTTCTCCCAAGATGCTACCAAAGTGTGGAGATTTTATGAAATGAGTGCACAATAGCTTATGCAATCTAATGGATGGAATGCAAATGAAATGATGATAATATGGATTGATTGTTCTTAGAGTTCTTGGATGCTTGTATGCTTGAATGCTTGATTGCTTGAATGCTTGAATGCCTATTACAAAAAATATCTATTTAGCTCACAAAGGGGAAATGTGGCTCCTTTTATAGAGTTTTGGAGGATCTAGGCCTAGGTGGCACAATCCTACGGTTGAGAATGAAAGGTGGAAGATCCTAAGGCTAGGATTGACTTGGTTGAAGGAGTTGAGAGAAAGGGGGATGTAGTTGGAATGTGAGAGGAAGAATAGGGATGATGTTCCTCTCACATTGACATGGAGGAGAACAAGGTGGAAGGGAAAGACACATGTCAAATGTCTGTCAAAGACTTAAGAGAGAAAGAGGGAGAGACCTTTTCCTCATGAGGACTCTTTGTACAAGTGTCCCATGAGTCACCTTTGACCCTTAGAGGTGGCTTGAGAAGCCCCTTAGGAATAGGGAATGTCTCTTGACTTGGTTGTTGAGAGGACATGTGGTCATGAGACTAAGTCCTATGAGGTCACATAGCCCTTAAGAATAGGACATGTGTGGGTGAGGATAATTACTAATAAATAATTAATAATAATTATTTATTTTAGCCAAAGTGATGTGTCAGGTGACTAGGTAGGTGAGGTGGACTAGGGGACTTAGTCATATTTAGGTGATTGTGTAAATTAAATCACTTTAATAAGACTAATTAGAAGACTTAGGATAGAGGAATAGACTATAGTGAATTTACTAAATAAATTGAATAATTCATTTAATAAATAGATGAATAATTATTAATTAAATAATAAATATTTAATTAATTTATCAAGTCAATAGCAATTAAATAATAAATATTTAATTAATTAAAGAAGCCATTTTTAGGTGTATACATTTTGCCCCTCTTTGAAATAATGTGCTGGTCACATTGTTTCAAAGAAAAAAATCAAGCATTTTTGTTTTTGCCCCAGACAATGTCTGAAATTACCTAAGCATGCCCCCTCGAGAGATTGATTAACAAAAAAGATTATTTCATCATTTTTATTTTTATTTTTATGTTTTTTTATTTTATTTTAGATAATCAATCTCATGAAAGAAATAGGAGAAAAGATGGGTGAAAATGAGGTGAAATGGAATAAAAATGAAAAGTAGGGTCCACACACCAAGCATATAGGGTCCACAGGCTATAAATAGGGCTAAGGGGTCCACAATAGGCTCATTTTGCACACTTGTCTTGTGGAGATTAGAGCGCGAGAGAGAGAAGAGCAGAGCCACCAAGATGCCATTTCTACTGTCAGATCATCAATTTAAGAGGGTCAGACACTTCCAGTGACCACCCAATTTGGGTGAGTCGGTACGTGATTCGATCCTCCTTTGTGACTTCATGATTTGATGCATGTTAGAGTAGAATTTTAGCATGTGTAGGGTAGATGGAATGGTAGATTAGATTAGAAATTTTTTTGTTTTTAGGCATTGTATGAATGCGCAGTTTCGGTGTGTCAATACATAGTAAATAGTAATGTTTGCGCAGAAAATCTGATTTCCTGCGCATGCATGGAGGTCAACTGTGCATGCATTCTAAAGAAAAATAATGCTACGCAAAGATGAATCAAAAGTGTGCATACAAACTTTCTACATATTTGTGCAGAATTATTGCGCAAATGTGCAAGAAAATTGCGCAAGCATGAAAACCCGCGCAATCATGTTAAAAAGTTGTGCAAAGGTGAAGCAAGACTGCGCAAGGGTAAAAACCTGTGCAAATGAAGTAGAAAGTTGCGCATACATGTTTCAATGCTATGCATGTGTTTTAGATAGTAGAATTTGGGCAAATGATATAGTCATTTAGGTCAAACTTTATGTCGATAAGCCGATTGGATCTGTCGGCGATTGATTTTGATCGATTTAATCAAGATAGACAAACATGGTAGCATGTTCGCTAGTTAACCAGTCTTGAACGTAGATAATTGATAGAATCATCTATTTAAACACGTGATAAACCATGTTTAAAATTGATATGATAGGATAGATAGATTGATAGATTAGTTTATCAAAATCTGATAGGTTGATTGTTGTTGACTTGAATAGGAGGATATTACAGATATTCTGATGTCACGGGAGAGATATCCCGTCACATAAAATCTAAGACCGGCACTGTCAGAGACAGATAGGCTGCTAATTAGAGAGTCTAGGTTGTATTACGTGATCTACACACCCAAGATTCAGGAAAATCTTAGTATGATGATGACATTAGTAGAGCGATGGCACTCGGAGATGAGTACCTTCCATCTTTCGACAGGGGAGATGACAGTCACATTAGAGGATGTTTATCACATCCTCCATCTTCCCATCACAGGTGAGCTGGTTCAGTGTGATCGACACGATGGATTCATAGAGTGCAGAGCCATTTTTGGTGATGATGATATAGAGGATGGAGAGATTAGCTGGGAGGACATGGTCAATTTATATGACTCACTTCTAGTGGTTCTAGTAGGGGTGATTGGGGGATTTGTATGCCCTGATTAGAGGTCACATGGATTTGTAGTGGGATGGGGCTGCACATTATGGCGGATGATGGAGGGGACCCAATTTGCTTGGGGTGTTTGTTTATTAGCACATCTCTATCATGATATGAATCAAGTGGTGTACCATGTGGGTGCATCTCTATCAACAGGTGTGACACTGCTCCATGTTTGGGCATGGGAGCACATTGCAGTGATGTGACCAGTGGCCATAAGATTTTGGGGTGTAGGGCAGCCCTACATTCATTTATATTCCTCAGTTTTGTCACAGGCAAAATTGAGCCATTTAAAGCTTTGGCGGTATACATTTGATACTTTAGATATAGTGACATGGAGACCGTACTTAGGGTGTGAGCCATGGGATGATGAGTGACAGCTAGGTTTTTTTTTTGAGTCACAGTGGTTGATAGGGTAGATGCCCTTTATTTTGGAGAGACAGTTGGTCAGTCGGGTTCTGTGCCAGTTTGGCAGAGTCCAGGGCATGCCGTAGGGAGTGACAGAGCATGCTTGTACACATTAGGAGAGACAGGACTGGGGACCCATGGCATTATTCGATATAGCTCGACAAGAGTTTGTGGACATGCCATTTTAGGCATGGACCATGAGATAGAGAGTGGTGGACCCTAGGATGACTGCAAATCTTGAGTAGTTCTTGAGAGACATTCCTATACCATGGATTATAGATCCAACAACTAGGCCTCCAGAGAGAGATCCTACAGAGAGATGATGGGGGAGACTTCAAGGGAGAGATAGACATGGGCGAGGGAGATGAGGTGGTAGTGAAAGTGGAGGATATGGAGGAGGAGATGGTGGAGATGGTGGTGGAAATGGAGGGAGAGGGGATAGGGTAGGACCATAGATGAGAGGAGGTGGAGTGAGACAAAGGGGATTGATGCCTCCCCTAGCTAGAGAGGGAAAGAGACAGCCTCCAACATAGCTAGCACAACCACCAACAGGAGCACCATTATAGGTATCAGTCACTCAGGTATAGATACCCGTTGCCCCAGTATAGGGACCAACTACACAAGATGAGGCAGACATCTTATTGGCACAAGGCGGTGTTGTATAGGGTGGCCAGGTTCATGATGATGTACAGGATAAGCTAGATGCTGAGATGGTGGATGTACAGGCACCGAATGAGAAGGCAGACATGGATATCGGGGGACAGGATCCCTATTTTCAGAGAGATGCTGCTGAGGAGGAGCCAGATATTGATACACTGCTAGTCTGACTAGCAGTTACACAGGTGCAAGTAGACCGGGTTCCAGGTCTAGAGAGACAAATTGAGAGGATGGATAGATAGATGAGAGTATTGAGACAGGAGTGAGATGGAGCACTTGAGAGACTAGGAGAGGTTATTGGATGAGTTGCAGTGGATAGAGGAGTTGGATCCTTATGGAGATAGCATCAAAGCCATGATACATGCTGGGAAGGAGATATCCTACTGGCGAGAGGCATATAGATAGGCAGTCCCGAGGGATCAGTGGATTGGGAGTTATAGGGAGAGCTCAGGGGTGATCAGGATGGTAGTGCATGACAGAGGAGCACCAGATGGTGGAGAGGGTGTGTCATCATGCCCTCCGAGAGCACTGACAAGTTTATGAGGTTAGGGTGGATCCTTAGCATCAGGGAGTTCAGCAGCACAGGGCCACATTGCATCCCGTAGATAGCGACAGACAGAGTCTGGAGGTAGTGGTTCATAGATGTTGAGAGAGCATTGTATACACTGTTGTACCATTATGATTCATTGTATCATTATATTTTGACTTGATGGACACTGACTGTGGACACATTGTTATTGATTTATATCATTGGACATTCGGATAGTTTTGTTGTTTTATGGACTTTATATGATGGATGCTATATGATTGACTCTATATATACAGTGATGCAGTTCTATCATGATTTTCTTTGATGATTTATATACATGTGTGTACTAACATATGCAAGATGTGATGATTTACTTTAATATGCATAGAATGTATGTCTTAGAATGCAAAATGATTTATATCCGATTTGATATTTTTGATGCTTAATGGTTAATAATCATATGATGGTGATATAAATGCATGTCTTAAACGAGTTTACTAATGCTATGTGATTATCAATGCAATGTTGTGATGAACAATGTGGATAATGAATAATAAATAAATGATGTAAATGAATGATATAACTAATGATTGGAAACACATATAATGGATAATAAATAAATGATGTAAAATGCATATAATGTATAATAAATGAATGATATATAATGTGTATAATGAATAATAAATGACAGTATAATGCAAATGATATCTAATGTAATAAATGATAATGTACCTAAGATGATTGAATGTAATAACTGATAACATGATAAAAGAAAATGAGATGAAATGATAGCTATATCAAATTATATATAAATGAACACTCCTAATGAAGATAACATATGTCTCTAAATGATTAAGTGCAAAATGTTAAATGCAAAAGGTCATAATATTTTTGGTTGTGCAAATGTCCTCAACTTAAATAAAAATGTATCTGAGACAAGAAGAATAGACTAAGAGAATAGATAACCTAATAAGAAAGGTAACCTATAAATCTCTATAAAAGGAGCACTGATATGTAAGTCATGAACTGTTTAAATGAAATGCAATATGAAATGAATGTATCTCCACAACTTTAGGTAACATCTTAGAACTTCATAATAACTGGAACTTGATTTTCATCATTGAGCTTGTTATGTTGCAAGAAAATGCAAGCATCATGGTATAATTAAACTAGGATGATCTCAGCACTTCTTGCATGGAGTTTAATATTGCAAACTTGACAAGCATCTAGGTATAATTGAACTGAGATGACCTAAGTTTCATTTGTGTAACAGACAAGGAATATTCCCTCCTCCATCAGGGAACAAATATTTGGAGTCGAGGTATGTGCTGGCATATCACCATAAATAGCATACATAGAACAACATGATTTGGATGTTGTCAATACTACTAAATGAATGAAGGCACTTATGCACAGACACCCCAATTATTTGTTCCTTCAATTTCATGGGGAAATATCCCACAAACAACAACCAAAGAAAATACCATGCCCCATCATGGCTATCCTAATCAATGACATTTTATAGTTTCAAACTCATGTCAAAGATATCATGGAATAGCATAGGAAGCATGATAACAATGAAATCCAAATATGAATGCATAATTTAAAACAAATCATTCTAACATGCTTGTCATGAATATACATTTCTTTTTCCAAAAAGATAGTGTAAGATATAGTGATCAGTTCAAGTGATGATGTATAGTCAAGATTTGATAGATAAATAGTCATGTTTGGAAGGATAGATTAAAGATTCTGATTCATCATAAAGATATCATTGTGAAAGAACATTTGATTGCATTTTACTTTGTCTGGTGAAAATCACTGCATTGTGTCCTCTAAGAGTCATGACTGTCATAGATCCACTTCCTGAACTAGGTCAAGGACATGCCCCTAGCTAGGTGATGGATTGACTTATTATGGATGAAGAAAGACTCAACAAGACTAGGATGAAGACCATGACAAATGATCAAGCTATGATTGAATTTTATTATGGGTAGATACAATGGATGATGTATGAACTGGCCATTTTATTATGATATGTACATGGCGGGTATGAGGACTGACTAGCCATTTTATTGTGGATATATACAATGAATGGACACACTAAAAGAATCCTAATAGATAGAGGAGCTAACTCGATACACATGGTGCCTGTTTCCAAGTTTTCACCACATGCTTTTATTGCAATTTTCGTTTGATTTTTTGATTTTTTTGATTTTTATTTATTTTTATATTTACAAAATATATACATAGCCCTTGCATTGAGATTTCAAGGATAGAACTTTTTGAGATGGATGTTGTTAAGAGGTTCATCCAAGGGATCTCCCTCAGGTGTTGACAACTGATAAGCCCCAGAACCATAGACTACTGTAATCACAAAAGGACCTAACCAATTGGGTTCAAACTTGCCCTTCTTTTCACGGTGCTATTGATTCTTTGGATTTTTGCGGAGGACTAAGTCACCCAGTTGAGAGTCTCTGATCTTTACCTTGCTATTATACTAATGAGACATACGATACTGATAGACTTTCAAATGATCATAAGCTCTCTGATGGTGTTCATCCAGGAGTTCTAGTTCAGTCAACCATGCAACTCTATAGTCTTCATCAGGAATCAAATCTTTGAGAGTGACACGAAGTGAAGGAAACTCGACCTCGAGGGGCAGGACTGCTTCAGATCCATAGACAAGGGAATATGGAGTGGCTCTAGTAGGAGTACAAATGGAGGTACGGTAAGCTCATAAGGCTGGATTTAGTTGGATATGCCAGTCATGGCCAGCATCATTGACAGTCTTTTGTAGGATTTTAACAATAGTTTTATTTGACTCCTCAGCTTGGCTGTTTCCTTGGGGATAGTATATGGTGGAATAGTTATGGGTAATATGGAATTTTGTGCACAATTCATCCATGTCCTAATTTTGAAACTATTTCCCATGATCAGAAATGAGATACATAGGTATACCATATCTACAAATGATATAATTTAAGATAAACATGGATATTTGTTTCCTTGTGGTGGTAATTAATGGAACGGCCTCAATCCATTTAGTAAAGTATTCTGTGGTAGTGAGAATCCATTTATGACCATTGGAAGATGGAGGTTTGATAGCACCCATGAGGTTGAGCCCCCACCGATTGAATGGAAAGGTAGTTGTAAAAAGATGTAACTCTTGTGCTGGAGCATGAATAAGGTTTCCATGTATCTGACATTTCTTACATGCTCTAGCAAAATGAAAGGAATCTATTTCCATGGTAGGCCAATAATAACCCATACGCATGAGTTTCTTAGCCAAAGAGGGACCACTCAAATGTGTCCCACAAATACCCTCATGTACATATCACAAGGCAGTTTGAGCTTCATCATGCTCAAGACATCGAAGGAGAGTACCGTCAAGACCTCACCAATAAAGGGTATCAGATATTAGGACATAGCAGGAGGCTTGGAGGAGAAAAGTTCATTTTTGATTAAGGGATAGGTCAGGGGGTATGATGTCATTTTTCAAATAGGAATAAAGTTTTCCATAGATGGGGGAATCATGTCCAATTAGATGACATATAATACTCGTATCAGGATCATCATATGCAGGACAAGTCAAGGATTCCACCAAGAACTCAAAATGGACCTTGGTATCTTCTGTATCAAACAAAGGAGCAATCATTGCCATGGCATCGATAACCTTGTTATCATGCTGAGGAATCTATTGAAAAGTGATGACTGAGAAATATTGTTTGAAGTCATCAACCATACATTTATATGGTAATAACTTATCATCTTTAGTCTGATAATCATCATTAACCTAGTTTACAATTAACTGAGAATCCCCATAGACATTTATTTCAGTTACTTTCCATTGTAAAGCCATCTTTAACCCAATCAGCAAGGCTTCATATTCTGCTACATTGTTGGTGCAAGGAAAAAGCAACTTGTAAGATTTCAGAATGGTGTATCCTTGTGGTGTGACAAAAAGAATACCAGCTCCTGAACCCTGTTGTGTATACGATCCATCAAAATATAGTTGCCAGGTTTGTGTAGATAAAGCCAAAATGTGTGCATTAGGAAACTCTGTATGTATAGGTTGGTCATCCATTAATGGAGCATCTACTAGCTGATTTTCTATCACTTGACCTTTAATAGCCTTCCTGTCTACATATTCAATATCAAATTCACTAAGTAGCATGACCCACTTAGCCAATCTTCCTGTCAGTGCTATTTTGCTTAATAGATACTTTAAAGGATCAATCTTTGTGATGAGATGGATTGAGTGTGACAACATGTAATGTCACCATTTTTGTGATGCAAAAATAATAGCCAAACATGCTCTTTCTATAGGAGAATAATTTAGCTCATATCCCACTAGGGTGCGACTGATATAATAGATGGCTTTTTCTTTTCCTTCATGATCTTGCTGAGCCACTAGAGCACCTAGTGAAAGTGTCATAGTTGAAATGTAGAGCAAGAGTGGCTTGCCCGAAATTGGTGACATCAGAGTTGGAGGATTTGCTAGATATTGCTTGATTTTATTGAAAGCTACTTCACACTAATCATCCCATTGGAATAAGATATTTTTATGCAACAAATGTTGAAAGGGATGACTTTAATCTGCTAGTTGAGAAACAAATCTTTGGATAGATTGGAGACATCCCTATAAGGATCTTAACTGAATGATGTTAGTGGGGGAAGCCATCTCCAATATTGCTTTAACTTTTTCTAGATCCACTTTGATTCCTTTGGCTGAGACAATGTACCCCAACAATTTACCAGATGTAACTCCGAATGCACATTTCTTTGGATTGAGTCAAATCTGATACTTTTCCATCTGGGTGAATATTCTATCCAACACTCTCAAATGAATAGCTCTATCTTTGGATTTTGCTAAAATGTCATCAACATAATCTTCCATAATGGTGTGCATCATATCATGAAAAATTGTGGTCATTGTTCTTTGGTAGGTTGCTCCAGCATTTTTGAGGCCAAAAGGTATCACATTCTAGCAGTATGTACCCCATGGACAAGTAAAAGCAGTCTTTTCTTGGTCTTCTGGTGCAATCTTGATTTGGTTATATCTATAAAATCCATCCATTAATGATAACATCGCATGCCCAGCTGTCAGGTCTACAATAATGTCAATATTTGGCAGAGGAAAGTCATCTTTCAGACAAGCCTTATTAAGATCTTGAAAATCAATACAAATCCTGATAGATTTGTCTGGTTTTGAGATGGGGACAATATTTGAAATCCACTTAGCATAATCAATAGCCTGAATGAATCCAACATCTAGAAGCTTCTTCAATTCCGCTTTAACCATTAATGCAATATGGGGATGCATTTTGCGGAGCTTCTGCTTAACTAGTTTTACACCTGGTCTGATAGATAAATGATGCATAATGAGATTTGGATCTAGGCCAGGCATATCAGCATAGGACCAAGCAAAGTTGATTTGTCTCTCTCTGAATTTTTTTGCAAAAGCTTCTTTCTCTGATTCTGTCAAGGATGCTGCTACTTTGAGGATGCGTGGAGACTTTGTTGTGCCATTGTTAAGAGGTACTGTTGGTTCTATAAGAATAGTAGATTGCTCTCGATACAAATAGTTGGGAAGAGTGTTAATCCTTCCATCGTCAGGCACCTCAGAGAGGTTTTCACCATCAGATGTGTCATTTCTTTTTACTATTTTTGGATCTAATACTGCCACTGAGTGGTTTTCACCATTAGATCTGTTGATTATTTTTATATTTTTATGATTGAAAGGATTGGCACTCTCACCAAAGTAGGCCATGTCATTGAGTTCTATCAAAAGTCCTGACTTGTGATCTCCTAGTGGTAAATGATCTCTGATTCCAAGATAGTCAATGATTATGTCATCATTATGGAATACATCAAGTTCTGGATGATCAGGAGAATCCTAGTCAATAAGTTTGGGATGTACAAGGGGCATTGGATCATTCAGGTCAATTTCAAAGGTAGAGATGGTATTGATGGAAAAGTTGTCAAGGCTTATGATGGTATCAGTGAGGTCTATTTCCATACTCTCATTCGATTCATCTATCACAAAATAATGCTCACTTCCCTCATGATTGACAAGAGTAGTATTACGTGGGACCAATCCTAGTGAGTCACTCCTTAAACTCTCTCCCTCATGGTAATCATTACTATAGTGATGGACAACATCAACTCCTATTTCTATAGTATAATCAAATAATGAATCCCATTCATAATCATTTGAGTCAGAATCATTATTATCCCCAAGTCTATCAATGATTCTTTGTGCTATCCTTTATTTCTCTAGATCCACATACATACCATTCTTTCTGAATTGCAAAGTAGGAGCTTTAGATATCTCATGAAAAGGTGTGATCTTTTCTTTTCCTTTTGGTTCTTTTGGTCCTTCTCCTTTATATCCTAATCCTATAGTGTCTCTTTGATAGTTTGGATTTTGCAAGATTAGTTTGATAAAACCTTCTCTTTGTAACCCTATAGGTCCAGCACCTTAGTATCCCATCTTTTGTAATAAAGTATACCCTTTACCATAGACATCAGGTGATATATATTCATGCTTGATATCCTCTTCATTCTTCTATGATTTAAGCAAATGAGTAGCATTATGCTCAGCTGCCTCTTTGGATATTGTGCCCCCACTTATAAATGTGTCATAAACAAGTGTGGAAGGGGGTTTTGATTGTTGTTTAGTGATCAAAGATCTACCATATGATCTAGGAGATAAAGGCAACTCTTTGATACAAAGAGCTTGACCTAAAGTGTATTCTCCCATACTTCTTTCTTTTATGTCTATCTTGATCCCATTTGATTTTGATGTTGATGCTATATTACTAGGATCAATGGGTGTAGTTGTAGAAGATCCAGTATGGTTATAAGGTATCAAAGAATCAGATGTCTTCATAGAACTGCAATACTAGAATGGATTAGTGTCTCCCTTGATAGTGACTTCCTAACCATTATGAGGGAATTTCAAGCATTGATGATAGGTTGATGGTACAGCTTGCATGGAATGAATCCATGGTTGTCCCAAGAGAATGTTATAAGCAAGATCCATGTCTAGGACTTGGCAAGGTACATCTTTGATTATAGGAACAACTTTGATTGGTAAAACAATAGACCCCTTGGATGATCATTCTTCCTCATCATAAGCTTTTATCATGATTTTCTTCTTGGGATCAATAGCATTTTTAGAGAATCCCAATGCAAGGACTAGTTTCAATGTATAGATATTTAAGCCAGCTCCTCCATCTATTAGTACTTGTTTGATTTTGTGACTCTGGACAAGGACTTTGATATGTAGGGGAGCATTATGAGGTTGGGTAATAGCCAAGTCATCATTCTCAGTGAAGGATAGGTAATGCGGGGTTGTTAAATGGCCCACCATAGCTTGAAGTTGATCATGATCTATATTTGTGGGTACTTAGGTTTCTAAAAGAGCCTTTTCAAGGATATCTTTGTGAGATGGGGATAGATGCAAAAGCTCTAAGATGGATATCTGGGTAGGTGTTTTCTTGAGTTGCTCCAAAAGGTTGTATTGGTTGGAAATATTCATTGTAGACTTTGGGACATAAACAAACTTGTGGTGAGGTGCATTTGGTTTAGACTGGACTCCTTGGAGAGTTACTTTGGATTGAGCATGAGTAGTAACATGGACTGGATGACTCTCTGATTTTCCTTTGATGGTAATGACATTGGCATAATACATAGAAGGATGACATTTAGAAATGTTACCAACATATCGATAAGGAGTGGAATTATAATTGGCTTGATTATCACTCTTAGTATTGGAAGAACCTTCTTTTTCATGCTCAGGAAGTGGATCTTTGAAAGCTGTATGTGATTCATTTGAGGTATGTTCGTCAACACTAATTTCACCACTTTCAATTAGATCTTGAATTACATTTTTGAGCCTTTTGCAATCATTGGTTTTATGTCCTTTGCCTTGGTGAAATTCGCAATAATCATTCTCATCCCACCAAGAAGGCTTCACTCTAGGTTTGAAATCTTTCATTTCAAGAAGCATGATGAGTTTCTTTGTGATTAACTTTCATAAGGCTGATTCGAGAGATTCCCCTAAAGGAGTAAAGTTTCTTTGAGGTGACATGAAAGGCAATCTTGGTTTAGATGAATCTTTGTTGGTATTTTGATTTGATGATTGATTGTTGTAGGTTCCTTGAGTAGCATTGGCTTGACCGGTGAGATTGAGAAAGGGTTGTGTTGGTTTGACATTACGATTATCAACAATCCCATCATTGACAATGTTTTTGTTTTTATTCCAGAATTTCAATTTGTCATTGTTATAGTTGTTGGAATTGGAGTTTGAGGATCCAGCATTGTCTTTGGAATAAAGTTTGATCTCACCTTTTCAGACCATGGCTTCTTCAATCTTGATACCATTTTCTATAAGCTTATTGAAGTTTGGTGGACATTGCAATTGTAACCTATAACTCATTTCTGGTGTAAGGTTATGCACAAAAATATCCATCTTTTCTTGTTCAGGAATCGTTCGTGGATATTTGGCAAACAATTAACACCATCTTTGCAAAAAAGTAAGGAAGGGTTCTCCATTATTTTGATGTGCATTGAAAAGATCAAGCATAGTGACTTCATGTTTGATGTTATATGAATAATGAGTCACAAATTTGTCAAGAAACTCATTGAAAGATTTGATGCCTGGGGGTAGTTTGGAGAACCATTCCATGGCTTGTCCTCCTAAACTTCATGGAAATAGTCGCATAAGATAAGTGTCATTGTGAGCGACTTCGATACAAGTAGCACAAAACTCATGAATGTGGTCTTGTGGAACCAAATTCCCTTTGTATTTGTCAAATTTTGGAACCTCAAAATGAGGAGGGAATGGAATCATTGCTAAGTTCTTATCAAAAGGATAAGGACATATATCATCCAAGGAATACTTCTTTGTTGATGATCCAGTTTGGATGTCATGGATTTGTTGTTGAAGCATCTAGATTTGTTGTAGAATGGGATCCAAAGATAACGTGTTTCCTTGAGAGTTTTGGGAAACATTGTTGTGGGAAGCATTGTTTTGTGAAGCATGATTTTGTGAAGCACAATTTTGCTGATCATTTTGAGAAATAGTGTGTTGTTCATGACTATGAGAAGCATTGGATTGCTGATTGGTTTCCTTTGCTCCATGAGTATCTTGAGAACCTTTAGGTATTTCTTGATTGTTTGTGTGAGATGGTTCTCTAAGATAGGAACATCAAAATCACTTAGTAACTTAGCTCCTTGTTGAGAAAGCATGAGGAAATACATCTCTCTATCCAAGCCTAAAAGTCTTTCCATAAAATGATAAAATTGAGGATCTTGTGAAGCTTCCCTAAGTTTGTCATCGGTGGGTTCGTCAGTGGATGTAAAAAGTGAAGTTTTCTTAGGAGCTTTGGGCCAAGGATTTTCTTCGTTGCTGGTATTTCCTTCCATCTTGTCTAGGGATTCTGGATTAATGGCTTGTTTAAGTTTCTGAGATTGAGTTTGAACGATAAAATTGAGAAAATTGATTGTGGGATGAAAGATTCTTGATGAGAAGATATGGAAAGTGATTGATAGAAAAGATATTGAAACGTGTTGAAAAAGTGATAAGACAACTTGATAAACTCTAAGTCAATAGGAGGTATAGATCTCAATATGATATGACAAAAGGAAATCAAGAGATAATAACCTAAGTAAGTTTGGTGGTTTGAGGATGATATATCCTGATATGGTAAACTCACAAAGATCAAAATCCGATAGATAAGGTAATGTTTCAACACTAAATTGAGAATTTCAAAGATTGGAAGAAAATGATTTGATGAGTTCTTAATGAAGGAATGGTGAAAAATGATAAAAATGGTCAAACTAAAGATTAGAGGTCTGTGCAACTTGACTATTTTTCCAGAATCATACTAAGGACGAAAATGGGTATCTCAAAAAGTGATTTGGAAAATTGCAAAGTTGGTGGAAATGCTCACTGTTGTAAATGCATAGCAACAAATGTGCAGGACAGATTGATAAATGCGCAACAAAATGAGATATATGCACAGCAAAATTTGACAGATGTGAACTGGTAAAATCAAAAGCGCAGACAGTCTGAACAGATGTGCAACAAATTTGATCAAATGTGCAGCAAGATGTGATATATGCGCAAGTTCTGAGGTTCTGATCTGAATTGAATTTTTTTTGGATGTTTCTGATGTTTTCTTTTTTTTGGCAAAGTGAAAAATGCATAAAAACACGCACACAAGACATAAATGATTTTAATCTAACTATGCTAATATGAATGCACAAACATGCTTACAAATCCTATGGTAGGAAAGGATGATATCTGCTGAATCCCCACTAGGATAATAAAATCCAGCCACGCAAATCCACAACAGATAGCCTAGGAACTTGGAGGCACGAGCTCCTCCTTACAGTGCACTCACTTCTCAGGCACACCAAGTTTTGAATTCAATGGGTCATTACTTCCCAAAGAACTGCTATCTCTATTATGAACCATGAGTAATGTGGGGTGTCTTCACGAGCTTGGGTGACTCCTTGAGCCAGCAGATAGAAGGTTTTTGTCCACTAAATAAAAGCTTTTAGTAAGGACATCCATTCAGGTGGTTGTGATCAAGTCATTTTCCCAATTAAAGGGGCTCTCCCAATCTTGTCAAAGCAAGGCTTTCACCTCTACTAAGTAAGACTTTAACGCACCACTGGGGTACTGGAGGAGATTTTGGTTTCCATAATGAATTCACACCTATGTAATGTGAGACTAATCACACTAGCATTTTTTATATACCAGTTTGGAAGGGCTTGGCTTTAGCCTATTACTGGTTGGGTCGTTCCTTGGGGTGAGTACCTCTTTTCCCACCAAAGACCGCCCTCTAAAAATTATAATAGTTTCTCTTACACCCAAGGTCCATGAATGACGAGGGGAGAGGATACATTGTTATAATTTTAGGATTATAGATATGCTATTAAGCAAGACACAAAAAACACTTGAGCTATTCTAAAGAAAACACACAAAATAAAGACATGTCTTTTTTTAAGCCCAAATGAGATTATGGTTTATTTTGCAAACCCCTTGGCAACCTGCAATCAAACCATTAGAAAATTTGTTTAGCAATGGGGTCTTCAAAAACAACATCCTGCAAAACAACCTAAAAGCTACCAGAGCAAACAGAAATTTGTCAAAGGTTAGCTAAAATCAAAATAAATAAAAAATTTAAACCTAACTACTGTAAATAACAGATGCACAATAACAGTGGATAAATGTGCAGACTAATTAAACAGATGCGTAGAACAGAATAATGGATGCACAAAAAATTGATATGGATGCCCAGGAAATCTTAACGGATGTGCAGGAAAATGTAACAGATGCGCAGATGTTAATTAAAAATTGAAAATGAAAAAGCCTGGAAAATGACAATTTTAATCAGAAATGCATGCGCAAAATTTATGGATGAATGCACAGGATTCATGAACGAATACACAGTAAAAACCTAGAAATGTCTACACACGGAAAACTAAAAAAATAGAATGTTAAAAAATGGAGGAACCCCTCCCTCTAGCACCAAAAATGTATGCAAATTAGATGTCTAATAACTAGAGATGATAAATTAACTATTAAAAGCCAATAAATCAATCTAATGCAACACAATGAAGAATACAAAGTAACTATAAAATGATGAAACTAAATTATTTACCTTCACCTACCATGCAGCTTGTCTCCATTGTCCTCCTAGCCTTGATTTCTTGTAGAGGTTGAGCTCTCAGATTTCCAAATGAAGCCTTCTCCCAAGATGCTACCAAAGTGTGGAGATTTTATGAAATGAGTGCACAATAGCTTATGCAATCTAATGGATGGAATGCAAATGAAATGATGATAATATGGATTGATTATTCTTAGAGTTCTTGGATGCTTGTATGCTTGAATGCTTGATTGCTTGAATGCTTGAATGCCTATTACAAAAAATATCTATTTAGCTCACAAAGGGGAAATGTGGCTCCTTTTATAGAGTTTTGGAGGATCTAGGCCTAGGTGGCACAATCCTACGGTTGAGAATGAAAGGTGGAAGATCCTAAGGCTAGGATTGACTTGGTTGAAGGAGTTGAGAGAAAGGGGGATGTAGTTGGAATGTGAGAGGAAGAATAGGGATGATGTTCCTCTCACATTGACATGGAGGAGAACAAGGTGGAAGGGAAAGACACATGTCAAATGTCTGTCAAAGACTTAAGAGAGAAAGAGGGAGAGACCTTTTCCTCATGAGGACTCTTTGTACAAGTGTCCCATGAGTCACCTTTGACCCTTAGAGGTGGCTTGAGAAGCCCCTTAGGAATAGGGAATGTCTCTTGACTTGGTTGTTGAGAGGACATGTGGTCATGAGACTAAGTCCTATGAGGTCACATAGCCCTTAAGAATAGGACATGTGTGGGTGAGGATAATTACTAATAAATAATTAATAATAATTATTTATTTTAGCCAAAGTGATGTGTCAGGTGACTAGGTAGGTGAGGTGGACTAGGGGACTTAGTCATATTTAGGTGATTGTGTAAATTAAATCACTTTAATAAGACTAATTAGAAGACTTAGGATAGAGGAATAGACTATAGTGAATTTACTAAATAAATTGAATAATTCATTTAATAAATAGAGGAATAATTAGTAATTAAATAATAAATATTTAATTAATTTATCAAGTCAATAGCAATTAAATAATAAATATTTAATTAATTAATGAAACCATTTTGAATTGGCCTACACCTAAGAATGATAGTGAGGTAAGATCATTTCATGGTTTAGAAAGTTTTTACCAAAATTTCATTAGGAATTTGAGTTCAATTTGTAATGCTATGACTGAGACTATGAGAGGAGATAAAAGAGAATTCAAGTGGACACATGGAGCTGATAAAATTTTTGAGACTCTAAAATAGAAGGTTGCTGAATTGCCTGTATTAGCATTGCCTGATTTCAATAGGGTATTTCAAGTTGAATGTGATGCAAGTGGTAGCGCAATAGGAGTTGTGTTGAGTCAAGAAGGTAAACCTGTTGCTTTCTTTAGTGAAAAGTTGAATGATGCAAAAAGGAAATATTCTGTGTATGATCAAGAATTCTATGCTATTGTTCAAGTCTTGAAGAGATGGAGACATTATTTGATACCGAGTGAATTTGTGTTGTATACTAATCATAAGGCTTTACAGTATTTGGGTAGTCAGAATAAGTTGAATTAGAGATATATGAAATGGGTTGAATATTTTCAGAGTTATACATTTGTGATAAAACATAAGAGTGGAGTCACTAACCGAGTTGTTGATACATTGAGTAGAAGAAGATCTTTGATGAACGAGATGAGAATTGAAGTTATTGGTTTTGATGATATGAAAGTATTGTATGAAACTAATCTTGATTTTTCTGAGCCATGGAGGAAGTGCAAAGCACCTATTCAAGATCAACCGAGTACTAAATGGGAAGACTATTTCATTCATGAAGGTATGTTGTTTAAAGGTATTCAGTTATGTATACTGAGAGGATCAATGTGAACTAATTTGATAAAGGAGAAACATAGTAGTGGTTTGGCTAGACATTTTGGTATTGATAAGACATTGAATTTTCTTAAGGAGAAATACTTTTGGTTGTAGTTGTATAAGGATGTTCATAAATTTGTGAAAAGTTTTGGAATTTGTCAAGTTGCAAAGGGAGTAATTCAAAATACTAGATTGTATACATCGATTTTTGTTCCTCAGAAACCTTGGATTGATATCAATATGGATTTTTTTCTTGGCTTACCGATGACATTAAGAGATAATGATTCTATATTTGTTGTTGTGGATAGATTTTCTAAGATGGCACATTTTTTAACCTGTAGAAAGACATCAGATGTAGTGCATATAATAGATCTTTTCTTTAAGGAAATAGTCAAATTACATGGATTATTGAGGAGTATCATCTCTGACTGAGACAGTAAATTTGTTGGATACTTTTGGAAGACTCTTTGGAAAAAGTTGGGCACCGAGTTGAGATATAGTTCTACATTTCACCCACAGACTAAAGGATAGACAAAGGTTGTGAATAGAAGCTTGGGTAATCTTTGGAGATGCTTAGTTGGAGATAAACCAAGTAATTGGGATTCTATGTTGGTACAAGTAGAGTCTACATACAATAATTCAGTGAATAAGAGTACTGGAAAAACACCTTTTGAGATTGTTAATGGAATAAAATTGAGAGGTATATTAGATTTAAAGGATATTGCTGGTGAAGAAAAGAGAAGTGCTGAAGGAGTAAATTTTACTGAGTTCATGAAGACATTACATGAAAAAGTGAAACATAAGCTGGAGAAAAGTAATAAAAAATATAAAGATAGAGAAGATAGATCAAGAAGACATAAGACTTTTGCAGTTGGCGATGAAGTAATGGTACACTTGAAGAAAGACAAATTTCCTATTGGAACATATGGGAAGCTGAAAATGAAGAAATTTAGTCCTTGCAAGATATTGAGGAGATTTGATAGTGGAAATGCTTATGAGATTGAATTACCCACTAACATGGATATACCACCTATATTCAACTTTGCAAATTTGTATGAGTACTATGAATCAAATGAAGAATTGACAGTACCAAATGATTATCCTAAGAGACAGACATAAGAAGTTGAGTATATTTTGGAACATAGAGTTGGTAGAAGAACAAGAGGAAAATAATATATGGAATATTTGGTAAAGTGGAAGAATAGACTAATTAAACACAGTTCATGGATTTCACAATCTAAGTTGGATTTAGATTTGGTTGTACCTACTGCATGATTCAGAGAATCATTTCAAAAAACCCTTGGTGTTTGGTGTAGGAGCATCTCGGGTCCTTGGCAATCTTGTGTCACCAAAAACAAATTTGAGTTTTATGTGTTGCTCGGTTCCTTCTTTGACCGAGTTGGCTCGGTAGTTGTTCAGTTTCTTCTTTAACCGAGTTGGTCGGTTATTTTTGGGCCCTTGGTTAACCTTGCTTACTGAGTTGTTTATTTTAGTTTTCCAGTTGAGGCCGACTTGTGTATTTAATTATGATCACAGAGTTAATGTTGGTATCGATCATTGAGAAGTGTGTGGACCTGGATCTAGTAGTTCCTTCCATTAATGATGGATTTGAAGGCCAACTTGTTTCGATAGCCTCTTGTATATAATGTAGTTGTTTGTTGTAGTTTTAGACATAAGTTTTTAGATGAGTTCTTGGGAATAGCAGATTAATGGTATTAGTTAAAAGTTTGAAGGTAGTTTCTAAATCCTCGCATGTTGGAGGACTGTTTTAATTGAATTTAATGTATCTGGCTCTAATTAGGAAGGCCTTACATCTCGACATGTATGAATTCATTGATGAAATATAAAGATCTATTCTTCATTCTCTATCTCACTTGTTGTGTAATTTCTTCCATGTGTGATCTCTGCGAGGATGATTTGGATTAGGGAGTGCTTGGCCCCTCTTCTAGCCTAGCCTTGCGTTAATACATCATGTATATACAAACAATTATCCCCCCATAAGAAGTATAGTTGGAGACATGATATCCCCCCAATAATGTAGAAGCTCCCATGTTGATGAAGAGTACCTGCAAACAAAGGATAAGGCAATGCTTACAAGAAACATGTCTCCCCTTATGAAGAAATAGATACATCAAATGATGAAGAAGCCAATTCATGTTCAAACAGAGGGAGGAAGAAGATTAAGGTCTCCATGCATGAATATCTAAAGATTGAATAGGTCTCTCCAAGCTCAAAGAATCTATCACCTCATGTGACAAATCAAGTGAAGAAGGAGAAGAATCAAGAGTGCCAATCTCCAAAGAAAGTGAAGAAGTATCTCCAACTATGATGATATCATCAAGGGAAAGAGCAACCCCCTCATGAATGTCTCCCAAATCTACATCATGAGAATAAAAAAATTCTGAAGATGCATCCAAGTAGTCATCACATTCTACAAGATATGAAACACTATGATCATCCTGGTGAATAGTGGAGCCCATGTCTGAAGAAGCAGGAGGTGGAGGAGTAGGAAGATCAACACTTGTCTGAACAAAAAAATGATTCAAGTGTCCAAATTTCTCCTCATATACATAATTATCCCTTGAAAAAGGGATGTGTACATCATCAATATCATCATCATCATTAAAAAAATATGAAAAAGAATACAAGTGTGATGTATGATCAAGAACTCCCATAGCTATGACATCTCTAGTATCCATGTCCCTAATGTAGACAAAATCAGGAGTGAACTCAACAATTTTACCTTGTTCCCCATGTGTAATTTGGTAAATAGAAAGGATATTAGTGGTCAAGGATGGTACACAAATAACATCATTAAATGTCCCCTCTCCAATAGGAATAGAACCTTTCCCACAAACTCTCATGAATGTGTTGTTACCCATCTAATTATTAGGAGAATTTCAAGGCTCAATAGAAGAAAACATATCCATAGAAGATGCCATATGATGTGATGCACCTGAATCAAGAAGCCATTTACCTTTCTCAGGATGTGTGGAAGCCAAAAGTGCTTGTCCTTTACCTTTATCTTTGGATGATGATGGAGATGTAGAAGTTTCCAAATGTATAGAAGAAGGAGTAAACACTGATGAGGGAAACTTAAGGTTGTGTTTCTGAATACTGTGAGTTAGCTAATCAATCTTCTTTTGAAAACACTTATTCTCATCATGTCCTAGCTTTTTACAATATGCACATTTATCCCTCTTTCTTCTTGATGATTCCTCTCTTGAAGAGGACTTGGATTTAGTAGTATTGTGTAAAGGAGATTCATTACCTTTGTCATGAGGCTTATGATCCTTATGTTGCTTTTTTCATTTTACATTAAAATCCTTTGATGTGGACTCACTTGCAATCAATGCATGATGTGTGGAAGGCTTCAATTGACCCATGTGTGCCAAATTTGCTTGTTCTCTTGTGAGTTGAGATGCAAATTCATCAAGAGAAGGAAATTTGTATTCATTACCAAGAGCATCCATAGTAGCATAGAATATAGAAAAAAAGATACAATAATCATGAACTAGCTTGGAAAGAATAGAAAAGATAAATTGTTCATCCCCTTTAAGAATGCCACATGCAAAAAGCTCCAATCTAATAGAATTGAACTTAGAGAAAAAGTCTTGAATATTATCAAAATCACAAGGATTTAGACCTATGAGCTCATTCTCTAATCTTAATTTTCTCATTCTATCAGGTTTACCAAAGAGTCCTTCCAATATGACCCAAGCATCATGAGGATGTATGCAAGATGCAATATGAAAGTGCAAATCATGAGAGATGGATGATCTAAGAGAGCCAAGTGCTTTATCCCTTCGATCAAACCATTTTCAAATTTCTACAACACCTGTTTGAGGCCCTTGATCCTGCCCAAGAGTCATTCTAAGAAATCCAATACTCAAAAAATGATCACTTAAAGATACTTTCCATTCATGGTAGTTATATGGAGTGAGGATTTTGACCTTTGAATTATCCATAATACAACGAAATAATGACTGATAACTACTGATAACTCCTTCAAATGACTGATGTACTGAAATCCAAGGATTAACCAAGTGTAAATATAGCCCCAAAATGACCTATTTTTGAAAGTGATATATCCACCCAAAATCACTGAAATCTAATTGTAGATCTAGAAAGTAGACAAAAAATATGCACTTTCAAAAAAATTTCACCTCAAAATGTTACCGTATGTTCCCAAACGAAGCCCTGGAAGTTGTAGAAATTAGGAATAGGTAGGAACAGTCAAGAAAATCTTCAAGTTATGATAAATCTAGTCACCAAAAAATAATACCACCAATAGAATCTTCAGAAAATTCTACACAAAATAAATAAAAATTTTCTCGAAAAAGGAGAAAATATGAGCAAGATATTGTTAGGATTAGGTAATACTGAGAGGGGGGGGTGAATCAGTATTACTGAACTTTGATTTGAACTTTAACCAATTATAAATAAACCATTACACTTCTGAAATGAAAAGAACAATAAAACATAACACATAACTCATGACACCTTGATTTATTCTCAAGGAAACCCTGGCCAAGGGAAAACCCCGGTGGGGATGGTACCCACAACTATGCACTAAAATATTGTATCCCTATTAGGAGATCTAGCCCTGTTAGGAGCTGACGATTACATAGTAAATTTCCTTGTTAAAAGATTACAAAACCCTGTTAGGGGTATAAAAAGCACCTGGTTAAAGGTGGTGAGCAAACAACTCTTACAATCAAAAACTATTACAAAGAGTTCTCCAAAATGTGAACAATACAAGCACTTATCTTGCTTAGATAGTTCCAGTTGTAGCTCTGTCTCTTACTGATCTCACATCTGATATCTTCTCTTAGATTCTCAACCTTGCTTCATCATCATAATCACAATACTTATCTCTTTCATAAAAGCACTTTATACTTATACAAAAACTGCCATCCAGTCAGCTTCACAAATATCATGAAAAACATAATAATTAATTATGTAAAGGGTAAGTATGAAGTCAGAGATCATATATTAACCAAGTTTCAGAAATATAATCCATTTACTTAACTTATCATGTTATCATATCTGCTAACCTTGCCTTAATCTTCGCAACTGCTCATATGCCCTGTTATACTGAATCTCTATCTTCGCATACCTTTAGATCACTGAATCTCACTGATCTGATCACCAAAACTCATGTGCTCTTAAATAAAGCATATATATATCCCAAAATACCTTCTACTAACTTTACAGGCCATAATACCTCATACATTTCCATTGCTAACCAAAACTGTAACACTGTACCCTGTTACCCTGATTCTAGACTTAGTCATTTTTATGACTGACTCTAGTACTGAACTTCTCATCATGCGATCACTCTAGCATAAGTGTTTCCATGAATGAAAACCCTTTAAGTGATCCCTAGTGATTCAAAACATCACTTGCCAACAATCTCTTCCTTTGGCATTGATGGCAACACTTAGAAAAAATGACTAAGTGTCAAAATACAATTCTCTTCTTTTCATTTTCTCTTTTCTACTTTTTTGTTTTACACATCTTTTTTTTCTTCTTACTATTTTTCTTCTCTCCCTCTCTTTTACTTTTTCTCTACATACTACTCTCCTCATTTTTCTTTATCTTCCTCTCCCTTTGACATCAATGGAAAAGGTTCATTCAAAATATCAAAAACTTAAGCGCAAAAAGATTTAGTGCTTACTCACCAGTTTTAAGACATCTTGGAAGGAGTTTTCCAAGGTCTTTACTTCCTCAGCCCATGACTTTATCAGTAGTTCACTGACATGGATTAGTCCATTCAATGCATATGAAGTGATCTCTACTACCTTAATCTTAGTAGGTGTAGACAAAGTCATTGACCTCTCAACCTTTTCCATCTCTAAAAGATGAGTCTCAAGCATTGAAAGCTTAGGGGTCAATAGGCTTCTTAACAAGACAAAACTATCTGTAACTCTCCCTTTCTCCGTTTCCAATACACTGATCTTGTCTAACATCCTGGATGTCTCTTTATCCATTTCACCCATAGTTAGTGAAGATGATTCACAACTGTCCATCAGAGTGTCAAGAGTAGCCCTATCCTTGGCTATAATCTCCTCAATGTTATTTACATACCTATAAGGATTTATGTAGTAGCTATAAATTTTCTTGCCTTGTGATACACAACTCTTGGCCTTAAGAGTAGTGGCCTTGAGAATGTCTAAGTACCATGAAATGGACTGACAAACTTCTGTCAACTTCTTCTCCAAATTTTTTTTCTCTACCTTGTCTTCTGCAATCTTTAGCAATGAGTCAAAGTGAATGCCAAAGCTATCCAATACTGTACCAAGATTTTCACTTCATCCTTTTCTTGAAAGATAATCGGTGAGGGAAGTAGCTTGTTTACTATTTCAACAACCCTAGCCATTACCTTTATTCTTTTGTCCCCTTTTTGTACTGACCTTTCTTTATCCTTGGAAAAGACCATGAAGGATATCCTCATAAGCTCATCCTCATCGATACTTTCTACATTAGAACTTTTTGGTTTGGCCATACTCGCCAACAATAAAGAGGTGTCCAATTTAACCTCAACAACTTTTTATGTTTTGGTCTCTTCTTCCTTCTTTTCTTCCTTCTGTATTTCCTTCTCCTGTACTTTCTCCTCTATTTTCTCTTCCTCTATTTGTTCTTGTTCTCCAACTTCCATCACACTATCTAAATTATCTATAAATGGATCACTTACATCATGCAAAGTGTCAAGGGTCATAGGCACACCAGAGACAAAGAAATCTGGTTGCATACGGTCTTGTACACTTTTATCCATTGCTTTTGAACTTTCTCCCAAACCCAAAGATGTAGGCTTGGCAACCTTGGGAGGTGATGTCTTCTTTGGCATATCACTCATTAGGATCTGATCTAATTCCTTTTGAGTATCCTCAATCATCTCATCATATTTTCTAGCCATTATTTTTACTAGTCTGGCGTTTGTCCTCAACAAGGGTTTCAATGCATTTATAATCCTCTCCATTTCTTGTATTGTGAAAACATGTAACATTTCCTCAATAGCTTTATTCCTTATGTGTAGTGCTCCTCTAATTCATATTCGGTAAGGAACTAAAAAGGTAAGTAAACCTTTCATCACTTATAGTAAATTGTTAGTTGATGTTTCTAGACGTAAATATGCATAGACGTAAATATATAAATAATATATGTGGTTGTATGACTTTCATAAATATATAGTTTAAAATGTTGTGAATTTCAAACAATGTAATTTCATTTATGTAATATTTCACTTTACAAATCTAAAAGAAATATAATAAATATTTTTAAATTAAATATGTTATTGATAAAAAAGATCTTTATTATTTTTCTATGTATTTAAAAATAAATAAATACATATATATAATTTTAAATAGTTTTTACATATTTTAAATATTTTGATTATAAAATAAAAGCTTTATTTATTTTATTATATTCTTTTATCAAAAAGATTATAAGAACATTATTATACAAATGAATTTTACAATAAAATAAATAAATAAAATAAAGAAAAGGAAAACTAAGCTATCATTATAAAAATAAAAATAAATAAATAACTAGGTTAAGGAATCTTATTCCTTAGTAAAGAATCTTAACTATAACTTAAGATAATCCTACGTATGAGGAATTAAATAGATAAGACTAAAAGTATAGTTTGTTAATTAATTTGAAGATCTCTCAATAACCTTTTTGACAAAAAGATTAATCAAATTTATTCATAGGAAGAAATCTGTTGGTTATGGAACCGTTTCAGTTTTCTGAAAACAACTATATCAAATGGAAGAAATAAACACAGGAGGGGGGGGTGACATAGAGGAGAGGAGACAAGTTTAGAGGAGAGCCATCGATATTATGTGTTAATGAAGTGTAATATTAATATAATTTCAGATTTCGTGATGTCTTTTTCTTTATATCTCTTGATGTTCGAAATCAAGAATCTCTTATTAATGTTTAGTAGAAATTGATTGGAGAACTCATCATTAATGGAGTACTGTCATATGTTTTGGTTTCCTTTATAAAGAAAGGAAACCGATAGATTGAAATGCACTACAAGTGAATGGAATTTTAGATATTGATAAGCATATAGATTTTTTTCACATGAGTAAATTTAGAATTTGGGTTGTGACTGTGATGTGAGGATTGAATAAAACTTTTGCCTCTAATCTGTTGTTTTATGACAGTCAATTTCAGTCTCGGTACAGAGACCATAACTTTAAATTTAACCGTTGGATCTTCACGATTTTGAAATATGTTTGACAAAACCTAGTTTGGAATAAATTCACCGGAGCGTCAGGAAAATATAGTCTGGTTGGAAAGTTATAAAGGACTGAGTACGGCTCTATACAGAATGAATGTTATAGATTTCCAGTAGAGCTATTTGCATTCAGTGCCGTGGGATGATCGGGTAAAGCTTGGCATGAAGGTAAGATTGGATCCAATTAGTAATATTAACTATTTATGTAATGTTCCATTTATTTCAATTATAGATAAGAACTATAGGATACTAGTTTGCCAATTTAGGTATAATATTATCGGATAAAATAAATAGATATTCAAATATTATTAGTTGTAAAAATCAATTCTTTTAGGTGTAAAAGATAGGCTATTGACATTCTTTCATATTCTTTTTTAGATACATTATTATTATTTACAATAAATAGAAGTAGTTATTATTGTAATATATAAATAGAAACAAGAAATGTGTGATTACTCTTCGAATGTTAATTGTTAAAAATAAAATAAAATAAATACAATTAGATATATAAGTAAATCTCCTAAGTTGTTGACAAATTTGTATAATTATTAAGGATATAGTGTACGCTAGAAGGTTAGATGTATGTCTAGAGATACATGTGTGTGTGTGTGTGTGTGTGTAAGAGTTTGTGTAATGGTCTCCAATGGACAACCCTTTATGATTAGGAACTAGAATGAAAGGTGTTTGTTACTAGATGACATAGATTTACATAAAGATGCACATAAGTATTACGGAATTTAAATAAGTTGTATATATGTACTCATATATATATATATATATATATATATATTATTCTCTCTAGATGTGAGACTATATCATCTTGTATATTAATTTTACTGTTGTAAATATTGATGTCTTGGGTTTCATTTAGGGGTTACTTATATTATTTGTAATAATATATGAGGTTAGCATAGTTTGAGATCAACCCCCTTATATGATCCTATCTTTCTCTTGGTCATTTTGTATATTCTTGAATACTTTTGTAGATTTTATACATGTGCATACACTTATTGGATTGTGTTCACTTGTACCCTTATTCGTATTACACATTTTTGGTAGTTGATATAAGTTTGTTCTAATAATTATATGCATGTTGTGTCTTATTGTAGTTTCTTATTGTTATGGTTGCACACTTGTAAACATGTCCTTTGTAATATTAATAATTCTTATTTTAATTATGGATAACTTCTTAATCATTTGATTTGATTTCATCGTAACTAAGTTTACCGTTAGAGATAGAAGAGGTTTTAAGCCTATGTCATGATTTCATGAGATTACATAGGTATATTTTTCTATGATGATGCTATTAGTGATTATAAAATACATGACAATATCTTAGTGGGATATATGTATTTCACTCCTATGTTTGCTTGGAAGGAACTTTAGTAAATACTATGATTAAGGAGGTTTCATGAATACTATATCAGTGTGAGTTAAACTATGTTTTTGAGTTATGAAATTTGTATGAAGTTTTCAACTTTAAGTCTAGGAATTTCTCCTTGTTCCACCTAAGTGGGTGGCAACCGAAGGGAAAACTGTCTGGGGGACAAGACCCTAGAAAGGGTTGCGTACCCACTTTCTTGATTTTACAAATAGATAGTCTAGAATGGGGAGAGTCAAACTACGAAGTCTCTGAGCGTGAATGTAGGCAAGGCCATCGATGATGAGCCCCCAAGGCTTAGGTCCAGTCCCTTAGGGTTTGTCTTTAAGTTTATAATGCAATGATTTCACTCCTTAATAATGATTCTCATAGCTAAGTTATCAATAAAACATTTATTTGTAATATAATATATGTAATGTTTACATCTAGTTGTTTAGACATATGTGAAGTTACAGGTGTTGGACATGGTGGTCATCATGTAAAAGAAAGTTAGCAATATTCAGGTATGCAAGAATAATAATTTGTTAATTGAGTAAGACAAGTAGTATAATCTCTTTATTCTCTTGACCTTTAGTAACATTAAATAAATCAAATTAGATTATGTTCCGCTACTTTATTGAAAAAAAGTATTATATATTGTGTATGACTTAATGAGTATAATGTCCTTGAGCCAAGGGTTCCTTGGTGGGGCATTACGTTATGTTTTCATATTCTAATCATGCCAACTGATTCTTGATTTCCAGTTTGTTGTACAGTTCTTTAGGGATGCTCCCTTCAATTTCTAGCAAGTTTTTATTGAAAACTAAGAGATACTCAATGATAGTATCTTCAATGAGTGACTAATTCTTAGAATCATATCTCTCATAATACCTATCCACTATTTTTAGGTTTCCATCTTTACTCACTGTAGTGACTTAAGGTCAGGTTTCCACAAGGTTTGTGGATCCCTTGGTGCTACTTTTTCTTCTTCTTTCTCAGGAACCTTATCTTCTTTCTTCTTCCTCTTCACTTCTACTTCTTTCTCCTTAGGACTGTCCTTCTTACTAGATCTTGTAGATCTTCTAGGAATGATTGCAGGCACAACTTCTTGTACTGCCTCCTCTTGTGAAGCTAATAAGTCAACACTATCAACAGTAGGAGTTACTGTCTTTTATTCTTCTGAAGGAACATAAGTATTAATGGCCATGATCAAAGATTCTTCCATATTATTTCTCATGTCTACCAACTACTTTTTATTGATTCCTACTTTAGCCATGATATCCTCTATAATTTTACTGATTTTCTTTTTCCTTGTTAGTTTTTCTTTCTCTTGTCTGACTTTTTCATATTTCTCTTTGTATGTTCCCCATCTTTCTTGTGTAGGTTCTATTTCTGCTACCAATGTATGCTCTACCTACATGGTTAGAACCTCATCACTTCATATCCCATGGGGTAACACCATTTCATCCTTGGTTCCACTTCCTCAAAACAAACACAATCAATTTCAACCATGAAAGATATAGTGTCCTCATACTTCTCAACAATATTCTTAGGTATTCTATATCTTTCTTTCATTTTCCTTTGTAAGATTTTTGTCATGGAAAATAGTTCACCATCAACCTAATTTTTGTCTTGTCTCCTATAGCTCTCTGAAATCTGAATCCCAGTAGGTACATCTACTTTCCATGCCCTAGGGTGCATGCAAGGAAAATTGTGAATGACGTGGATGTACATATGGACTAACAAGGACCCAAACCTAAATGTTTTAGTCCTATCTTTATTTACCACTTTGACATTTTCAAGGAACTGCTATGCAAGTACTTCACAGAGGTTATATTTCTTGTTTTCCTTCACCATTCCATATGCCATCATAAAAACTCCAGTTGATACAAAGTTTGGTCTGATACTATAAAACAAATTGTAACCCAACAACATTACTACCAACCTAAAATCTTACTGAAAGATGTCATTGGTTGTCATCACCCTCTTATCCCACTTGGAATGGGTTAGGGTTTCTTCCTATTTCCTCAAATTATTTTCTGATATAGGTAGGGATCCTTCATTATGAAGGCCTGCAATATCATGAATCATCTGAGAACAAATCTTTATTGGTTGTTCTCCAATCCAAACAAATTGATCATGTACTCTACTAAGGATGATCTTAAACCATTCAACTTTCATGAATTTTGTGAGTAGGGTTAGCTTAATGATAGATTGATCTTGTAGGTGTTTAAATTCTTCAACCATGGATCCATTTGCTTCTATCATACTATCAAATTCATTGTAAATGTTTACATCTCCAATGATTTCATACTTGCAGTATATGTATTCCCTAATGTCTTCTACGTGTAACATGCCTATGGGGGTTTGTGAAAATTCTCCTTCTAGATCATCCTCACAAGACTTAAATGGATGTCTCTTGAATTTGTACCTAGGTCTATCCATGACATCATAAACTACTAGTGCATCCATAACTTCTCTATGAGTATAGGTCTAAATAACTTAAACACGCTTTAATCCAACACTTTGCTTCACACAATCATAAAATATTTCTGCTAGATGACTGAAATCCTTCACAAATCTGCTCTCCTTAGTCACTAATAATCAAAATATGTAGAAATGATATCTTCCAAACCTTTTTATCCTTCACAAGTTGAGTGAGTGCATTAAACACAAGTATCTCAACTTCACATCCCGTCCTGTCAACATAAAAACTTGCAAACACACAGAATGAATCTCCTAGTGCTACACTCCCATCCATAGAATCCAAAGTATCTGCACACACCATACCTAAGCTCACATGAGCTTACTCCACATATATAGGGGCTAGATATATTCTGTTCTCTGCATCCAATTCTCCCCTTAAGGCCATGCGACCTTCTAGGTTGATGCCTCAAAGAACTCATCATGCAAAGACACAATGTCATCAATTATCTCTCCCTGAACTGATGTCTTGTTTAAAACTTTCACCTTCCATATCTTTTCATCCTCCTTTCTCTCTAATTTATTGAATTGGTTCTCAAATTAACTCATGTATTCATTAAGACTCTTACCACTATCACCAACATTCTTTCTTATAACCACAAGAGGTGGTCCTCTCGGTTCACTAGATCTTCTTGGTCCTCTTTTGTTGACCTCTCCATTGTATCTGCAAAAATTTTCAATGTGTCCAAGGTTGTTGCATTTGTAACATGTAGGAGGTCTCCTTCTATCTTGATTTACTTGCATTTTACAATACCTTGTAGTGTGTATGAAGTTGCATTTTTGACATGTGATCTTAATTGGCTATTGATTCTTCTCTCACATAATCTTTCTTGTACCTAGACTGATCTAGTTTTTTGCATGAAGTTGCATTTTTGACATGTGATCTTGGCTACTTTCTTGTGTCCATACTCATAACAGTTAAAATAGTAGTTGGTAAAGGGTTTAGGGGTACCTTTACTTCTACAATCTCTTTTCATGTGTCCAACTTTGTTGCATCCAAAGCATCTACCTTTGAAAGGTCTGAACTGTTCTTTAGGTTCTTCATGAGTAGGTCTTTCTTCATTCTTTTCTCCACTTGCTTCTTCATTGGTTTTAGAACTTTTTGCTTCATTGAATCCAAATCCGTTCATGTCTCCTTTAGGTTTCTGTCTTTCCCTTTGCTCATCAATTTTGTCACTGCTCATGTGCAACTTCTCAATGTATAATTTGGCTTGAGTGAGTTCACCTTTAATGATCTGGTTGTACTCCTCCAATTCCTAATATTTATCTTTGTAGTGGTCAAGTTTAATCTTCATTAGTCCTATCTGCTCATTTTCTACTTTCAGTGATTCTTCAACTTTGTTCCTAGCATCCTTTTCACGTTGAATCTCTTTTATCATAAAAAGATTGGTCTCCTCTTTTTCTTTCTCCAGCCTCTTCACTTGATCTGATGTATCATTTTCTGAATCTTCTTGGATCTTGTCCATAAGATCTAGTTTCTAATTTCTTGAAGCTTCTAGTTATTCCTTTAGTTTCCTAATGAAACCTTCTACTCTTCTCAATTTGAATTTCAGTATACCAATCTCAGCCTTCTCTTTGTCCAGATCTTCAAGTGCTACTTCAAAGTTCTCTTCAAAACTTTTTGAATCCATTTTGATCTCCCTTAAGCTATTAGGCTTTCTCTCTAAGGGCCAATAGCTCTGATACCAATTGTTAGGATTAGGTAATATTGAGAGGGGGGTGAATTAGTATTACTGAACTTTGATTTAAACTTTAACAAATTATAAATAAACCATAACATTGCTGAAATGAAAAGAACAATAAAAAATAAAAAATAACTCATGACACCATGAGTTGTTCTCGAGGAAACCTTGGCCAAGGGAAAACCCCAGTGGGGATGGTACCCAGAACTATGCACTAAAATATTGTATCCCTATTAAGAGATCTAGCCATGTTAGGAGCTGATGATTACATAGTACATTTCCTTATCAAAGGATTACAAAACACTTTTAGTGGTTTACAAAGCACCTGGTTAAAGGTAGTGAGCAAAGAACTCTTACAATAAAAAACTAATACAAAGAGTTCTCCAAAATGTGAGCAATACAAGAAATTATCTTTCTTAGATAGTTCTAGTTGTATCTCTGTCTCTTATTGATCTTGCATCTGATTTGTGCTCTTAGATTCACAACCTTGCTTCATCATCATAATCACAATACTTATCTCTTTCATAAAAGCACTCTATACTTATACAAAAATTGTCATCTAGTCGGCTTCACAAATATCATACAAAACATAATAATTAATTATGTAAAGGGTAAGTATGAAGTTGGAAATAATATATTACCCAAGTGATAGAAATATACTCCATTTACCTTACTTAGCACATTATCATATCTTCTAACCTTGCCTTAATCTTCGCAACTGCTCATATGCCCTGTTATATTGAATCTCTGTCTTCACATACCTTCAGATCATTGAATCTCATTGATATGATCACCAAAACTCATGCACTCTTAACTGCAGCATATAAATATCCCAAAATACCTTCTACTAACTTCACAGGCCATAATACCTCATACATTTCCATCACTAACCAAAACTGTAACACTGTACCCTGTTACCCTGATTATGGACTTAGTCATTTTTATGACTATGACTCTAGTACTGAACTTCTCATCATGTGATCAATCCAACATAAGTGTTTCCATGAATGAAAACCCTTTAAGTGATCTCTAGTGCTTCACAACATCACTTGCAACCAGATATGGCCCTCTGAAGTTGGACTACAAAATAAAAAACTCCAATGGTGAAGGCTGAGAAAATCAAACCGTTGCTGATGCTAGAAAAACACTATGCTAAATTTGGCGGTCATATGGATGTCACTAAAATGCCCAATTTATCCTGTTTGATAGTTGGATGATCATCAAATTTAGGCTCGTGAAAATGGTGATGTGGCATAAAAATTGACCCTCGACTGAGGTGTCGTTGATGTAGATGGTGACATGGCAGATCTTTATAGTGACATCACTATCTATACTACTGATGTCACCTGATGACATCACCTTGGCCGATGTGGTATGTGACATGGTAGGGGTCCATGTGTCTCACTCTTATTAGTTTGGGTTAGCGGTTGAATAGTTATCCACGTGGCGCTAACTATGTTGTTGCGTGGCTCCAGATTGGGTTACTGTGTGGTGCTCTGGGAGGGTGGAGGTGATGGATCTAGGCTGCGCCACTTGGTAGTGGTGGCAGGATGCTGCGGGAATAATCCCACATGCAACGCGAGTTGGGCTTTAGGGCCTTTTATATGTGAAAATGCTTGATGTAATGCCAAAAGTGAGTTGCCAACTCTTGTTTGGCCCACACGAGCTCAGTTTGGGTGATCTGATCAATATTGGTTTTCTGTGGGTCGGTGCGGTTGTTAACTCAGGTTTGGCCCTTGTGAGCTCTAGCTTGATCCATTTCCATTGGTATATGCAAAGCTTTGGCTTGGTTTCCGACTTGAGTGGATCAACTTGTAATCCATTTTAGGTTGTGTAATTGTTGACATTTTTATGAAGACTCCAGAGTTTAGTCCCATATTGATGTGGGATAGGGGATTGTAGACTTTATATATGCGAAGTAGTGGTGATTGAAATGAAAAGGAACCCGTATTTGGGTTCAACTTCATCCTTGAGCTTGAGCACGGTTGGGTGATGCTCTGTGTTGGATGACATCACCTAATTGTCTGAGACAAATCCATCTTGTGTACGGTGACAATAAATGCAGGGCATGTACTAGGCCCGAGAGTAAAATTTTAAAGAAAAAAATTCTAAGATGAAAAAAGTATATATTTGAAATTGTACCGCAGAGGTGCAAATCAGGCCGTACGGCTCGATTTGAATTTTTTTTTGCCTTGATTCGAACTTTCGCTGAATATGGGAAAGTTTATAGTCAATTTCAACTGAAGCAGCCTCCCAGACATAATGGTGAGGTTAGATCTACTCCAAGACGCTTCCACAACATGTTGGTATTTAGGTATGAGATTTGTACATTCAACGCTTACACTAAGATCTCTCCAATTAGGCTAATCAAAACACTCCAATGGATCTGATACCATGTAAGAATTTGAAAATAGAAAAGATTGAACCAAGGATCTAGAGGTTAAATAAAAGCACAAGAGAGATGAGATCAATGCAATGATTGATATTGAATTGATCCAATGAACTTACCTTACATGATTACATAATAGGCCTCCTTATATAGGAAAGATGATAAGAGAGAATGATAAGGAGATGATAAGCTAACACCTATGCTAGGTGTAATCACATGTCCACCAAATGTAGATCATCCTCCATTATGCAATGAAGTATGTACAATAGGATTAGGATGATAATGTGATAAGAGCACTAAAGGTTGATCTCACACCCAAAGTGAAATTTATCCTACACCATGTGATTAATTGAGGTGAAAACTCCTAGGTTTCTCAATGAATAACTACTATGCAATGCATTATCCTAAGTAAGATTAAGTTAATTGTAATTAGGAATATTTCATTACACCAACACCCCCCTTAAGTGCAACTTAGGGGAATGCACTTAAAATAACAATTCAAGATGGGTCCCAGCTACTAGGCCATGTTAGGTACCCATGTACAATATGCAATGCAATACATGAAATTCAAAATCTCTCATAAAGTAGAGAAAGAGGGAAAACCTCATGGGAAAAACCCTCCCACAAAAAGAGAGAATTAAAAAAGATGCATGGATGGATGGAGTACTCAACACCCCTGAAGAACTACATACATCATGTATATACAAATAATTATCCCCCATAAGAAGGATAGTTGGAGACATGATATCCCCCCCATAATGTAGAAGCTCCGATGTTGATGAAGAGTACCTTTAAACAAAGGATAGGCCAATACTTACAAGAAACATGTCTCCCCTTAGGAAGAAATAGATACATCAAATGATGAAGAAGCCAATCCATGTGAAAATAGGAGGAAGAAGATGAAGGTCTCCATGCATGAATCTCTGAAGACTGAATAGGTCTCTCCAAGCTCAAAGAATCTATCACCTCATGTGACAAATCAAGTGAAGAAGGAGAAGAATCAAGAATGCCAATCTCCAAAGAAGGTGAAGAAGTATCTCCAACTATGATGATATCATCAAAGGAAAGAGAAACCCCCTCATGTATGTCTCCCAAATCTGCATCATGAGAATCAATAAATGTCAAAGATGCATCCAAGTAGTCATCACATTCTACAAGATCTGAAACACTATGTGTTACAAGTAGTGGTTGTCGTTGCACCAAAATATTTACTTGTTAATGCTCAATAAAATGACTAGACTTGTAGAAGACATAGGAGGTAGTTAAGCCATGTCATGAATCCTGAGGGGAGTGTTGGCCATTTTTCCAACAATCTCCCCCTGAATGTTACCAGAGGAGATTCGAACCTGCGACCAAGCTCTTATACCACTTGTTACAAGTAGTGGTTGTCGTTGCACAAAAAGATTGACCTATTAAAGCCCGATACAACCACTAGACTTGTAGAAGACACAACAGGAAGTTAAGCCATGTCACGAATCCTAAGGGGAGCACTGGCCATTTTTCCAACACTATGATCATCCTATTGAATAGTAGAGCTCATGTCTGAAGAAGTAGGAGGTGGATAAGTAGGAAGATCAACACTTGTCTCAACAAAAAAATGATTCAAGTGTCCAAAATTCTCCTCATATACATAATTATCCCTTGGCAAAGGGATGTGTAAATCACGAATATCATCATCATCATCATCAAAAAAATGTGAAAAAGAATACAAGCGTGATGTATGATCAAGAAATCCCATAGCTATGACATCTCTAGTATCCATGTCCCTAATGTAGAAAAAATCATGAGTGAACTCAACAATTTTACCTTGTTCCACATGTGTAATTTGGTAAATAGAAAGGAGATTAGAAATCAAGGATGGTACATAAAGAGCATCATTAAATGTCCCCTCTCCCATAGGAATAGAACCTTTCCTAAAAACTCTCATGAATGTGTTGTTACCCATCTAAATATTAGGATAATTACAAGGCTCAATAGAAGAAAACATATCCATAGAAGATGCCATATGATGTGATGTGCCTGAATCAAGAAGGCATCTACCTTTCTCAGGATGCATGGAAGCCAAAAGTGCTTGTCCTTTACCTTTATCTTTGGATGATGATGGAGATGTAAAAGCTGCCAAATGTGTAGAAGGAGTAGACACTGATGAGGGAAACTTAAGGTTGTGCTTCTGAATAATGTGAGTTAGCTCATCAATCTTATTTTGAAAATACTTATGCTCATCATGTCCTAGCTTTTTACAATATGCACACTTATCCCTCTTTCTTCTAGATGATTCCTCTCTTGAAGAGGACTTGGATTCATTAGTATTGTGTGAAGGAGATTCATTACCTTTGTCATGAGGCTTAGGATCCTTATGTTTCTTAGTTCCTTTTCCATTGGAAGCCTTTGATTTGGATTCACTTGCAATTAATGTATGATGTGTGGAAGGCTTCAATTGACCCATGTGTGCCAACTTTGCTTGTTCTCTTGTGAGTTGAGCTGCAAATTCATCAATAGAAGGCAATTTGTATGCACTACCAAGAGCATCCATAGTAGCATAGAATGTAGAAACAAAGACAGAATTATCATGACCTATCTTGGAAAGCATAGAAAAGATCAATTGTTCATCCCCTTTAACAATGCCACTTGCAAAAAGCTCCAATCTAATAGAATTGAACTTAGAGAAAAAAGTCTTGAATATTGTCAAAATCACAAGGATTTAGACCTATGAGCTCATTCTCTAATCTTAATTTTGTCATTCTATGAGGTTTACAAAAGAGTCTTTCCAATATGACCCAAGCATTAGGAGGATGTGTGCAAGATGCAATATGAAAGTGCAAATCATGAGAGATGGATGATCTAAAAGATCCAAGTGCTTTATCCCTTTGATCAAACAATTTTAGAATTTATGCAACACCTGTTTGAGGCCCTTGATCCTACCCAAGAGTCATTCTAATCAATCCAATACTCAACAAATGATCACTTAAAGATACTTTCCATTCATGGTACTTATATGGAGTGAGGATTTTGACCTTTGAATTATCCATAATACAACCAGATAATGACTAATAACTACTGATAACTCCTTAAAATGACTGATGCAAATCAGAAAACTAAAATCAAAGGATTAACCAAGTGCAAATATAGCCCCAAAATGACCTATTTTTGAAAGTGATATATCCACCCTAAATCACTGAAATCTGATTACAAATCTATAAAGTAGACAAAAAATATGCACTTTCAAAAAAAAATTCACCTCAAAATATTACCATATGTGCCGAAACAAAGCCCTAAAAATTGTAGAAATTGGGAACATGCAGGAATAGTTAAGAAAATCTACAAGTTCTGGTAAATCTGGCCACCAAATTGCAAAAATAATACCACCACTAGAATCTTTAGCTAATTTTACCCAAAATAAAAAAAAAATTGCTCAAAAAAAGGAGCAAAAATGAGCAAGATATGGCCCTCTGAAGTTGGACTACAAAATCAAAAACTCCAATGGTGAAGGTTGAGAAAATAAAACCCTTGCTGACATCAGCAAAACACTATGCTAAATTTGATGGTCGTATGGACGTCTCTGAAATGCCCAATTTTTGATGTTTGATAGGTGGACGACCATCAAATTTAGGCTCATGAAAATGGTGATGTGGCATAAAAATCAACCCTCGACTAATGTGTGACTGATGTAGATGGTGACGTGGTGGATCCATACAGTGACATTACTATCCGTACTACTAATGTCACCTAATGACATCACCTTGGTAGATGTGGTATGTGACATGGTAGGGGTCCACGTGTTGTAGTCTTATTGGTTCAGGTTGGCGGCTGACTGGTCACCCATGTGGCGTTGACTGTGCTACCCCATGGCTCTAAACTGGGCTACCACATGGCATCGTTAGACTAAGCCGCGTGGTGCTCTGGGCGAGCAGAGGCATGGTGGTTGGGGTTGGTCAGAGGTGATGGATCTGGGTTGCACCGCTTGGTAGTGGTGGTGGGATCCTGTGGGAATAATCCCACATGCAATGTGAGTTGGGCTTTAGGGACTTTTATATGTGAAAATGCCCTTTGTAATGTCAAAAGTGAGCTTTCGGCTCTTGTTTGACCCACACAAGCTCGGTTTGGGTGATCTATTTTGGATCGGTCTACTGTAGGTCGCTACAATTGTCAACTCAAGTTTGGCGCTCGTGAGCTCTAGCTTGATCCAGTTCTGTTAGTCTATGCGGAGCTTTGGCTCAGTTTCTGACTCGAGTGGATTGACTTGTAATCAATTTTAGGTTGTGTAATTGCTGACATTTTTATCCAGACTTTGGAGTTTAGTCCCACATCGATGGTGGGATAGGGGATTGCAGATTTTATATATGTGAAGCAATGGTGATTGAAATGAAAAGGAACTCGTGTTTGGGTTTAGCTTCGACCTTGAGCTCGAGCGCGGTTGGGTGATGCCCTGTGTTGGATGACATCACCCGGTTGTCTGAGACAAATCCAGCTTGTGTACGGTGACCGTAAATGCAGAGCATGTACTAGGCCCAAGAATAAAATTTTAAAGAAAAAAATTCTAAGATGACTCCATAATTTTTATTTTTATTTTTGAAATCGTACGATAGAGGTGCAGATCAGGCCGTACAGCTCGATTTGTAATTTTTTTTTGCCTCTATTTGGACTTTCACTGAATATGGGCGAGTTTATAGTTGATTTTAATGGAAACAACCTCCCATACACAATGATGAGGTTAGATCTACTCCAAGACACTTCCACAACATGCTGGTCTTCAAATCTAAGATTTGGACATTCAACTCTTGGACCAAGATCTCTCTAATTAGGTTAATCAAAACCTTCCAATGGCTCTGATACCATGTAAGAATTTGCAAATAAAAAAGATTGAACTAAGGATCTAGAGGTTAAAGAAAAGCACAAGAGAGATGAGATCAATGCAATGATTGATATTGAATTGATCCAATGAATTCACCTTACATGATTACATAATAGGCCTCCTTATATAGGAAAGGTGATAAGAGAGAATGATAAGGAGCTGATAAGATAACACCTATGCTAGGTGTAATCACACGTCCACAAAATATGGATCATCCTCCATTATGTAATGAAGTATGTGCAATAGGATTAGGATGATAATGTGATAAGATCACTAAAGGTGGATGTCACACCAAAAGTGGAATTTCTCCTACACCATGTGCTTAATTGAGGTACAAACTCCTAGGTGTCTCAATGACAAGCTACTATGAAATGCATTATCCTAAGTAAGATTAAGTTAAGTGTAATTAGGAATATTTAATTACACCAACATGAATCAACCTTGAAATCAAATTGAAAGTTCTTAAAATGGAAAAAGAAGTTTGTATTTGGTGGCAGAGGATTGATAAGAATGATAAGAAAGCCATATACCTTGATGATGCAAATGCTTCTTGGAATGAGATCATAGGTGTTGATGCATCACAAAAGGCATGCTTGCCTGATGATTTTTGAATGCTTACAATAAATGGAGGATGAATTGCCTTGGTTGCTTGAAATGCTTGAATGTTTGAACTTGAATGAATACTTTTTTCCTTGATTGATTGTAATGAATTTACAAAATGAGGGAGGTGGTATTGTATTTATACCTCACTGAGCCCATTTGGAGTCCAAAAATTAAAGAGAGCCAACTAGGATTAAAAATCACACTAAAAACCCAGATGGAAACCATAATTCAAATTCACATATAAGCTACAAACAATGAGATGACTTTCTAGGTTTGGGGTGAGTTAGACTTTCCCTATACCCATAAAATTGCTCTATATTAGAAATTTTAGACTCATAATCAAATCAAGAGCCAATTGGGACATTAGGATTTTGAAAATCTATTTAGAGCCGGCGTTAAACTTGAGGCAAATAGAAAAGGCTATCCATAATTAAATATGGCCTATGTATGCAAGAGGAAAATAAATGTGAGGAAATGATTAAAGAGGCACACCTAAATTTAAGGGTCAACACAAAAATTTAATCTAGAGATGAGCTAAATTTAAATATATATTAATGAATTGTATAACAAATTTCTATGATTATCTACAGTCCTAAAAAGTTAGCACCCATAATTAGATGCTCTATTAGGCCCCATTTTGGTGATTTTGAGATTCAGTGTCTGTTATGCTTGATCCTAGCAACGTGATTCTTATTTTCTCACATATTTTCCACCATCTTGACACCCATTATGAATTTGGGTAAATTCTCCTAGGCACAAAATGTTTGAAACATTCTATACCTAGGGGGAGAACATTTCAACATTTTGTTCCCACACTTTTTGGTCCAAATTTGGCTCGGAGCCCTATGTTAGGGTGTTATTGGGAAATTTTGGATTCTGTAGTCGACTTGGCTTATTTTTGAGATCTAAGATAATGGATGAAGTATATAAACATCCCATCTCTCCCCATTTTTATATACATTACTATCATCAAGCATTTATAAGAATTCATGATCAAGAAGCATTCAAGAAATCAAAAACAATTTAGCAATTGGATTCAAGATTCGAAGGAAAGCATCAAAGATCTAGTCTCTAAAATTCATTCAAGCATCTTCATGGGTATGAGTGATTTCTACATCTATCCATGAGGGTTTATGGAAGATGAATCAAACATTTACCCTTTTACATACTTTCCTTAATGCAATTTCATTTCATTTTCAAGGTTGATTCCTAAAAATGGGTTTGACCAAAGAAAACCCCTTTTTCCTAACTTTTTTCCTCATTTTTTATGTGGACGAATAGGTTACAGAGCTATCAGAACTTTTTCAGACATATTAGAAATACTCCCCCTATAAATTTTAGTCAAAAGTACTTGCAATAAAATGTTTGAAACACCCTATTCCCAGGTATAAAACATTTGAAACATTTTTTACCCTAAAAATTTAGCTCAGATTTCATCCACAGATCAGTTCATCTTTTTGGATCCTGATTTAGGTCATTAAAAGTTTCTTGTAGTTAGTTATTAGTCTGTTATTTCTAAAAAAATTATACTTGTCTTTTGTCATCTACATTGCATCTTTTCTCTTTTCCATTTTTAAATTACATATTTAGTGAAAAATCACTACCCCATTTAGCACTTAGGTCCTTACTTGAGCAAGGAGGAATAATTATCTCCTCTGCATTGCTTCCATTTTCCTATTTTTCATTTTAGTGAACCTGACTCATAACATTTCCATTCTAATTGGGTCTTTAGATCTCCTTTGTATGCATTACATTAGTCAATATTTACAACATTAGATCTTAATTTTTGACTTGATGGTTAGATGTGCTTTTCATTAAAGGTGCAATTGTGCCTAGTTTACATATGTTTATATACCTCTTTCCAAGTTCATATTTACATTATATCTATCTATCTTTTACTTTCTTGTGCATGAATGTTATTACGCTAATTCTTACCTATATAATTTCAGTTAGGATAATTCGTATACTTATGGGTTCCCTTGATCCAGAGTCCTCTTTGTTTCCTAGGAATCTTGATGAGACCAACATGCTTACTAATGACATTCCTCCTATTGTTGATAATAATTATTCTCACTCTTCTCATGATGAATATGATACATTAAGAGTTCCTACTATGCAAGTGCAAAATATTTCCCATGAATTTGAAAAATTTGGGCAATGGTTAGGACAATAGAACTGCAATCCTGAGCTCATCTCCATAGTAGATAGTTTGAGAAAGATAATTCATAATGATAAACATGGAGTTACTATCTTTCATAATATATTACATCTTATTGATTGCAATGTCAAGCCTATTAGAGATTGTGCCCAAGAATTAGCTTTCTTTCCATCTTATACCAACAGTGTTGAGACCTCCATTCCTAGTGTGTCCACTTATGCTCAACCTCTCATAACCACTTTTTTTGAAAACATTATTTCTATACTTGTTAGCATTCCTAATCCTACTTTTACTTCAAGTGTTTCATGTGTGCCCTTACCTTAATCCATGATCACTTAAAAAGTGTCCCATTTTTATATTCTATCATTTCCTATAATGATAATTTTTTTTCATACATATCTCCTACCACTCTTTCTACCGAATTCACTATTAATAGATTGGCTCAAATTGTTTCATCTTTGCAACAAAAAATTGCATCCATGACTCAATACAAGTTCAACATTCCTACTTGTGACATTTCTAGTCCTTTTTCCTTAGACATCATTCATTTCATTATCTCTCAATGCATGAAAATATCTCATTTAGATACTTCCAATGATAAGGGTGATCCCTTGACTCATGTTCAAACCTTTCAAACATTTTTTAGTGATTTCTCTCATGATCATAGGCTCATGGCTAAATTGTTTAATAGAACCTTTCAAGATAAACCCTTGTAAGGGTATTGTTCATTGCCTCCTTACTCTATTAGTTCCTTCCAAAAACTTGATAATGATTTCATCCAACAATTTCAAAACAACATTGGTGGACTAAGATTTCTTTGATATATTATAAACAAGATGTTAAAGAAAAAGTGAATGATTTTATTGGTAGATTTAAGAATTTGCATGCTCAAATTTCTTATCTGGTGCCTGATATTGATGTGCAACATATTTTCATTTCTAATTTATAAAAATATATTAGATATAAGATATTACTTTCTAAATTTTCTTCTTTTACTCAATTGTGTGCAATGCTTCATAATTATCAGCTTCAAGTGAGTTATTTTGAGAGAACCACTCAAATGGCTTCGGTTGAGAAGAGTGATGCCATATCCCAACCCTATAAAAAGTTTAAAAATCCTAAGAGCTTCATCAAGTTCAATAATTCATCAAACAATGTTGATGAGCAAGTGGCAACAACACCCAAAAGCATGGTTTCTTTGTCATCTCTTTTTAGAACTTCTCGTAATTGTACACCTCTATCTAAATCTTTACATAATTTTATGTTAATGTTGATTAATGCTATTTTTTTACAACTTCCTCCCATTAAACCGATTGAAACATCCAAACCTTTTCCTAAATCCTTTGACCACAATACATTTTGTCAAATACCATCATCAACTTGGTCATGGTATTGATAAGTGTTTCCATTTGATATTTTTTATTCAAGAACCCCTTGATTCTAAAGCTATACCTATTTAGGGTGTTAATGATTAAGGAAATAAGTTCATAGCACCTCCCAACCAAAACTTAAAACTTTATACCAATCCTTTCCCTTCTCATTCGACTAATACCGTTGAGTCTACTTAGTTTTTACCTTCTTATTCCACCTATGTTTTTTACTATGATGATGAGTGTACTGAAGTCAACAATGTTATCAACCTTATTGACCAATCTGAACCCAAACCTAAACCTGATTTTGGCATTACATTTGATCCCAAAGATACGATTAAAGCAATTTATATCCTCTTTACATTGTATCAAAGGTTAATGATCTTCTTTCTCATGGTGTCCTTATAGATCCTACTTGCATGATGAATGTTAAAACTAAAGAACATCTTTACACTAGAAAATTGCAATGAGATTTCTACGACCAATATAATGTGATGAACCAAACTTTCAACAGTTTCACTTATCCTACTCATTTTTCCATAACTTTTCCCATAGAAGTTGGTGGAAAAACCTTATATGTCACCTTTGTTGTCATCCCAACTTATGATTAGTTTCAAGTTAGACTTGGTCTTCCTTGGCTCACTTCCATGAAAGTTGTAGTCTCTCCTATCCATAAGTGTTTGATTTTCCAATGATGGATAAATAATCATGATTAGTCATAGTCTCTATAATCAACCTTTAGCATCTTGAGGAAACTTTAAAATTGACTTCTTTTTCCCTTCCATGCCTCAACCAATTCAACTTGCAAAGATAATTTTTTTGATCCTATCATAAATTCAAAATATTCGTGAGCTTAGCGATCCTAAGGATGTTCCATCTCCTTACCTTAGACCTGGTCTTCTTTCTACATCTCCTACACCTATTTATATTTTAGTTCCATCTCATATATCCCATAAATGTTCTGCCAATGTTATCTGTCAACCTAGTGTGGTGCCTTATGTTCTTCCACCTAAATAAGAAAGGGACTTGATGTTGATTTATTCTAAGCCAAACCAAATCTCAATTAAAACAAAATTTAATCATTGTGCTTGTGACCGTCATCGTAAACATTGTGCTAGAGCCTATGGGTGTGATTCCAAAAATATTTCCTCCCCTAAGACACCTACTTATGCTTTGATTCCCTTTGACCAACCTATACATAGCCCAAGGGAGGAAGAAAATTTAAAAAAGATGAAATTAAACTTGAACATGATAATTATTTTTGTATCTTAGATTCTATTACAATTGATTTGGATGAAGAAGACACTCTTGATGAGTATGATTTCAATATTCCTAATGCAAATGATGATGTTTATGCTAGTGGTTCTAATGATATGTATGAGATTATTGATGTTAATAATGATTTACCAACTATATTTGCAAAATAATTATCTCTTAGTCCTAGTGAGGAACAAAGTGACCCATCTTTACAACATAGTCCTTGTTTGGAATTGGATATTGTTCCATCTTCCATGCTTGATGTTGTTCCTCTTGCATGTTTCCGACCTTCCCTAAACTCTACATACTAAGATGGGGGACAAGAGATATGCTTTACTAGCTCCTCTTGTACAATGCATTCTTTGTGTTTTCCTATTGTAATGTGCTTCCCTATGATGTGTTGATTGTTATATGTTGTTTTTGGATTTCTTTGGATGACCCTTGTTGCTCCATTACCTCAAGGTGATAAAGGAATATACTTTTTGTGACATTCCTCTATTTGTATCTCATTTTTTTTCTATATGTTATTACATGTTATGTCATGCATGTGTCATTATTCATAAATGTTCCTTTGTGTTGTTTAATTTAGGATAATGCAAAATTATAGCTACCTAATCTTTTTGGTATCTGTGATGCCATCCCAAAATGACTCTTCTTCATAGCTCTTATGTGACATTCCTCCATTGTGTTTGTAGTTCTACTACCTTGGGGGAATGATGATATTTTATTTTGATATACATGAGTTATCATATGATCATACCGATCCTTGAGTTAGTATATCTCTTTCATTGTCTCTTTTTTCATATGTCCATTTTCATTGGTTTTTCCTTTCTTGGGGGCATCTCATAGTGGAAACATATCTTGTGGGTACATGTATTCTCTATTAAATCCATTTCTCATGTTAAGGCATTTTCAATTGCTTTAACATGGGGGCATACACTCTTCTCCTTGTTTCAAATTTTGTGCACACACACAATGATCCAATGTGATAATCCTTTCCTTATGTTCATCTTATGCCCATGTGCATTATTCAGCGAATTGAGCTTAATAGGTTAAATGCTTTCCTTAAGGATTGGGACTCCTTTCCTAGATCCCTTTGTAGATAATGTTAGGATTGAGTAATACTAAGAGGGGGGGTGAATCAGTATTACAACACTTTAAATTAAACTTAAACCAATTCCAAATAAACCATATGAATGTTGAAATGAAAAGAACATAAACACATAACACATAACTCATAACACCATTATTTGTTTTCGAGGAAACCTTGGCCAAGGGAAAACCCCGGTGGCAATGGTACCCACAACTATGCACTAAAATATAGAATCCATGTTAGGAGATCTACCCTTGTTAGGAGATGAGTAATACATAGTACATTTCCTTCTTAGAGGAATATAAACTCTATTAAAGGTATACAAAAACCTGTTAAAGGTATACTGAGCTTACAACTCATACAATCAATAATTTAGTTACAAAAGTGTTCTTCAAGGATGAACAATACAAGCATCTGCTATGCTTTGATAGTTCCAGTTATGGCTCTCAATAATCTATGCCAATCTTTGATCTTGCATCTACTATCAACCATCATTGATATCCCAAACTCACATCCATATCTCATTCATATCATTCATACTTATCGCTTCCACAAAACACTATTTACTTATGTCTTCCTCTAAGCTCACAAGCCATGCTATAGCATTTACTATCTTCACTGACCAAAAAAATACTGTAGAACTCTGTAAATCCAATTATGTACTTAGTCATTTTCATGATTGTGTCTCCAACACTCATTCTTACTACATGTGATCACTATAACATAAGTGTTTCCATAAATGAAAACCCTCAAGTGATCCATAATTCTCTCAAAACATCACTTTTCAACAATCTTTCCATTTGGCACTGATGGAAACACTTAGCGAAAAATGACTAATGTCAAAACACTATCTGTACTCTTCCTAAATTTTTTTTTCTTATATACATATACATATTCTCCTTTCTTTTATTTACAATTTTCTTTTTCATTTTCTCTTCTTCTCATTTTTTTTTCTCATTTTCCTCTTCTCTTCTTCTCCCCCTATGACATCAATGGCAAAGGTACTCACAAAATTTCAAAATTTCAAAAGTGTAGGACTTAGTGCTTACTCACCAACTTTAGAATATCTTGGAAAGAATCTTCCAAGGTCTTCATTTCATCATTCCATGACTTAATCAACAGTTCACTAACATGAATAAGTCCATTCAATGCATAAGATGCAGTCTCTATTGTCTTCAACTTAGTGGGTACAGATGTGGTCATTCAATATTCAATATTTTCCATCTCAGTGAGATGAGCTTTGAGAATTGATAGCTTAGGAGTGATTAAACTCTTCAGCAAACCAAATCTTGTCATTACTCTCCCTTTCTCTATATCCAAAACATTTACCTTATCCAAAATTTTGGATGTCTGTTTGTCCATCTCTGATATAGTTTGTGAGGAGGTCTCACAATTGTCCATCATTTTGTCCAATGTAGCCATGTCCTTAGCTATAATGTCCTCAATATTATTGATGTGTTTGATAGGATTGATGCAATAAATATATACCTTTCTTCCTTGTGCAACACAAAGTTTGGCCTTAATTGTAGTTGCTTTCAAAATACCCAAGTCCCATGTAATAGATTGACATAATTCCTTCAACTTCTTCTCTAGGTATCTCTTCTCTACCTTTTCCTCTACGATCTTCATCAAAGACTCATAATGGCTATCAAAGTTGTCTAGTGCCATGTTTAGGTTCTCTACATCATCTTTACCTTGAAATATAAGAGGTATAGGGAGTATTTTGTTCATTGTATCTACTTCCCTAGAAATCACCTTAACCTTCTTATCTCCGTTTTGTTCTGACCTCTCTTTCACCTTAGAAAATTCCATGAAGGATAGTCTCATTAACTCATCCTCATCCATGCTTTCCACATCAGTGCTCACAGGCTTGGCCATACTTGCCAACAATAAGGTGGAGGAGGTATCAAGTTCTTGTTTGATCTCAATTCTTACCTCTTCTTATTTTTCTGTCCCTATATATTTTCTATGTTCTTCTTTCTGTCTTTCCTTTTCCTATCCTTTCTCTTCCTGTATTTCTTCTTTCTATTCTTCCTCTCTCTGTCCTTCCTCTTCTTCTATCATCACACTATCTAAGTTTCCTTAAAATAGGTCACTCTCATCCAGTGAAGTGTCAAGGGTCATAGGAATACCAGAAATAAAGAAGTCTGGTTGCTTGTCAACTTTGCTTGCTTCCATACTCTCCTTAGCTGTCTTAGAGCTTTCTCCCATTCCCAAAGGTGTAGGCTTGGTAGATTTGGGAGGTTAAGTCTTCTCAGGCATGTCTCTCATCATTACTTGATCCAATACCTTCTAAGTATCCTCAATTGCTTCATCATATTTCCTTGCCATTATCTTTACAAGTCTAGCCTTAGTCCTTAGTAGGGGTTTCATCTCTTCAGTTATTTTCTCCCTTTCCTGTACTGAAACTACATGCAACATATCTTCAATAGCCTTATTTATTATTTCCTCATCTTCAGTATGAGCCAATTGTTTTCTGATTTCTAACTTACTATACAAGTCTTTAGAAATACTGCCTTCAATCTCTAACAAATTATTCTTATAAAATAGAAAGTGCTCAATCACTATATCTTCAATCACTAATTGATTATAAGAATCATACCTTTCATAATATCTATTCAATGTCTTCAAATTTCCATCTCTTATTATTCTTTTCTGTAGTATTTTGATATCTGGTTTCCATAGGTTTTCTACCTTCTTCTGTTCTACTTTCTCTTCTTTCTTCTCTGTCATCTTAACTTCTTTTCTCTTAGCTTCTATTTCAGTCTATTTGATCTTATAGATCTCCTAGGTGTGCTTGCAGGTGCATCCTCTTGTGCTATCTTCTCAGGGGTGATTGATAAATTAATTACATCAGAAGTGGTAATTACTATCTTTTCAGCTTCAGAAGGTGGAGGGGCTTCAATCCTCATGCTAGAAGATCCTTATGTCATCTTATTTCTTAATTACTTTAGTTGTTCCTTTTTTATCCCAGCCTTCACTACCATATCATCTACCATATTTTCTATCTTCCTCTTCTATGTTCCTTTATCCTATTCTTCTCTAACCTTTACTGACTTTTCCTCATAGGTTCCTCATCTCTCTTTAGATGTATCTATCTCTAATGCTAGGACATGTTCAATATGCATTACAAGAACCTCAGAACTAACCTCATATCCCATATGATAGCACCATTTCTTCCTAGGCTCAACTGATTCAAAGAAAACACAATTAGTTTCAACCATGAAGCAGATTGTATGCTTATATTTTTCAACTAGTTCCTCAGGATTTTTGTACCTTTCCTTCATTTTCCTTTGCAGAATCTTGATCATAGCAAACAACTCACCATCTATCCAGTCTTTGTTCTATCTTTGGTAGCTCTCTAATATTTGTATGCTAGTAGGTATGTTGTCCTTCCATGCTCTAGGGTTCATTTCAGGAAACTTGTGCTTAGTATGAATATACATATGTATCAAAAGTGAACCAAATTTGAATGCTTTTGCCTTGTCCTTATTAACAATCCTCACATTATCCAAGAACTATTGTGCTAGGATCTCACATATGTTATAATTGGTGTTTTCCTTCACCATTCTATAATCCATCATTATGACCCCTACTGATACAAAATTAGGTCTGCTACTGTAGTATAGCTTGCATCCTAGTAGCATTGCTACTAGTCTCACATCTTGTTGAAATATATCATTGAAAGTCATCGCTCCCTTGTCCCATTTGGAATGTGTTAGGGTTTCTACTTGATTCTTAATGTTTTTCTCTACCATAGGGATGGCTCCAGTGTTGTCCAGTCTAGTTATATCATGAATTAATTGACTACATATCTTCATAGGCTACTCTCCTATCCATCCAAATTGATCATACACTCTTCTTAGGATAATCTATTCACTCTCGCTAAATTCATTTAGGAGGGTTATCTTTATGATAGATTGGTCTACTAAGTGTTTGAATTCTTCCTTCATTTTCCCATCAAATTATATCATCTCGACTATTTCCTTGTATATTTCCACATCTCCTATAGTATCATACTTATAATGAATATAAGCCCTAATATCCTCTACATGAAGGATGTCATATGGGGTTTGCGAAAATGCTCCTTCTGGATCATCCTCATAAGATTTAAAAGGGTGTCTTTTAAACTTATACCTTATCCTATCAACAACATCATAGATCACAGGTGCATCCATAGCTTCTTGATAGAGTATATGATCTAAATACCTTGAATACACCAAATTCCAGAATTTCTACTTTGATCAATCACGTAATGTAGCTGCTAGGTGATTGATATGCTTATTTACTCTACTCTCCTTGGTCATTTCTTATCAAACAGTGAAGAAATGAGATGCCTTGAGGTATTTTATCCATCACCAAGTGAGTAAGTACATTTATCATAGTTAGCTCAACTTCACACACTGTCCAGTCAAACACAAATCTTGCGCTCATAGGATATGAATCTCCAAGAACTGTGATCATAGATATAGACTCCATAGTGTCTGTACACACCATATTTAAGCTTGCATGAGCTCATTCCACATAATCAGGGGCTAGATATAATCTATTGTCTGCATCTAATGTTCCCCCTAAGGCCATGCTCAACCTTTTAGGTCGATGTAGCAATGTTGACATCAAGCGAAGACACGGTAGTATCCACTGTCTCTCCTTGAACCAATGCCTTATTGAAATATTTTACTTTCCATATCTTTTAATCATCTTCATCTGCTGGTTTCCTGAAATGATTCTTGAATTCATCCATGTATTCACCAAGACTTTTACCACTGTCACCAATATTCTTCTTTATAACCATAGGAGGTGGTCCTCTTCTTTTGTCCATTCCATTGTACCTGTAAAACTTTGCTATATGTCCTAAGTTGTTGCATTTGTAACAAGTAGGTAGTCTCCTATCCTGATTAACCTACAGTTTACAAAACCTTTCAGTATGCCCAAGGTTATTGCATTTGTAGCATGTGATCTTTGCTATTGATTATTATCTGATGTAATCTTGTCTATTTCTTGACTGATCAGGTTTCCTACATTCTACTTTCTTGTGTCCATATGCATAACAGTTGTAACAATAACCAGTAAAGGGTTTGAAAGGACCTTTACCTTTACAATCTCTTTTCATGTGTCCAAGTTTTTTGCATTCATATCATCTACCTCTGAAAGGTCTGGTTTGATCTCTAGGTCTCTCAAGAGTAGGTCTTTCTTCAACCTTCACTTCATATGATTCTTCATGAGTTTTAGAACATTCTCCTTCATTGTATCCAACTCTAGTCATATCTCCTTTAGGTTTATGTCTCTCTCTTTGTTCATCAATCTTATCACTGCTCATATGTAACATATCAATGTGTAATTTGGCTTGAGTGATTTCACCTTTAATAATCTGATTGTACTTCTCCAATTCCAGGCATTTATCCTTGTAGTGACCAAGTTTAATCTGCATTTCTCCTATCTGCATGTTCACTCCTTTTAGAGTTTCTTCAACTTTGAATCTTGTATCCTTTTCATGTTGAATTTCTTTAATCATTAGAAGATTAATTTTCTCTTTTTCTTGCTCCAACTTATTTACTTGGTCTGATGTATCATTTTTTGAATCCTCCTTGATCTTTTCCATAAGGTCTTGTCTCTAAATTCTTGAAAGTTCAAGATGTTCCTTTAGTTTCTTGATAAAACCCTCTGCTCTTCTTAATTTGAATTTCAAATCGCCATTCTCAGCCTTTTCTTTGTCCAGGTCATCAAGTGCTGCTTCAAAGTTCTCTTGCAAACTTTCTAAATCCATTTTAATCTCCCTTAAGTTGTTAGGCTTTCTCTCCAAGGTCCAATAGCTCTGATACTAATTGTTAGGATTGAGTAATACTGAGAGGAGGGGTGAATCGGTATTACAACACTTTAAATTAAACTTAAACCAATTCCAAATAAACCATATGAATTCTAAAATGAAAATAAAATAAACACATAACACATAACTCATAACACCATTATTTGTTTTTGAGGAAACCTTGGCCAAGGGAAAACCCCGGTTGGGATGGTACCCACAACTATGCACTAAAATATAGAATCCTCATTCGGAGATCTACCCCTATTAGGAGCTGAGTAGTACATAGAACATTTCCTTGTTAGAGGAATATAAACCCTATTAAAGGTATACAAAACCCCATTAAAGGTATACTGAGCTTACAACTCTTACAATCAATAATTCAGTTACAAAATTGTTCTTCAAGGATGAACAATACAAGCATCTTCTATGCTTTGATAGTTCTAGTTATGACTCTCAATAATCTCTATTAATCTTTGATCTTGCATCTTCTATCAACCATCATTGATATCCCAAAATTGCATCCATATCTCATTCATATCATTCATACTTATCACTTCCAAAAAACACTCTTTATTTATATCTATTCTTCCATCTAGTTGGCTCTCAAATACAATACAAAACATAATAATTACTTATGAAAATAACAAATACTAAGGAGATGATATTGTATTACCAAATTATTAGCAATATATAATCTTTATCTAACTTATCATGCTACCATTCCATCTAGCATTCGCTTAATCATCACGACTGTTGTTATGCCCTATTTCATTGTTCCTTTGTCTTCGCATGCCTTCATATCACTGTAACTTGCTGATATCAATACCAAAACAAATGCGACCTTAACTGAAGCTCATGTATATCCCAAAATTTCTTCATCTAATCTTGCAAGCCATCCTATAGCATATATTGTCTTCGTTGACCAAAACAATACTATAGAACTCTGTAAATCCAATTATGTACTTAGTCATTTTCATGACTGTTTCTCCAACACTCATTCTTACTACATGCGATCACTATAACATAAGTTTTTCCATAAATGAAAACCCTCAAGTGATCCATAATGCTCTCAAAATATCACTTGCCAACAATCAATACTTTCCTTAAGACTGATCATATTTTTAGGATCCCTGAATAGAGACAATGCTTTCCTTGAGGAGTGATCCAATTTGTTTTGATGGTTTTACTAGGAGAATACAACTTGCTAGACTATCATTTCCATCTTTTGCAACAAAAATTTCTCTTTGGTCCATAGTAAGGTAATACCTCTCTCTCTCTCTCTCTCTCTCTCTCTCTCTCTCTCTCTCTCTCTCTCTCTCTCTCTCTCTCTCTCCCATAGTGCCTCTTTTATCTTGGTTCTGGATTTGATGAGGAATTAAGTCACTTGGGGGCTTGTTGTTTCTTTGTCTCCTTGGTCTTGATAAGATTATTCTTATGCATTGATCTACTTTACAGTGAGAATGAGTTTGTTGCATAATCCTTCTAAAGTGGGGGATAAATGTACCATCCTAAAATGTTAGCATCCATAATTGGATGCTCTATTAGGCCCCATATTGGTGATTTTAAGATTCATTATCTGTTATGCTTGATCCTAGCAACCCAATTCTTCTTTTCCTAGATTGTTTCCATCATCCTAATACCCATTTTGAATTTGGGTTAATTCACCTAGGTACAAAATATTTGAAACATTTGGTACCCAAGAACATAATGTTTTAAATATTTTATTCCTGCATTTCTTGGCCCAAATTTGATCTGGAGCCCTATGGCAGGGTGTTAGTGGGAAATTAGATCCGGTCATTGGCTTGACTTATTTTTGAATCTTGAAATGATGGATGAAGTATATAAAAACCCTATATCTCCTCATTTTTATATCCATTATTATCCTCAAGCATTTATAAGCATTCATGATCAAGAAGCATTCAAAAAATCAAGCAATCAAAGGCAAATAAGTAATTGGATTCAAGATTTGAAGGCAAGCACTCAAGATCTAGTCTGCCTAATTTATTCAAGTCAATTCTAATGCAATATTATCCATTGATGAAATTTTCTCGCCCATGATGGAAAAGTAGAGGAATTCTTATTCAAGCAAGAAGATCATTCCTTCTATCCACATTCATATCTCCTTCATTGCAAGTAATTATCAAGCATATCTACATTGAAGATCTAGGAGTGGCATTCATAGATCCATGCGTTTGTAAGGGAATCCTTGATTCCTATTCTATATTCCAAGGTCAAATCCTTGATTTTAAGAATATTCAATCATCTTCATGGGCATGAGTGATTTCTACATCCGTCCATGAGGGTTTATGCAAGGTGAATCAAATATTTTCTTTTTTTCATACTTTCCTTTATGAAATTTTATTTAATTTTCAACGTTGATTCCTAAATAGGGGCTTGAATAAGGAAAACCCATTTTACCCATTTTTATGTGTGTAGGAATAGGTTACAAAGTTGTCAAAACTTTTCCAAATAGGTAAGAAATAGTCAAAGGACCCCATAAATTTTAGTCAAAAGTACCTAGAATAGAATGTTGGAAATGCCCCATTCCTAGGTACAATTTTTTTTGAAACTTTTTGTACCCTACAGATTCAGCTCAGATTTCACCCACATGTCACTTCAACTTTCTAGATCGCGAGTTAGGTCATTACAGGTTTTTGGCAATTAGTTATCAATTTGTTATTTCCAATTTTGTATCTACTTGTCTATTTTTTCATATACATTGCATCTTTCCTCTTTCCATTTTTAAATTACATATTTAGTGAAGGATTGGTACCCCATTCAATGCTTAGGTACTTAATTGAGCCTATTTTGGAAATCTTCCTTCTGAGTGTGCAATTTGGAAAAGGAGGAGTAATCATCCCCTTTGAATTTCTTCTCTTTTCCTATTGTTCAGATGCAGAGGAGAATGACCAAACTCTAAAATGGATGCTAAATAAGTATAGATTGCACACCTTAGTAAGGTGTTTACAATTTACAATGCTACATTGTCAAAGAATCTTTTTTGAACCTTTAGTTATAATAAATCCAATAATGTAGCAATCACTTAGTTATTTGAGTTGACACTTATAAGATTTGAATTTGAATAAGGTATATTTACCCATCAGTTTGTAGTTAGAAATTAGCCAATATATTGCTTTAGTTTTCAATTGTATAATTATGTAATTGTAGTTGTTGTACTTCCCTTAGAGGGCCTATTTTAATGCAATTTAAAGGAAGTTATGTTGATGAGTGTTTTCTAACACCTCTCAATGCACAATAAAATAATGAGTGTTTTCTTTCTTTGCAAGGGTTGATACATAGAGATAATGATAGAAGATGATGTTCAAATGAATTTACAAGGGCATAATCACTTGAGGATCAAGTTTGAAGAAGGGATGATATTCAACATTGAATTTAATTGCTTCACAAGTGAAATATGCTACATGATCCTTTGACTTCCTTTGGAAATCCAAGAAGCAGCATAAAGGCAATTACAACATCAATATCAACATGGATGTGATTACAACATGGAAGATTCAATAATCAGTTTCAAGAAAAGGAAAAATTCAAGTGGCTCATTAACATAAGAGAATATCATGGTTAAGAACAAGGGGTTGGTAGAAAATGATGGAAATGAAAAAATTGGAAGAAAAAAAGTCCAAGTCAACAACTGCAAGAAAGGTATCAAGAAAAAAGATGTTCAAGATTAATAGGAAGTTGTTTTGATGAGTGTTTTGTGACTTACATTAAATGTAATAAAATTTAAAGGACTTAAGATATTTTCATAATAAACATTCTCTTCAAAGAACAAGATTTCAACTTTTAACTAAATTTTCATTTGGATAAAGAAATATTCTTTCATCATTCACAATATTGTTATTATTTCAAGTATTTTTTACCCCTTTCTTGTTCAGAATAAAACACAAGTGATTCTTAATTTTACTTTTGATTTTCAAACCCACAAATCGGATTTCCATTTGAATTGTAGGTGCAAAAATTTCCTTTTTAAGTTTGAAATTTGCCTTATTTACTTCATAGAATTGTGTGTGAAAATTGTACCTAGCTGCGGACACAACACTTTAGTAAAACATTAGAGGTTAGCAAAATTGAAATCTACAAATAAATGAAACTAAGCTAACCGGGCGATTTACTGCCTTCTAGTAGGTGCGAGTATGATGTTCTCAGATTGAAATCGAGATCAGTGACAATGCTACACCTAAACGAAGGATTTGAATGCAAAAGAATGAAAAACTATATGGATGCAAATTAATCTATATTTTTGTATTTTCTATGCAATAATATGAAAAATTGTATGAATCTAAGCTAGATGAATGAAATTGAATATAGATTTAATCTAAGAATGATCTGAATGATGAATGCTATGATATGAAAACTATGCAAAACTATGATCAACAATGAAAGATCTCACAAATCGCCTGTCACAAGTGTTTAATCCTTCAATCGCCAATTCGCTAGAGTAATTGTGCAAATTCGAGTGTTGATAATTATGAAGAGCTGAGCCTTGATTTTATAGAAATCCAGGGCTTGAGGATGCATTGAGAAAAGCCATAAATCACTCTTGATAAACTCAGGTTGATTTTTGAGTTAACAAGAAATTAAGAATAAATAAACTCATAAAATCATGCAAAATCAGTTTATATCTCAAAATAGAGTTTTAGTTCTCTTTTTCAACTCATCATTAGATGTTGAGTTTAGAAAGTTAACAAATTAAAATTGAAAATTGATTTAAAGTTAACTACTTTTTTGATTGTGCATGATTTAATATAAATTAATTTAATAAATACAGTGATTTATTCTCAACTTAATTGATTTTAAATTTAAAATAACTGATTTATGGGTTAATCAATTATTAAATCAAACTTTTATTCAAAAACTATATTATTAAATATTAAAAATTTGACATGAATTAATTAAATAAGAATTTAATAAATTAGTCATGAGATTTTTGATTTATTGTCAAAATTAAATAGTACAATTTAGGAATAAATGTAATTAAATCTAATTAAATAATTAAGTGGCAGTATTAAATCTGATTAATTAAATATTTAGAATATTCAATTAATCAAACTTTAGGATAAATAGGATTTATCACCAAATAATTATTAAATCAAACTTAATTAGGATAAATAAGAATATTTCAAGGAATATCCTCTGATGCAGAATTAGGATAAAATTATTTTTTGATAAAATGATGTGCAGATGTGCCTTAGGTTAGGACTTTAATGTCGATTTCGTTCGATTTGAAGATGTAGGAGGTTAATGAACCTATAGCCCATTTTTGGAGTATTACATTTTGCCCCTCTTTGAATTACTGTGCGAAGCGCAGTGGTTTAAAGATTAGTCTATTTTTGATGTATGGAACTGATTTGAAAGATTAACCGATTCCTAGATAGAAACCGATTGAAAGATTTGAAGATGTAAGATTTAGGTCCTGATTGACCAAAGATAATGTTAACTATAGCAACAATGAGCCGGTGATTACGAAAAAGTATCAAAACACTTGATTCTGAACCTTATGATTACGAAGAAGTGAGTGACTTGATTCCAGACCTGACTATCTAGAGGAATCAATATTGGTATCACATCTGAATCCTTCAGTTACAAAGAACGAAGGAAATGACGCTAATGAACTGATGGTTATGAAAAGATGATACAGTTTACAAGATATATTAGGATACCAGATTGATATGGATCTCGATGAATTTGATATGCCCCAAGCGATGTGCCCCAAGTGACAATGTCTTTTGATGAATCAACAACTAGACGTGGTTGTTGTCTTGATTACTGAGGAAAGATTTTTTTGATTGACAGAATTAGATTTACAGACTTGAATGATGTGCAATACCATGCCTCCTTCGGGATGAAAATTGAAATCTGACAAGAATAGTCAGCGTTAAATGGTTTAGAAACATGTTAATTGATTTGAGAAGTGGTTATACATGTTCGGGAATGCGTTCTATATCGTTTGGAGGTCCAGAAGACCATGTTTGACTAGGTTTGACCATGAGTTGACCATGAGTTGACCATGGGTGACCAAGTTGAAATTTTGATAGTTTGATGTGAGATAATCAGTTAAGTTGAATCCTAGATTTTTGTAATGATTGAAGGTCGATTATGCAAGTAATCGGTCGTCCTGGGTCCGAAAATTTTAAATTGTGATTTTGACATAGTAAATGATCTCAGATTTTGATTTTGATCCTGAAAATGGGTTCAAAATGTCGAAATTAGCCAGGGGTGCAATTTTCATGGAAAACGGAGCACTTTTGAAAATTAGGTCAAAACCTATATAAGGACAAAAAAGGTCATTTTCAATTCATTATTCACTTTAGACTTTTGAAACCTTTGTGGAGCCCTCTGAGTGAGAAAATGGCCGAGATGAAGGTACTTGTCGCTTCCTACCGTTTTGAGCACAGCCGGCGGCATCAAAGACCTCTGCAGTATGGACATCCGGTAAGTGGACCTTTGTGCCTCTTTGTAAATTCTATTTTTGCATGTTTTTAGCATTTTTAGGGCTTTTTTCGTACGTTAGGAATTTTCAATTTTCGCATGCATGGAAACTCATACGACTGTCCACTGTGACTCGTACAACTTTTCAATTTTAGTTAGATTGTCATCCCATAACTAGTAGAAACTCATATGAGAGGGGCCCAAGAGTCTTACAACATTTCGTCGGGTCCCTCATATGTCGTACAGTAAGATATACATTGTCGTATGATAAGCTACTGAAACTCTATGAGTTTTCGTGCCAGTCTGCATTGTCATATGGAAAACAGTGAGCTAAACACCCCTTTAGGTCAAAAATTTGAATTTTTTGATTTCATAGGCTGATTCTAAAGCATTTAATGTACCTTCTAAGATAGTCAACTTTTCAATTTCTATACTGTTAGCCTATTTTTCAACCAAGTTACTAATAGGATTCCCTATTTCTGTGCTGTGTAGGTCATCTATCCTGATGTCCATGTGTGCATATCACACCCAACCACTCAGAGGTTATGTGTTTCACTGCCTGACCCGATGAGGGTACATCTTGCTAGCTATGGATTTGAGTATCTGATTCAGTTGCCCGAGATTAGGGTAAACCACATACTTTTGACTGCACTGATTGAGAGATTTCATTCAGAGACCCAAACCTTCCACCTCCCTATAGGAGAGATCACAGTGATTCCAGAGGATGTCTATAGGATACTCCACATTCAATTCCACCGTCCACGGCTTGATTATGTGAGTTCAGGGAACTCAGGATTACATGCATTCAGACGATTGTTTGGAGATGATACCCAAATTATGGCTTCTATTTCGTGGGAAAAATTAGTTCAGTGCTATGGGGAGACCCATAGATTAGAGTGTATCATAGCCGGGATGATAGGAGGCATCATTATGTCTGAACATCAGTAGAATGGTCTTTTGATGGGCTGGGCCTCGATGGTTGCACAGTTGATGGCTACTCCATCTAAGCTGGGTTGGGGTTAGTTTATGATGGGTCATATGTTCTCTGAGATGCATGAGATTGTGTATCAGGAGAGCAAGACATTTGCTTCTAGTGCTTTGGTACTTCAGATTTGGGCCTGGGAGCATATCCCAGTTTGTAGACCAGTATGCCAGGGTCAACACTAGCCACAAGAGCCGGTGATATATATTTATTCAAGATACGTTACATAGGTGCGTATGGTCCATACAAAGTATTAGAGATGATGCCTTGATGATAATACCTTTGTGATCTAGCATCCATATCTTTAGATAGAGGCTTGGCCTACTACTCGAGAGTAGTTCAGTCACTTTTTCCATAGTCGAGTGCTTATTGGGAGATCTACCATAGTGCTGGAGCATTTCATCATTACCAGGGTGTGGCAATAGTACGACATCATTCAGGATGCTCCACAGGATCACACTGCCTATGCGCAGATAGTTAGAGAGCTTGGACTAGGATGGGGTCCTTGATTGTCATATGCTCTTTGTACTTAGGAGTATAGCAGCTATGTCGACAGAGATTGGGACTACCAGCCAGATGTTCTAGATGCTGGGGTTATAGATGGTTTCATAGCATGGCTTGCAGAGCATCCCATTTATAAGTTTTTGGATCCCATAGAGCTGATTCTAAGTATGGAGGATGCTATGGATGTGACAGGTGCTCCCATGGTATAGGGTTAGAGACACACATGGGTTCTGATGCCCCAGCCTACACCTCTGAGGCTAAGAGCAGTAGTGACTCCATAGAGACCATTTGGTCATATGAGACCACCTTGTCCCACTAGTTCTACAGCTGGCAGGCCTGCAGGTACATCAAGGACATATAATAGAGGAGAGAGTGGCACTTTAGGCAGTGTTGGTAGTGCAGATGAGGTACTCAATGCACAACAGGATGTAGGTGCTAGTCCTGATCCTATATAGGATGATACAAATTTTGACCTTGGTGTTGAGGTGAGATGCCATAAGGTGCAGAGGGTAGAGGTTGCTGATCAACTAGCGAGAGATACAGACATGCCTGTGGTCGATGCAGATCCTAGTGCAACACTATCCTCTCAGGAGATCATTAGATGATTGAGATTATAGGTGAGAGACCTGAGAGTATGGAGTGCTCATTTTGAGGAGTGGTTCACAGAGGCTGACAGACAATGATCTGAGCTCTGAGAGGAGAATAGGAGATTATAGACAGAGGTGACACATCAGACCTCTCAAGCTATTTACTATGTTTCTACTTATTACATTGTTGTTCTTGTCGATCAGAGAGTACCGACATACTCTTAGTATATGATAGCTTCAGAGCGAGCTAGGGCACCTCATGCCGAGATAGTGCTTGATGCACCACCACCACCTCCACAAGATGCAGAGGATCAGGTAGACAACTAATCTATCTAGATATTCTGATATATTTTTCCATTTTGTTCATGTATATCGTTCTGACTTCTGATAGCTCACATGAGTGCATTATTTTGTACTTTGTGCCAATAGTGTACCCTTGACTAGTTCAAGTTATATGATATGAGATCGAGGTTTTGGTTATGACTTCATTTGTACTTGTCATATTTTGATTTATGATGATATCATGTGATGTAAATGCTATGAGTAGCATGTAATGTATGTATGGATTTATGCAATGTAATGGTTTCTTTCAAATGTATGAATGTTATGCAAATGTAATTGATTATGGAAATGTATGATTTTGATGATGCTCATGTATGTAATGCAATGCAATAGATGGAATCATCATGAATATGTAATGTAAATGCAATGATACACATGATATGTTTTATAGGAATTGATGAAGACAAGTACTCAGTCTTATGTCAAAAAGGATGTTTAACCCAGGATGGTGCCTACTTACGGTTATGTGAGGAAACCTTCATGTGAGATTTGGCTCTTCATTTCCAGTTTAAGTTTAGTTTAGAAGAATTTTTGAAGTGTTCAAGCAATTTGTGAGATCATGCAATCATGCAAAGTGCAAAATGACATGCAGAATGAAATGCAAACCTAAGACCTAGGACCTAGTCACTGATCATGTATCGATTTGTTTTCATCATTGAAATTTTTAGGTAACCGGATAAATCAATACAACATCCACTAGTTAGGAAAATATGAATATATGAATATTGATTTGTATGCACAAGAATAAATACATCACCCACTGGCTAGACAACCATGGACATATGAATATTGATTTTGTTTTTAGAATGTCGGATTAGATATAAGAACCAAGGCACAAATGCCAAGATGACTTGAATATCATGTCCATTTTAATATAGAAATTTGTATGAGCATCAAAACATAAACTTTGTGATGACTAGAACATGCCTTGCGGAACAAACACATCAAGTAGTCAAGAGATCATTCTAAATCCGGTGTGAATTACCTGTAGTGACCCTTTATCATTCACATCCTTAGGTAAGATCATGTTTCACAGGAGGAGTAAGAAATTTCTCAAAAAGACAATAGTTAGATCCAACTTCCTTGAATTTTCCAGGTATCAATGGTCGAGGTACTCATGGCCATCCAATATGATAGAGGCTCTTATAGATGAACACCATTTCAATCCAGAATTTCCAAAGTTGTTAGATTTTCACTCAAAGTAGAAAACAAAGAAAAGATCATGCCCCCAGTCATCACTCTCTAAATCTTGTAAAGGACATCATCGAAGAGCTCAAAAGGACACAATATGCAAAAATATCAATGTGAATCAGTAGGCATACAAGGAGATAAAAGCATGTGAATCATAGATTGTTTTCAATTTGTTGTTATTTGATTGCATTGTTGTAGATGCAAAATCCTTTCTGGAGAGGAGACTGATTGACTGACTTGGATGTAGCTTCAAAGGACCCTGACTGGATATGACAGGTCTAAGATACTGAGGACTATAGGATATGACTTTGATTGCCCCCAAGTTTTAACATTGATAGGATACAAACGTTTGAACCAATTGGTGCATAGACCGACGTTATTGAAAATAGGAATGCAAAAATAAATCAGGAGGTATGTACAAACTAAAGCAAGACTGAAAGCTGGGAGAGACCAAGATTGCACTGATAGATGGAGCGTTTTGAAACAAGTGGTGCCCGTTTGCCAGGTTTTCACCATCTTGGCAGAGATTCTATTTTTGCTACCAAGGTACCTGTTTCCAGGTTTTCACCAAGGCACTTTTTCTTTTTCTCATTTTTTTGTATTTTTTATCTTTTTCAAATTTTTTGTACTTTTGATATATATATATATTTTTTGTGATACATCAAGGTGCCTATTTGCTAGGTTTTCACCAAGATGATCATTGTTTTTTAGGACTTTTTTTTATTTTTATGATTTTTTCAAGACATTTTTAAATATTGAATGCCTTAGGTGTATAATTTCTTCAAATGGAGAATGTTGATTGGTTCTTGGAGCTGTTCTCCTTCAATTGTTGAGAGTTGATAGGCTCCAAAGCCAAAAGTAGCAGTGATTAAAAAGGGACCCAGCCAGTTGGGTTCAAACTTCCCCTTGTGTTCTCTATGTGATTGATTTTTAGGATTCTCTCTCAAGACTAGATCGCCAACCTAAGATTCTCTATGTCTGAATTTCTTGTTGTAACCTCTAGACATTCTCTTTTGATATACTCTGAGATGATCATACGCTACTTGTCTGTGCTCATCTAGTAGTTCAAGTTCTTGCAACCTAGACACTCTGTAGTCATCATCAGTTACTAGACCATGCATTCTGATTCTTAGTGATGGGATTTCAACCTCAATAGGTAGTACCACTTTAGAACCATAAACTAAAGTGAATGGTGTAGCCCCGGTGGGTGTTCTAATACTTGTTCTGTAGGCCCAGAGAGCTGGATTGATCATGAGATGCTAGTCTCTTCCTATTTTATTAACTATGCAGGATTTTCAATAGATTCTTATTTGAAGCCTATGCTTGTCCATTCCCTTTAGGATAGTAGATTGATGACCAATGTTGTGTAATCTTGAATTACACAGATCATCTAAGTCTCTATTCTTGAATTGTCCACTATTATCTGTGACTATAGAATGTGGAATACCATACCGACATATGATGTAGTTCAAGATGAACATTGAAATTTGTTTGCTGGTTGCTTGAGTCAAAGGGACTGCTTCTACCCATTTTGTAAAATAGTCTATAGCTGTAATAATATGGGTATGTCCATTAGAAGAATGAGGATGTATGGCTCCTATAATATCAAATGCCCATTAGTGAAAAGGCCATTGTGTAGTAAAGGGAATTAGATCTCTCCCTGGTGCATGAATTAAGTTACCATGTACTTGGCACTTTTGACAGTTCTTAGCAAACTTGATAGCCTCTTTTTCCATTTCAGGCCAATAGTACCCAGCCCTTATAAGTTTTTGAGCTAGTGTTAAACCGTTCGAATGTGAGCCACATATACCTTCGTGGACTTCCTCTAATGCATGTTAAGACTCTTCCCATTCTAAACATCTAAGGAGTGTACCATCTAGACCTCGTTTGTATAGATCATGGCCAATGATGACATATCAGGATGCATTTCAGATAAGGTATCATTTCTCATGGCGGTTGAAGGTATTAGGAATGATTTGGTCTTGGAGATAGAGAAAAGGTTTTTGTATCGAGATGAATCATGACCAATAATGGTGCAGATCATGCGGGTTTTGAGGGAATCATATGCAGGATAAGATAGTGCTTCCACCAGGAACTCGTAGCGTATCTCATGTTTGGGCTGCTGTAATAAAGTAGAGAGCATTGCCATAGCATTAGTAGCCTTATTCTCTGTTCTAGGTATTTTCTCAAAGGTTATAGATATGAAATATTTCTTTAGATCATCTACCATTCTCTTGTATGGGATTAGCTTTCCATCTTTCATTTGATATACATCATTGACTTGGTGTATTACAAGTTGTGAGTCTCCATGAATGTGTAGTTTTGTTACTCTCCATTCAATTGCTATCTTCATACCGTTAAGAAGGGCTTCATATTCAACAATATTGTTTGTGAAAGGAAACTTGATTTTGAATTCTTTAGGAATTGAGTATCCTTGAGGAGTGATGAAAAAATGCCTACTCCAAATCCATTCTATGTATAGGATCCATCAAAGAATAATTTCCATGCTCTAGAAGAAAGATTCATGATAGAGGAATCGGGGAATTCCATTTGCATTGGTGTATCATCAAACAAAGGCACCTTTGCTAGTTGATCAACAATAACTTCTCCTTTGATAGCTTTTCTTTCAACATATTCAATGTCAAATTCACTTAATAACATCACCCATTTAGCTAATCTACCTGTGAGGGCAGCTTTGCTTAGTAGGTACTTTAGTGGATCAATCTTAGCTACCAAATTTGTGGTATGAGCTAACATGTAGTGTCATAGTTTCTGTGATGCAAAGATCATAGCTAGACAAGCTTTCTCAATCATTGAATAGTTCTTCTCATATGCTACCAATTTTCTACTGATATAGTATATAGCTATTTCTTTCTTGTTCTCATCATGTTATGCTAGCAATGCCCCCAGTGATGTATCTGTAGCGGAGACATATAGGATCAAAGGCTTCCCTTGAATAGGAGGCATCAAAATAGGAGGATTTGATAGATATTTCTTGATATGATTAAAATTATTTTCACATTCCTCATTCCATGCAAAGGTCACACCTTTATGTAATGTCTTTGTGAAAGGTTGTGATATGTTTGCTAGCTAAGATATGAAGCATCTAATAGATTGTACTCTCCCTTGTAATGTTCTCACTTCAATTCCTTTCTTTGAACCAATGTAGCCTAAGAGTTTTATAGAAGTGACACCAAAAGCACACTTCTTAGGGTTCAGTCTGAGACTAAACTTCTCCATTCTATCCAAATTTTTTCTCAAATCATTTAGATATTTAGATCTTATCATAGATTTTTCTCAAGTATCATCAACATAATCCTCCATAGTTCAATGCATCATGTCATGAAAGATAGATGTCATAGCTCTTTGATATGTATCACCAGCATTCTTAAGCCCAAATGGCATGACATTCCAATAGAAGGTGCCCCAGGCACATGTGAAAGTAGTTTTCTCTTGATCTTCTGGAGCAATTTTTATTTGGTTGTATCCAGAAAAACCATCCATTAAAGAATACATCTCAAAGCCCACAGTCATGTCCACTATCATATCAATATTAGGTAATGGAAAATCATCCTTAGGGCATGCTTTGTTTACATCTCTAAAATCTATGCATACTCTTATAGATTTGTCTGGTTTTGATACAGGAACTATGTTAGAGATCCATTCAGCATAGTCAATAACACATATGAATCCAACTTTTAGTAGTTTCTCTAATTCAGCTTTGACCAAGAGTGCAACATGTGGATGCATCTTTCTTAATTTTTTCTTAACAAGTTTGACCCCTAGAGCTATAGATAAATGGTGCATTATAAGATCAGAATCCAACCCTGGCATATCTGAATATTTCCATGCAAAGTTGATCTTCTTTTCTATTAAGAATGTGGTAAATTTTTCTTTTCTTCTTCTGATAAGGATTGTGCTACATGAATCAACTATGGTTCTTCTGCTGTTCCCAAGTTGATAGATTGAGTGGGCTTAATTAGAACTGGAGATATGTCCCATAAATGACTTAAAAGGACATCAAATATCTCATCCTTAGGTACCTTGGAGAGGTTTTCACCTTTGGATATGTCTTTTATTTTTACTTTTGTAGGTTCTGAGACTGCCACAAAGTGGTTTTCACCCTCATAACTCCTTTTCTTTTTATTTTTACTTTTATTCTTTTGACTAAGATACTTGATGTCCAACTCGGTCATGCTAATGCTTGGTTCACTGATGGAAGTCCTCATAGGCTCAACCGCATTGAGGTAGAAAGCAAGGGCATAGTCATTTGGAAAGGTATAAATACCTTGGCTTGGATTCGCAGAGGTTTGGTCAAGAATTTCAAGATGTTGGATAGTCAAAGTGGTGAAAGATTGGGAAATAGTGTTTATAGATATGGATTTGTCATCATTGGTCCTAACCTGACTCTCGAGTTTGAAGATGATATTACAACTCAAAATGTTCAATTCGGGAATAGGCTCAATGTCATTGTGGGAGTCCATTTCAGCCATTAGTGGATCAGGCTCGTTAAGTTCATTATTTTACTCTAGACTTACGTTGGGTTTAGGTGCATATTGGTGAATAAAATCAACATGTTTTTCTATGATAAGCTCATCTTCCTCTGGAATGACTCCCCATTCATAGTCATTTGATTCCTCATCTATGCCTCTAGGAAATCAAAGAACATTTGTAAAGTCAGGATGGATACCCCAAGAAGGGTTACCCTCAAATTCTGATTTGAATTCATACTCACGAGAATCTATCTCAAAATAGCTACCACCTTCTTCTTTGTCTGTTTGATTTCCTTCGAGATCAACTGGTTCTTATGGTGCAACCGTCTCTTGTTCTATAGTAGGTTCTTGTGTTTCTACTACATTGATTCTTTTTACTGGACCATCTTCAGCTTGAAGGAGGTCTTTTATTTCTTTAGGAAAATGCTCAAAAGGAATGAGCTCCTTAGTGGTGGTGTCAGAATCATCACTGTCAAATTTTTCAATTGTTTCTTCCTTTAGTTTATTTGTTGTGGATGGATCAATCTATTCTAAGACATGTGGGGAGTTCTTGCTAAGATAGAAAGGCTTCTTCTTATATCCTAGACCTGTTGTATTCTTGTTGGTTCGACCATGGTGGTCAAGTGGTGATAGAAGACCCTTACCTTGTAGTCCTAGAGGTCCTTTTCTAGTATATCCCATTTTTGTGATCAATTTATCCCCTGGTCCATATGACTTCTAAATTTTTCTTGAAGTGGAGTCACATTTCTGGGCTGATTGGGATTGAGGTTCATCCTTATATAACCATGCAAGCACAACTTCATCTTCCTCAAACTCTTGTTTAGATACTTTCTCTGTGACAAAACTTCCATTGAATATGACTTGCGATTCTTTAGTTGTAGGTTTCAGTTTGTCAGATGGTTGTCCATAAGATTTCGAGGATAATGGGAGAGATGTGAGAGATAAAATAGGTTCCATTGTGTATTCTCCCATACCATTATCTTTGATTTTGACTTCTTTAGCAATGTCTTCCATTTTAGAGGTTGAAGCAATATCTATCTGCTTAGTGGAAGATTCTCTGTTATTAGGAACAAGTTTATCAACATTTTCTTTCAATGCATTGCAAGTTATGTATAGGTCAGCTGGAATCATCACCTCTACTCCTTCATAAGGAAATTTCACACATTGATGGTATGTGGAAGGAATAGCTTTCATTTCATGTATCCAAGGTCTCCCTAGAAGGATGTTGTAAGCCAAAGGTAGATTAAGAACTTGACATATGGTGTCTCTAATAACAGGTCATGTTCTGATAGGTAAGACAATAGTTCCTTTGGAATATCTTTCTTGCTCATCGTATGCTTTGATATTTATCTTCTTCTTAGGATCAATGGAAGTTTTAGATAATCCCAAGTGTGTGATCAAGCTGTAAGAACAAATGTTGAGACCAGTGCCTCCATCTATCAACACACATTTGACACAGTGGTTTTGAATCAAGACTTCAATGTGCAAGGGCTGGTTATGCGGATGACTCAAGGAATTATCATCTTCCTCTAAAAATGAGATATACTATGGAGACGTTAGATGACCAACCATAGCCTGTATTCTATCTAAATCAAGGTTTTTAGGAACATTGGATTCGAGCAGAGCTTTGTCTAGAATGGCTCTACGAGCTGGAGATATCTGAAGCAAATCAAACATGGAGATTTTTGCATTTGTATGTTGAAGTTGTTGGATAATACTGTATGATGTAGGCCTCATGTCTTTAGGATTTGATGGTTTAGAGGCAGCCTTCTATTTAGAAGCAGATGAAAGATTAAAAGGCATCTTAGGGACATTTGATGAATCTGGGATTTCTCCTTGCAGGTGTGCCTAAGCTTGTGATCGAGTAACTACATTTGTTGATTGATTATCTCTATCTCTTCTTACAATTGTGATGATATTGCAATGCTTAGATAGGCATGGTTCAACCATATTGATGACAACATTGTTTCTAGAGTAGGCATAATTGACTTTAGCACCCACTATAAGTACCTAAAATGCAATGTCTAAGAATACCAAGCAAGCTAAATATTAAAAAAAACAAAGAAGATAAACACTTATGATAAGACCCACAAAATGAAAACAAAACCTAAAAGGAAATGCAAACCTCAAAACCTCAAAGTCTCCAAACGTGGAAGATTTTTCCAATAGATTAGATGTGTGCTCATGAACTATGCTTCAAGCTTCAAGAGAGAAATGAGCATAATAACTTTGCTTCAATGGTGGATGAAAATGAAGGAGGAGAGCTTCTCTTCTATAGAAAGAGGTATGAAATGGACTGTCAAGATTAAGAGGCAAAAGGGGAATGAGCAACGGTGGAGATGCATCCAAGAGAGAGCACATGGATTGTGCTTTCTCAAATGCATAGCATTATGACAAGTGTCACAATGGGGGAGGATGAGAGGAGAGGTCAAATGCTTGAGGGATGTGTCCACTTTGGGAGGTGTGAGAGGGGACAAGTGTTTAAGAGGTGTAAGAGGCTTTATGATTTGTCATTGGAGGATGTGGAGGTGTTTGACATGGGAGTGGACTTGTGATGGATTAACATTTCTTTATCTTGGATTATGATTGTGCAAATGTTTAAGGGGTGATTAGGCTTGGTTTAGAGGGTAAGTGGAGGATGTGATGGGAGGAGGAATGAGTGGAGGATTAAATTAGCTAATCATGGATTATTAGCTAATGGAGGAGAATTAGAAATTTTAGAATTAAATATTTTATTTAATTCCAAGTGGGAGAAAAAGGGGTTTATGAATTAATTTATTTAGATAAATGTATCCATTTAAATTAATAGAGGAATAGGGATTTAATTAATTATCAGACTATAGATTTGTCATTTAGATAATTAATTAAATTAATTAACTAGGGGATGACATAAATTAATTAAATAATAATATTTAATTAATAAAATGCCTAGGAGAAGACTAAATAAAATTACTAAATGATGTAATCAAATTTAGGTGTCTACATTTTGCCCGTCTATGACATAGTGTTGAAATAACACTGTTTCGAAGATGTTTTTAGCAATAAACAATACGAAGAAATGGACTTGGTAGCAGAGTTACCCCAATTATGGGTCAAGATGGTTAGACTAGGTGATGCCCCTCGAGAGGATGACAGGGAAAGGAAAAGGGGCCTAGGCAGTGGCTTGAAAGGACAAAGGAAGGAAAAGGAAAAAGGAATGTTGTAGGCTAAGAAGGGGGATGAATGAGTAAAAGAGAGGTGAAAATGGAAATGAGGGACAATATTGGTTAGGAGGGGAAGAAATAGGAGGGAAAGGGGCAACCGGGGGCAAAAATGGGAGCTTGGGAAGGCCTTTATAAGGGTCAGAGGGGTCAAAATGAAAATCACTTGCACCTTGAGAGATTATAAATTGTGACTTCGGAGCTCTGATAAGCGAGGATGAGATGGCACAGAGAGGGTGACCAATGCATCAGAAAGACATTGTGAGACATGTACGATAGAGTGGAGGACTTGACTGATAGGTAGGATAAAAAAACTTGGCTTTTTGTTATGTTTTTCAGTCATTTGTTGCTTATTATAGGTTAGAAAAATGCATTCCCACAGGGGGCATGTCTGGCGGGAATGCACCTACATTGGTGGGATTGCATTCTTGAAAAACATGCCCAGGTGGGGAAAAATGGGAAGTTCAGGGGATTTTCACAGGACCGCGATCTCGCAAGAAGCTCTTGCGGGATCGCGTTCTTGCGGGCTAGGGTAGTGGGGTGCCAGAAAATGGCATTCCCGCAGGGGAGAGGGTAAAAAGGCAAGTGGCATGGGAATGCATTCCTACATCTCTAGGGATTTGTAGGAATGAGGGGAGGGAGTCCTTTGCGGGAACACAGGGACAAGGTTCTCTACGGAACGCAAGGAAGACAAATCTTGCGGGAATGTGGGAAAAGATTTTCTTCGGACATGTGTTGTTGAGATCTTTGAAGTCAGTGCAAATTCTTATGGTGTCCGAAGGCTTGGTAAAAGGCACCATGTTAGATATCTAGTCAGAATAGTCAATGGCTCTGATGATCTTTGCTCAGAGAAGTGTTTCGAGTTCTACTTTCACTAATAGGGCCACTTTTGGGTGCATTCTTCTCAGCTTCTATTTGACTGGTTTGACCTTAGGATCGACTGCAAGATGGTGGAAAACAAGATTTGGGTCAAGTCTAGGCATGTGCGCATATGACCATGCAAAATTTATGATCGATTCTCATAGAAGAGCCACAAGGACCAACTCTTCTCCCTCAGTTAATGATGCAGAAATGTAGGTGATCCTTGGGATTTCATATGTGCCCAAATTTTCTGGCTTGGTTTCCTCAATGACAATGGATGACTGTTCTGACCGGTGATCCTGGATGAGAGGAAGAGGCAAGTCTCCATCCTCCAGTGCCTTAGAGAGGTTTTCACTATTAGATACACCCTTTATTTTTACTATTTTTGAATCAAGATGCACCCCAGAGGGGTTTTCACATGAGGATTCCTTATTTTCCTTTTTATTTTTATTTTTGTGGCTAGAGACTTCCTCTTCCCCGAAGTATCCTTTTGGGTTGAGCTGATATACTTTGGCCGATTCCTACCCCCATTCTGATGGTTGATCTGTGGTGCCCATGAATCTTAGGAGCATTGCCTCACTTCAGAACTCATCGATATGTACTGCACTTGGTTGGTCCCAGTCTATGAGGTCAAGATGAATGAGGGGGAGGTCAATGAGGTTGATGGTGAGTTGGAAAAGGATAGAATTTCCCAGGAAGGTTTCATCATCAAAGATATCATCGTAGGACCATTTTTCTTCCTCTTCCGGAATGTCTTCAACTTCCATGAGTTCATCTTGGATTCTCAAAAGGGTTACGTTGGGTGAATTGGTGCCCCCAGTCATGGCGTTAGGTCCTCTTATGTGCAGGTGAGGGGGATCAAAGTCGAGGCCTTGAGTCTATGGATTTTTAGAAGCCTCCATGGGGTCTTTCATTTCAGCTTCATTGGGTCCCAGACCACCTCCTTAATAATCCCATTATTTGGTGGCCCATTTGTGTGGTATAGGATATTTTTCTTTGAAGTATCTAAGGAACTCAGTATTGGGAGGTGGGGGATCCTTGTACAACCATTGATTGATATCAGGTGCTAACTCTTGGCCATTCAAAACTTTTTTGGAGACAAAGGAAGATGAGCCCATGGTTTTGATTTTGGGACCTTCTTCAGGGGCTTTAGTTTGGTGACTAGGTCATCCTTGTGTGTACAGGTCCAGGGGAGAGCCCCTACTGAAAAGGCATCTATAAGGTTGTACTCTCCACAACCTTTGTTGTTGATCTTGATGGAGGAAAGAGTGGAGGCGAGGATTGTTTATGGATCACAATGGGATCAGGAAGAGCTAGCGAAAAATGTGTTGATGTCAATTCTAGGACAGTGAGTGGAGTGGGGAAATGAGGTTTCAATTGCATGATAGTATGTGAAAGGTTGGGGATCTGCATGGATGGTGATTTTAGTGCCTTGGTATGGGAATTTGATGCACTAATGATAGATGGAAGGGATTGCTTAGATGGAGTGGATCCATGGAAGACCCAAGAGGATGTTGTAAGGGAGGTCAAGATCAACAATGTGGCATACTGTGTCCTGAGTGACAGGACCAATTTTGATTGGCAACAAAATGATACCTTCAGAGGTATGCTCTAGATTATCATAGGCCTTGATGGTGATCACCTCATGGGAGATGTCTACTTCTATGACGCCAATCTGCTGAACAAACTTTGACGTACAAAGATTTAGGGCCGAACCATTATCTATCATGACCCGTTTGATGGAAAAACCATTCATCATGATGGCAATGCAGAGTGGGAGATTATGATTTGGCTCAATAGATGGAATTTTGGATGGCTAGAAAGAGAGGGTGGATAGTGTGGATAGGTTCCCTATAAGGTTCTTGATATGGATGGCATTGATGTATGCAAGGACATGGGCCTCTTGGAGGGCTTTATTGAGGACTTCTTGATGGAGGGGTGTTGTGCAAAGGATATTAAGGATGGATATTTGTGTAGGTGTGTTCCCAAGGTGTTCCAGGAGATTATATTGTGTGCTGGGAACAATTTTAGTATTAGCACCGACAATAGATATCCGGCCTCTATGGGTAGTAATGGCACATTGATTGTCAACACCTCTGACATGGATCACGTTCATAGTAGGCTCGACCTGGGAGATACAATCAATGAACTTATAATAGTTGATGTAGGTAGTGGTATAATCTTTCCCATTGCCATGGTCACCTTGTTTACCCTTACCTTGGTCTGTGGGAGGGTTAGCATTGACTTGGGTCTTTCCAATATTGTGTTTAGGAAGCACATTTTGGTAGATTTTCATATTTCCATTGGGTGACGTCTGGGGAGGGGCATCGACTGTGATCTCCTTTTTGTCTATAAGGTCCTAGACATAGCTCTTGAGATTCATGCATTTAGCGGTAGCGTGTCCCTTAACACAATGATATTCACAGTACTCATTGTCCTTGTACCAGGCTGGCTTGGGTGTCAAATCATCAAAGGGCTGGGTTTGTAGATACACAACCAAGTTGGCACTCACCATCTTGTGAAAAACAACATCCAGGGGTTCTCCAAGGGGTGTAAATGTGTGCTTTGGGTCATTCTGAACACAGGGCTTATTTCATCCTTGAGTAATAGATATAGCATTGGTTTGGTTAGCAGGAGGCTGATAGGGTGGTTGTTGGTAGGCAAGTTCTTGTTGTTGGTATACGGGTGTTGGTTGTTGATACATAGGCATTTGCTATTGATATGCCAGAGGAGGGGGATTAGGACCTGCAACCACAACCTGGATATTTTTGGTGTCTATGGCTCCATCGGTGACCACGTTCTTATTATTGTTCTAGTATCGAGAATGATTTTTGTTTGGTTTGTCCTGAGAGCTTTCTTTATAGTGTTTGATGCTACCATCATCCAAAAGAGCTCACTCAATATCCATGCCTTTCCCTTTAATGTCTTGGTAAGTCTGAATGCAGTTCATCTTCATAAAATGGCATAGCTTCAGATGCAGATTATCAATGAATATCTTGGCAAGGTGTTTTTCTGGTGGTTGGTATGACAATCTCGTGGTGAGATTTTGCCATTGTTGCAAGTAGTCAGCCAGATTTTTGCCCCCCTTTTTCTTGGTATTGCACAGGTCCAATAAGGTGAGCTCATTCTCAATGTTGTGTGCATATTGGGCTACAAATTTTTTCGAAAGCTCTGGAAATGTGGAAACAGACCCATATGGTATTTTGTAGAACCATTCAAGGGCGGGCCCTCCCAAACTCTTGGGAAAAAGTCACATGAGGAATATGTTGTTAAATGCCATCTTCTAGCATGCCATGTAGAATTCTTTGACATTGTTGACTGGATCACCCTTCCCTCGATACTTGTCAAACTTTGGTGTTTCAAAATGCTTAGGGAAGGGGATCATTGTGATCGATCTGTCGAACAGATATGGACAAACCTCCTCAAACTTGAATGTCTTAGTCTCAGTACCAGTCTTAAGCTCTTTGATGCAATTTCTCATTTCTTCCCATTCTGATTTGGCAGGTGCTAGAGCGGGTACTCCCAGTGAGAATGGATCAGATGATGCGGGTGAAAATGGAGGGATGTGTGGAAGATATGGTGAGCTAGGGAATAGGGATTTCCCAGCTGAAAAGGCCATCTGGAATGGGTTCTATCTAGCTTATTGAGTGATTTACAGCTAGTGTAAGGTGGGTGCATACTATGGCAAGGTTTGCTATTGTGGGATGAGGGGATTGTCTTGCAAAGTCGCGAAGTATTGTTGCTGCGGAGGAGGTTGGTAGAACAGTTGTGGTTGGGATTGATGATGAGCTTGGCCAGTATAAGATGGGTGCATACCTGCATTGTTGAGAGGGGGATGGTGGCTTAGGTGTGCACTATGGGTGGTTGTGTATGGGAGTTAGTGGGATGGGTAGCGTTGAGCTGCTGGGATTGTGTAGGAGTGGTTTGTTGAGCCATTGATGGCATGGACAAGTAGTTAGTGAATGTGGGAAAAGTTTCCATGGAGGGAGGTGGTTGTTGTGCTGCTTGGGGGATGATTTGCTACTGGGGGATTTTTTGGTATAGTTGGTCATGTGTAGGTATGCCCATGGCATTCATTTGCACTTGGCCAAGGCCCCAAGTGGTGCCAAGCCTGGCTGGGTGTTGTGATGCGGAGGTTGCTGCAAACATGGGATTTTGTGATGCAAGGGGAGGATTTTGGGGTGTCATGGATGACATTCCTATCATGAAGGTGACTTGTTGGGCTTGTGCTTTGGTAGCGAATTTAGGGGGAAGAATTTGTGTGGATTGGGATTGGGTAATGGCTTGGGTGGATGTAGATGGGGTGGCCTATGCTACTCCTTGTATTGAAACGGGGGTTTGGTTTACAACGGGTGGAGGGATCATCTATGCAGTGGCCTGTGTGGGGGGTGGTGTTTACGTGGATAGCTATGCAAAAGTAGGTGGAGGTGTTGCACCCATAATGGAGAGAGGTGCGGTTTGGGGTGTGCTTTGGATGGTAGGAATCATTGCGCAAGGTTGCAAGAGATGTGATATCATTGAGGCTGTGTGGGATATTTACATGGTCAGATCATGGAGTTGTTGGACAATAAAGGGGTCAGTGTTGGTGGAGATATGATAGGGTTTTGTGTGTTCAAAGGTGTGTAGCTACGGTGGAATGTGAGTACCCTCCTGCACATAGTTCATCAAGATGGTGAGATGATTTTGGGCAATGATCATGCTTACCATTTGTGCATGTCCTGGAAGGCACATGAAAGCCTCCATGGAGTTGAAAGTGGGTGTCTCACTGGGATCTTCCCATACGTTCTGAATTGTTGTTGTCTTGGGGTCATACATCACCCGTAGGATCATTTGGGTATGCCGAAGTAGTGGCCTAGTTGGAATCCATCCCTTTTATTTTCTTTGATCGTGTCATAGTAGGCATGAAAATGCAAAGCCCTAAGATGAGGGAGAGTGAAAATGTATCGGAATGATGCTAGGGATGATGATTTTTTAGATCCGTATGAGGTTGATGACAACCTAGATGTAGGATGGTGGATGATAAAAGATCTTGATGGTGGATTCTCTAAGGGATCATGATGAACTACCTATCCTGATGTGGATCAAAATATGTGAGATTGTCACCCTCAGATAGACTTGTGATCTTTGGATGAAAGGATCCTTACTAATGTGAGCCAATCTCTGGATCGAGATGATTAGGTTCACAAGAGAAAGTACTAGCTACCATAGACAAGGCTTAGTCGAAGGGTGTGGCTAATATTTTGATTCTAAGGATGAGGTTGGGAAAACTCAAGGTGAGTCCTCGATGTGCTAGGGATTTTGGATGATGGTTCTAGGACTTAGATAGGAGGTGATGCTAGATGAAACTACATAAAGGATGATGCAAATGTTCCTATGGGACTATCTAAAATGAAAGGATGCTAGGATAACTTCACGGTTTGAAAAAGGAGGAGATTATGCCTACTAGTCTTCACTCTCTAATCTGACAAAGCAGTGATCAACTTGGATCCAAAAGGAAAACTGTTTAATTCTTGCATTGTACTATATGTTATCCAATCATGTTTGGTACCTTTCTTCTTCGCGGGCTATAGTAACAATATGCTGACAATCTTTAAGCTTTCTTTCTTTAACTTTCTTCTCTCGATACGCACGTGGGATGGGTAACTTAGCTTTCTTGTGCTTCAAAGTCTCGGTCATAGGTCATAAAATGTAGCTATTTTCAAGACACTGGATTGGATCAAGCTAGGAAGTGACTATGGTAAGTATACCTTGGCTTGGTTTTGAACAAACTTGATTTTTCTTTCAGGGTATTGTCTTGACAAACAACCCTCACAAGTGACAAAGCAATCTTGTGGGAAAATAGACAGATGATCTCTCTTGGAAAAAGAACTTTGTAATTCCAATTTTGTGTATGTTCAACAAATATTTTCACTGGGTCTGATCACTTTCGAGAACACACACAAGAAATTTCTACCTATGAGACAGGCTAGTATCACAACCTTTGCCCACAGCTTGATATTCCAAAAGAGGAATACATATGGTGAGTAATCTTTAGGTGACCTAGGAAACCACTTGGGTTGGTCCTTGCACAAATATTATGATACTTTCAGGAATAGATCGAGTAGGATTTTGATTAATGGCTTCTAGTAAGGTCTGTGGCGTCCCCCCAATCAGTTTTTACATGCGTGACTCACTTAAGAGCCTAGTTGACCATGCCAAAATCATAGAGATATTCACCTACCTCAGGCTACCATCAACACACCTCACCTGAGCTTTCGGGGATAAGGTGAGAGTTTTCTCAACACCTTATTTATATATCGACTGAAAATTATCAGTTTGAGGTCATTCTCTAAAGAGGAAGTGCATCTCTCTAGATAGACCTCACTAGAAGTGTTGTCAACCGGACTTGATCTTTCTCTTCACCCAAGATCTGTGAAGGCAAGGGGAGAGGATATAGATACAAGTGGATTGCTTCCACGTCACTTGGTTTAACAAGGTAATGCAAATAATTAAAAGCTCTAAGGAAGTATTGAAAAACACTCCTTCAAACATGCCAGGAAGTCTTCATTTCCAAATTGAACCTAGTTTAGACTAAGTGTTTTCTATCCTAGAACATCAAACACTCATTTTTAAGATGCAAGGTTCTTTGAAAAGTAAATGACAATGCTTGAAAAATAGAAATTGCTTTGCAAAAACAAGAAAAAGTGTTACTCCTCTTAGCATTCAAGATTGTATTTGATCAATTTTTAAGCACCAAATGAAGTGTTCGTGACATTGATTCTTTGTCCCTTATGCATTCAAGATTGAGTTTTGTTGATTTTAAACACCAAAAGTGTGATGTTTGCCTTGTTCAATTTTAACCTTTGTTCATTTTAAACCCAAATCGAAATGATGAAGTGTTGTTTAGCATACACTATATTTTTTAATGCACCGAAACAAAGTGAGTTAATTCTATTTTAAAAATTTAACCCGTGTTCCCGAAAAGACCTGTAAACCTACAACAGTTTAACTGTGTTCCTGCAAAGCCGTACAGGCGTTCCCGCATACTGTTAGAGAAATCAGAATGATAGAAAATAAATGCAAACATAATTTTGATACTTGTGGCCATGTTCCCATAAGTCAAACAACATTCCCATAGGTCAACTGTCAACCCCGCGTTGCGGGAATGAAGGTAGAAAACTGACAGGGTCGTACGGCTTACAAATGTTTAACAGTCAATCCTGCCAAGTCAAACAGCATTCCCGCAGGTCATCTATCAATCCTACGTTGCAGGAATGAAGAAAGAAAAATAAAATAAAAACAACAGTGAATGTCGTACGGCTTACAAAAGGTACACAGGTAATCCCACTTGGTCAATGCACATTCCTATGTTGTGGGAATGCGATCCCACCAAAAGGGTACAGTCAATCACTGGCAGAGTCGGGACAAAGAGCAGAAAAAGATGGAAAATAGAAGTTTTCATTGCGGGAATGCGTTCTTGCAAATTCATACAAGTGTTCCCATTAAGAGATCAATGTTCCCGCATCTGTACAAGCATTCCCACATCCGTACAAGCGTTCTCGCAAAACTATAGATTTTTCCAAAAGTTGCTGCTGCGTAAAATTCAAAGGTGGGAATATCTGTGCAAATGTCTCCTCTTTGGCCTTGAACCTGCAAAACACCCAAAAAACCCGTGCAACCCACTCAAACAACAAAAAACCTTAGTATTTGGGTTAGTTTTGCAAAGAAAAGTAAGGAAGATGAAGAAAATGACCCTTGAAGTGGGTCCCACCGGGCGTGCCAAAATGTAAGTACCTAAAATGCAATGTCTAAGAACACCAAGCAAGCTAAATATTCAACAAAACAAAGAAGATAAACACTTATGATAAGACCCACAAAATGAAAACAAAACCTAAAAGGAAATGCAAACTTCAAAACCTCAAAGTCTCCAAACGTGGAAGATTTGTCCAATAGATTGGATGTGTGCTCATAAACTATGCTTCAAGCTTCAAGAGAGAAATGGGCATAATAACTTTGCTTCAATGGTGGATGAAAATGAAGAAGGAGAGCTTCTCTTTTATAGAAAGAGGTATGAAATGGACGGTCAAGATTAAGAGGCAAAAGGGGAATGAGCAATGGTGGAGATGCATCCAAGAGAGAGCACATGGATTGTGCTTTCTCAAATGCATAGCATTGTGACAAGTGTCACAATAGGGGAGGATGAGAGGAGAGGTCAAATGCTTGAGGGATGTGTCCACTTTGGAAGGTGTGAGAGGGGACAAGTGTGTAAGAGGTGTAAGAGGCTTTATGATTTGTCATTGGAGGATGTCGAGGTGTTTGACATGGGGGTTGACTTGTGATGGATTAGCATTTCTTAATCTTGGATTATGATTGTGCAAATGTTTAAGGGGTGATTAGGCTTGGTTTAGAGGGTAAGTGGAGGATTAGGAGGATGTGATGGGAGGAGAGAGAATGAGTGGAGGATTAAATTAGCTAATCATGGATTATTAGCTAATGGAGGAGAATTAGGATTTTTAGAATTAAATATTTTATTTAATTCCAAGTGGGAGAAAAAGGGGTTTATGAATTAATTTATTTAGATAAATATATCCATTTAAATTAATAGAGGAATAGGGATTTAATTAATTATCAGACTATAGGTTTGTCATTTAGATAATTAATTAGACTATAGTTAATTAATTAAATTAATTAACTACGGGATGACATAAATTAATTAAATAATAATATTTAATTAATAAAATGCCTAGGAGAAGACTAAATAAAATTACTAAATGATGTAATCAAATTTAGGTGTCTACACCCACATTAGGCTGAGAAGATGAATCTCCTTGATTATGTTTCAGAAATGGCTCCGTGAATGTTGTATGATCATTATTGCTCTTGTGATTGTCAATTATGATTTCTTCATTATCAATTTTGTCTTGTATGATGTGTTTCAAGCATACGCATTTATTGGTTTTATGACCCTTATTACGATTGAAGTCACAGAAATCAGTCTCTTTGCACCATTTTGGTTTAGGTTCATGATCAAATGGTCAGATCTCAGGCAAGAAGATGATGTTGTTAGCCAACAGAGTTTTCATGGCAGATTCCAAGGACTCTCCAAGAGGAATAAACTTAAGTTTAGGATTGGTAGCCCAAGGTTTATACTTAGATGACTTCTTGTTTGACTTTGTTGCTTTATCTTCAGAAGCTTTGATGGCCTGGGTGCCAATAGTGAGATTGAAAGAAGGTGCCTTAGATGGGGCATGGATATTATCAACAATGTCATCTGTGACAATGCCTTTATTCTTGTTCCAATTTTTGCCTTTGTCTTTAGAACTAGATCCAGATTCATACTTGTCTTTTTGAAGGGATATGTCTCCTTTTTGCACAAGTACTTTCTCAATTTTGATTGCATTTTCTACCATTTTATCAAAGGATGTATAATTTTTCATTTGCAAATGGTAGTTAAGTTCTGGAACAAGATTGTTGATGAAGATTTCCAGCTTCTCATTTTTTGGAATGGGTCTAGCATATAGGGAAAACTTCTTCCTCCATCTTTTGAGAAAAGTCAGGAATGGTTCTCCTGAGTTCTGTTTCAGATTGAATATATCGATCATAGTGATCAGATGTTGAATGTTGTAGGAGTATTGTTGATAGAATAGTTTGATTAACTCCTCAAAAGTTTTGATAGTAGGAGGCATTTTTGAGAACCAATGAATAGCTGACCCTCCCATAGATTGAGGGAAAAGATGCATTAAGTAGGTTGGTTTGTGCATGAAATCCATAGATTGAGTACAGAATTCTTTGACATGATCTTGAGGATCAGATTTTCCATCATAATTATCATATTTAGGCATCTCCACTCGCTTAGGGAATGGCAACATGTACAAGTCTTTATCAAATGGAAAAGGGCATAGAGCCTCCATTGAGAACTCCTTAGGTTCCTTCTCTTTTTCAAGTTTGTTAAGCTTCACTTGCATGGCATGCATCTATTTCATCATAGCGGTGATTGGAGTTTCTTCCTCATGTGTAATGATATCTTCAACATTAAAGTTGGGAGGAAGTTTAGCCCCTTGACGAGCTAACTCTAGAAAGTATTTTTCTCTGTCTTCCTTCAAGAAATGCCTCATCATTTTCATGAAGTCATCATCATTTTGATATCAAGCAATTTTAGAAGGTGTGGGTTCTTGATCCACACCATGTTGAGAGTGATGTCCTTGAGACTCATGGTGTGTCCCTCCTTGAGACATGTTAGGAGTTTTAGGACTCCCTAGGATAGATTGATGTAGAGATTGTTGATTGACTCCTTTGATTGATGGAGGAGGGGGTATGTAACTAGTTTTTAATCAAAGATTGCCAAGACTGTCATCTTTGTAAAGGCCTGAATTGTAGATTTTGTCAAAGGTTGGACCCACATGAGTAGACAAAGGTAAGGTATGAGGTGCTTCTCTGAATTTCTTGTGTGATAAAGCTCTAGTTTCCATCATTAACCTTGGGTGAAGCAAGAGATTAAGATGAAGACAACTGAAGAATGACTTGATTCAAGAAGACCGAATGACGCAACCTTGTCAAGATTGCATTGATTGAAGATTAGATTGGATGTAAATGAAGGATACTATGCCCTAGTAGTATGGGTAGACACCCAAAAGATGGTAGACACGAGCTCACAACACTTAGCTGTTTTGTATGAAGACTGAATTTGAAGATAATTTTGACAAGGTTTTGATACAAGATGAAAAATACTCAAATTGATAAATCAGACTCAAGAGACCAATTTAGGTAAATGATCAAATTCTTTCTAGTTTCTCCTATGTTCCTGACATGGTGAATATTTTGACAGAATCTAGAAATAGGCTGTAAAAACTAGATTCCTGGCAATTTTGACAAGTTTCTAACAACTTTTTGAAAATTCTCAAATGAGTTTCTGCAGGCTCGTACGACACTAGGTATGCTCTCACATGACAATTGATGGGACTCATATGACAAATGCTGCTAGGGATAATGTTCTTTTGATTTATGGTGACAACACTTGTACGACACAATACTGACTCCCATACGACAATATAGGGGTTCTAAAATGACTTTTTCTCAAGACTCGTATGACAATCTGAGATTGTGGGATGAAGTTTGATTCCAGAGAGGTATTTTGCTTCAGATTTTGCAATTTTTAGGCTTTCAGTTTCAGATTGTTGGCAAAGTTTTCTATCCAATTTTGAAGATTTGTGTAATAGTCTATCTCAAATAACCAAGTAGATATCAAGCATGCAAAACAAAAAGCAAGGGAAGCAAGCAATCATCTAAAAACAATGAACAAGGGTGAAAGCAACCTTACGCATGAACAAGCAATAGTGACTTAATGTGCTAACCCCTAGGAGGGTTAGTTGTGTATGTTCCAAAAAGTTTTTCAATAATGCACATATTCCTAGAAAATGAAAAATTTGGCCTCACTAGGGTTTGTAGTAATGGTCTGACTCTACAACTTTTGTGATCTCAAGAGGGTGAACTCCAATCCAGGTGCACCAGGGTTTTGACACAGTCCAAGAATTTAATCAATTAGGAGCTGCTAGGGAGATCTGACAGTCCAACAAGAGACCACACCTGTGAAGATTTCCTCCACAAGGACATTTATATAGCGACTACTGCTACCATGATGAAAATGGCTATTACCGCTTGAGTTTCCATCCATATGGTTGACCCAATTAAGGGAATGTCCACTATGGTTAACCCTCTCTAAAGGTGACTCACAAAAGATACCACAAGGAGACTAGATTGGATTCAAGGATCTGGGTTTCTGGTACTATCCAAAAAGGAAGTAGAGCATAATCCCCTAGCCTCTTCATTTCACCAAAACAAAGTAGACAGATTAATCTGACACGCTAAGACTGAAATTATCTCACAAAGATCTATGATGTCAACCACTTATGGTCTATCAACCTCTCTGGAGAGAGAATGTATCGATCAAAAGCTGAAGACTCAAAAATCTAGTAGAATGCAAGACAATCTCAGTATCCTCCCTACCTACAAGGCGATCCTTCGTCAAGAAGAGCTTCACATGTGTGAACAAGTGAAAGAAGCCCACTCTCTCAAGATCATCCACAAATAGTGTTCATAGAGCCTATTTACTATGTGTAACTGATATGCAGAAAGCAAATCTATGTTCATTTTATAGCCCAAAAATGAAGTCTGTGATATGAAAGCAAGAAAAGTCACACAAGCTTGACACGTGAGAGTTAATTTTACGTCCAAATCGAAGTGTTATCAGATTGAGAAGAATACTTGAGTTCCTTGCAATGCACTTAGTAGATTTTACTTGTTTTAGCAATTTAGTTGTGCTTTTCCCAATCAAAATCAGTAAAGATTAATCAGAAACAACAGAGTTCAATTGTTAGGGTTAGCTGTTAGTCTAAATCTAAAAATCAAATATGACAAACTGCCCAAAAATCTGAAATGACAATTGAGCACTGGTATAAAAACTCATACGACAATGGGTTACCTCTCATACGACAATCCAAATCCAATACGACAGTGGGTCAACTCTGGTACGACTGTCTGGAAACTCATACGACGGTGGGTATCTGTAAAAATGACAAAGGAGTTTCCAAATGACAATTTGTAGGTTATGATCTGAGCCTCAAAATTCTCAAATGTCATACGACAACTAGTAGCTTATGGTATGAATTTCTAACAAAATTCATACAAAAAATGTACGGACAGAGAATAAAATTGCAGAATTAACCAAAAAATGACATAAAATGAATAGAAATGTGTGTGTGAAAATTGTACGTAGCTGCAGACACAACACTTCAGTAAAACATTAGAGGTTAGCAAAATTGAAATTTGCAAATAAATTAAACTAAGCTAACCAGGTGATTTACTGCCTTCTAGTAGGTGCGAGTATGATGTTCTCAGATTGAAATCAAGATCAGTGACAATGCAACACCTAAACGAAGGATTTGAATGCAAAAGAATGAAAAAGTGTATGGATGCAGATTAATCTATATTTTTGTATTTTATGTGCAATAATATGAAAAACTGTATGAATCTAAGCTAGATGAATGAAATTGAATATAGATTTAATCTAAGAATGATATGAATGATGAATGCTATGATATGAAAACTATGCAAAACTATGATCAACAATGAAAGATCTCACAAATCGCCTGTCGCAAGCATTTAATCCTTCAATCACCAATTCACCAGAGTAATTGTGCAAATCTGAGTGTTGATAATTATGAAGAGCTGAGCCTTGATTTGATAGAAATCCAGGGCTTGAGGATGCATTGAGAGAAGCCATAAATCACTCTTGATAAACTCAGGTTGATTTTTGAGTTAACAAGAAATTAAGGATAAATAAACTAATAAAATCATGCAAAATCAGTTTTTATCTCAAAATAGAGTTTTAGTTCTCTTTTTCAACTCATCATTAGATGTTGGGTTTAGAAAGTTAACAAATTAAAATTGAAAATGGATTTAAAGTTAACTGCTTTTCTGATTTGCATGATTTAATATAAATTAATTTAATAAATATAGTGATTTATTCTCAACTTAACTTATTTTAAATTTAAAATAACTGATTTATGGGTTAATCAATTATTAAATCAAACTTTTATTCAAAAACTATATTATTAAATATTGACAATTTGACATGAATTAATTAAATACAAATTTAATCAATTAGTCATGAGATTTTTAATTTATTGTCAAAATTAAATAGTACAATTTAGGAATAAATGTAATTAAATCTAATTAAATAATTAAGTGGCAGTATTAAATCTGATTAATTAAATATTCAGAATATTCAATTAATCAAACTTTAGGATAAATAGGATTTATCACCAAATAATTATTAAATCAAACTTAATTAGGATAAATAAGAATATTTCAAGGAATATTCTCTAATGCAGAATTAGGATAAAATCAATTTTTGATAAAATGATGTGCAGATGTGCCTTAGGTTAGGACTTTAATGTCGATTTCGTTCGATTTGAAGATGTAGGAGGTTAATGAACCTATAGCCCATTTTTGGAGTATTACACGAATATTCTCTTGATTATTTGTGAATTCAAATTTGAATTGCCTCACAAATTCCCACTTTCATGTCTACTCCTGAATTCAGGGGAAGATGTTGATATTTTCTAATTTGTCATGACAATTTTGCCTAGGTCTACTTAAATTCACACCTATCTCTACTCAAAATCAGGTTTCTTCGCTAATACTTGTTGATAATTGACTCCCTTCATAGGCTTGATTGGCCTTAATATGATGTGATTTTACTTTGGGTTGATTTGATCCTTCCTTTCATTTTAGGAAAAATCATCTCTTATCTTGAATTCTACCACTACTTTCTCAAGTTCACACTTATCCGGATCTTATTTGCATTTGAATTGTATTTAAATAATGATTGTGGTGTCTTTATTAATATCTCTCAAACTAAAAGTTGCACCCATTGGAGTAGAAGGCTGGCCTAATTTTACTACTTTGCATTTTTTTTAATTTTAAACTTAATGAACTCTTTAATCCCTGAGAAAAAAATAGATGGAGTCGGAATCACCAATTTTTGGGGTAGGTTTTCATAGATAAGCTTGTTAGGAATTAATGTTGAATATATCCTATGGGGGAGTATTCACAACCATTCTATAGTAGTTGTTGTTGCATTCATGACTATGATTGTCATTGATGTCAACACAATGATCTACTGAAGATTAGCAGAGAAGCAGACAGTGTTTGAGTTAGCACACGTGGGATATTGAAGATCTAGCCATGCAGAGTTGAGGACTTACTCTATGATGTTTTACAAGATCATGGTTAAGAGAACATACAAAAATTCATCTATTCATGACAGTTATGTGGAAATCAGTGGAAGTAGTATCCAGGTAGTGTTCTTGAGTAGCGGTTTGTGAAAATCGGATGATATCTCCTAATCAGGATTGAATCTGATCATGTGAAGTTGAAAAAAAGTTGAAGACATGATGATAGTGACATGGACATGATTACACGGTCTGAGGTCACATGAATGAAGAATTATCTTAATTGGAAGCCGATAGTTTTGTGTAATTATGGAATTTTTTTGTAACATGTGGAAACTTTTATTTTGTAATATGTATACCAACTTATTTGTAATTACTTGAGTGTGGTATAAAGGAATGAATGTTTTCCTTGTTATAATATGTGAATGTGGATTTGAATTGTAAGATTTTGAAAGAGAATTACGAAATTGTTCAATACTTGTTGAAAGAGGATATGCGAAGTACAGAGATATGGTATTGAGATCTGATGAAGCAGTTGGTGTGGTTTGGCAGAGTCGGAGGAGAAGGAATAGTTTGTTGAGATCAGTAATCTTTTGATATTATTCTGTTGAATAATATAGAGATCAGTTGGATAGTGTGTTCAATGATCTTTCCATTGAAGTTGTTTGGACAGTGAGTCCTTCTGTCTTCCATAACTCCTAACAGAGTCTCAAAATCTTTTAGCAGGGATTCAAAGTCTCCTAGCAAGGACTAATATGTACTGAATGTATTTCATAAGACTCCTAATAGAGTCCATCCTCTCACAAGGAATTTTCATATAAGTACATCTTTTGTGGGCATCATTCCCACCAGGGTTTACTCTTTGATCAAGAGGTTCCCTAGTCAACATATCTTGTGTCATTGTGTTATTGTGTATGTATATATTTCTATGGTTGTTGATTACATTACATGGTTAAGATATATTAAAGAAGATAAAAGTTGTATTTATCTGATAACTGATTCACCCCCCCCCGCCGCCCCCCCCCCCCCCCTCTCAATTATCTTGGTGGACTTTACTTTCTAACAAAGCTGGAAATGCATTGCAAGGGGAGTGCATTTGAGCATGGGAGCTATAAGTGCATCCAAAAGGAGGGCAAAATTTTATATAGGAGTTGGAAATTATGTCATGTTGGGTGCATTTGAGTATTGGAACTATAAATCCATTGGAAGATGGGTACCTTTGAGCATAGGAGTTGGAAATCACCACTTACAATCCCAAATTTTTCAAATCTTGAGATTCATTTTTTAATTACACCATTTCTTTTGAAACTATCTACTTCTAGCGAGTTTCATTTTCATCTTTTACTATATTCTTTCTTTAATGGCATGAAATTGTTGTTTTTCTAGTTGACAAGTCTTCCTCCCTTGCTCACCATTAGTTTCCTTGGTCTTCACTTTTTATTTCCATCCTTATTCTAGAAATTATTTGTCATCTTCTTGAGGTGTTGTAATTTAACTCCTTTGAACTTGTCTTGAAACCCCTCCGGTCTTGGAACTTGACATCTACCCTTGAAAGGAAAACCTTGTATTACAATGACAAATAGATCCTTTCTAGATTAATTTGAAAGATTCTTTGAGTTGATCATTCAAAACATTGCACTCATATTTTTTTGAATAGGTCGAATACTTGAGAGGTGGGTGAATCAATTATTCCCACACACTTTACAAAACTTTTCCTTTGTTGGTAAACTATTAAACATCAAAAATAAAAACTTCCAATTTATCAGTTAACTACATAAAACATCCACAAAAAATGTAAACATGTAAACACATGAACACCGACATAGAGAACACAAAGATTTATGTGGAAAACCCAAACTAGGAAAAACCATGGAGAATCTAATTCTCATGAAATGTAAACACTAGTTAAGGTGACACCTGTTAAGGTAATTTGTACAAAATTTCACTTTCAGTTGTACTCAGTCTAGGTAAGGCTCACTATTAGTCAAACTAACTACCCTTCAATATGAAATGGCTCACTACCAATACAAAGAGGCTCACTACCAAAGTATTTAAACCAAAATTGAATCCACAATTGAGATCACTGTCACCAATAATCTACCACACACATGATCAACAACCTGTAGATCTCTGAAAATATATTCATAGTCACTTTGCATACAATTAAAACATAAGCCACATGAGCAACAAGACTCCTCACCCTTCTTATACTTCTTGATACAATCAACCATGTTGGCCAAATACAATTTGAAATAGGTTGCACCAAGATATTCCCGTAGTGATAAGGAATGAAAAGTGGACTGCCTCAACCAATACAAATTTCTTCATACATGCCAACACACAACACCATCACCAAATCCATCAGTTCAACTAAGCATCATGAACATATTACATAACAACTTGGCCCAAAACAAAAATGAACACGCTCCAAATAGGATCAACCCAAAACAACCGATTCACCGAATATTGTACATAATGTAGAACCACCACCAAAAGAGAAATCTATCAATGAACACTTCTACTAAGACACACATCATATCGGTAAAACAACTGATACCTCCAAGGCTATTGGTACACAAAAACCGATGCAACTAGAATAATAAAATGCATAGGATATATTGACATCAATGACAACCATTAATGACAACAACATGAATAACATCAACTTCAAATTCTAACAACCTCCCCCCTTATTATTGATGGAAAAATTCATCAATTAAAAAAAAAACAACTCCAAATGATGTCAATGTCAAGGTTCTTGGCTTTCCAACTTTCTCTAACTTTATTCCCCTTTGAAACAATGAAAAAGGGCCAAACTCCCCCTAAAAAACTGACTCTTCTCCCCCTGAGAGGAAGCTGCAAGACATTATCCATAAAAGAATAGTTATGAAACATGTTTGACCAATGCACACACCAATACATTTTAGTGAATGCTAGGAAGGGGTAGAATTCCTAGCTTCTCCCTCAGATACTTGAAAGTATGCTTGTATAAAGGTTTTGTGAAAATGTCTTCTATCTACTGCTTTGTAGGAACATACTCAAGCTTCACTTCACCATCCAACACATTCTCTATGATAAAATGATATCTTATAGATATATGATTTGTTCTACAATATTGTACTAGATTCTTTGACATACTTATAGCACTGGTATTAACACACATGATCAAAATTGGTTCTTCAAAAGTAACTCCTCTATCCTTAAAAGTTCATTTCATCTATAATACTTGAGTACAACATGAGGATGCTACAATATATTTTTACTCAATAGTTGATAAAGTTATAGAATCTTGTTTCTTGCTTGACCAAGCAACTAAATGGGAGCCAAGAAAGTAAGCTCCACCACCGGTACTTCTTTGGTTATCCAAACATCCTGCCCAATCTACATTGGTATAAGTTGTTAGCATGAAATCTCAAACCTTTTGGATACCACAAACCAAACTCTTATGTTCCTTTCAAATATTGTTACTATAACTGATGGCGATGATGATGAAGACTGACTAAGTTCAAAGGTATACAAGATAGTAGAAAGATTAGATCAATTATTATCTTGTCATTGATGTCAATCAATTGATTTTTTTATTTATATTGTGTTTCCATATCATTTGGAGGATGATATAAGTTTGAATGAGTTAAGAAGAAGAAGAAGTGGAATGTTGTGAAGTTGAATAACTTAATTGGGCAACTGATATAGATCAGACAATGTTAAGGTTATGATGATATAATTTTTTTCTACCAAACATATAATTATATCAAGTCGGTAAAGAAGATTAGTCAAGTTAGTAAATGAAATTTTTTTGGTTATCAAGCAAAAAAATTCATTTGGTAAAAGGAAAGTAAGTTTCGGTAAAGAGAAAGGAGCTCAAGACACCGAGCATAAGGTTTCAGTCACTGAGCATAGTTAACCTAAGTTCAATTGAAGAAAATAAGTTAGTCACCAAGAAATGAACATAAATTAAATACAAGGATCAGAACGACATTTAATGTTGAGTTGTGATGAGCTGGAAGATTCCAATGACGAGGAAGAGTTAGTTGAAGAGATCTACGATTAAGAAAATTCAAGATGATGATCTATGGTACAAATCTAAGTGGAAAAAAGAGAAGGTACAAGTTCCAAGAAAGTTCAAGTTCTGAGGTGATGATAAAACATTTTACTGAGATCTATGTTCATTGAATTAGTTTATGAGGATGATTGGGTGGTTTAAATTAATCAAAAGAAAATGTGATAAAGGAGATTAAGAAGAAAAAAAAGGTCTATATAAAGGATGAATTTGTATGAACAAAAGGATGAAAATTTGAAGGGTTATTGAGTAACTGACTGATGTAGTGAAGAAGGAAAAGGTTGAATTCTGAGTCAGAAAATTGAGATTGATGAAGTGTTGAAGCCAGTAGAAAGTGAAGGATTGAAGTGAAGACAAAGATCACACAAAGGATATGATTAAGAAAAGGATAGTTGCATATTTACAGGTCAATTTATTCATTGTTTCTTATTAACATTTGTAAAAGAAAAATCTCTTAACTGAGTGTACTTAATAGTCTTATTGTAAAATCCTTGCAAGAGGTAACATTCTAGAAAGAGTGTTTGAAGACCTTTAACCACCCCACTTCTAAAAGGGTGAAGATCCTAATAGATTTGAGGAAAATCCCTTAACTGGGTCACATTTAATAGTGTGTATTGTAATCTTTAACCAGATTGGATTTTAACTAAGCATACTTCAAAAGAGTATTTCTTTAGTGGGTGACAATTCTCACAGTGGTTTTTCCGAACTTGGGTTTCCACATTAAACATTGGTGTTATATGTGATTGTTATTGTTGATTGATAAAGTTAATTTACTATTGTCAGTTAATAGTGAAGTGTGTCTGACCGATTTGACACCAAGTTTAATCAGAGAAAATTTGTAAGGTACAGAGAATCAAAGATTATTGATTCACCCACCCTCTCCATAATCCAACAATTGGTATCATAGCTAAGTACTCTAAAGGGATAAGTTTGAAAGACTTGAGTAAAATATCTGAAGATGTATAGGAGAGAAGTACCTAAGCTAAATAAAGAAAGTTTCTCTAAATGGAAAAGCAAGATGAGGTTATACCTATATGGAATTGGAGAATTTACACTCAATCTTTTGGATAATGACTACACTCCACCACCTCCTGGACCTATGGCAATTGATCAGATGAGAGAAAAGAAGGAACAAAAATAGGTAATGATTGAAATTTCTTCCTCTCTGATCGATGTTGAATTTAATGTCATTAAGGACTGTATTAATGCAAAAGAGATGCGGGATAAGCTTGCACTTGTTTATGGAGGTGATCTACATTTACAACAAGCTAAGGTTGACAATCTCAGAGGAAAATTTGATGAGATGAGAATGAAAGATGAAGAAAAAATTTCCAAATATAGTTTCAAAAGCAAGGAAGTGGTAAGAAAAATTATGAGAACTCTTTCATCCAAATATGCTATTCGAGTCTCTTCTATTCAGGAACTAATCAGATCCATACCGAATAACATTGTCACTCTTGATGCCTTGATTTTTAAGATGAATTCATTTGAACTTAGTAATTATGATAATAGTCTACCGACTATTGAAACAAATTTTAAGTCATCCCTAACCATTAGAAGTTCAAGAAAAGAAAGAGATATTCACCACATCTCATGAAGAAGTGATTATGATAGTATACTAACCACAGAGAAAGATCAAGAAGAATTGAAAGCACTGTTGGCAAAGAGGCTACCGAGAGGAAAAGGAAAAGATAAAGGTAAATTGCCTCTGAAATGTTTTAATTGAAAAAATATTGGTCACATTGCATCTAGATGTCCTAAGAGTGACAAGAATGATAAAAGTGACAAGAATAAAAACAAATACCGAAGGTTTAGAGACTACAAAGACAAAGGAAAGAAATCATGCTACCTAGTTGAGGAAGGAGTAACTTATGATGAATTTGATGACACAAAAGAAAGTGTGGAAGTGGTCTATGTTTCTATGAAGGATGATTCAAAAGAAGAGTGGTATGAAGATGAAAAAGCCCTTATTTCTCATATTAGCAAAACTGACCCATGGATTATTGATAGTGGCTGCTCACATCATATGATTGGTGACATTGATAAGTTTGAGAACCTAGAAGAGTATGATGGAGGATTTGTTTGATTTGGAAATGATGCTCCATGTTCTATAAAAGGAAAAGGATCTATTATATTGAATGAAAAGATTAGATGTGATGATTCTTATTGGGTTCAAGGACTAAACTACAACTTGTTGAGTGTTGCACAATTGAACAACACTATTCACCGACTAGAGTTTCAAAATAGAAAAGTGAAGATTTATGGTGCTGATGGAGATTTGATTGGAATCGGTGAACAATCTAAATGTAACTTATTCTACCTTGATACTATTGCATAATTTCTTGTTTGTTAAAGTTGAGGATGTTTGGTTGTGGCACAAAAGACTCTATCATGTAAATCTTGATAACATGATTAAGGTGAGAAAAAATAATAGAGTCAGAGGTCTACCAAAATTAATAAAACCTGATAAAGTGATGTGTAAGGAATGTTAGATTGGTAAGATGACAAAATAAAGTTTCTCAAGAAAGTCTTAATCATCTAATGGTATTTTGGAACTAGTTCATATTGATCTTTGTGGCACTATGAGAATACAAAGTTATTATGGTGATCGGTATTTAATTTTGTTTGTTGATGACTACTCAAGAATGATGTTGGTCATATTTCTAAAACAAAATTCTGATGCATTCCAAATGTTCAAATGGTATAAGACAAGAGTTGAAAAGGAAACATGTAAGCAGTTGAAATGTTTAAGATTAGATAGAGGAGGTGAATTGATCTCTAATGAATTTACTATCATATGCAATGAAAATGGAATTAAAAGACAAGTATCTGCACCGAGGACTCCACAACAAAGTGGCATAGCTGAAAGAAGGAATAGATCAATAGTTGATTGTGCTAGAACATTGTTGATTGACAAAGAGGTTTCACAAACATTCTGGAGATAATTTATTAGTATTGTTGTCTACACACTCAACCAAGTATAGTTGAAGAAAGGTACAAACAAAACCACTTATGAACTTTGGTATGGGCATACACCTAATGTCAGTTACTTTAAAAATTTTGGAAGTAGGTGTTACATACTTAAAGATGATAGGAATGGAAAGCTTGATTCTAAAGGAGATGAAGGTATTACTCCTCAAAGAGAAAAGCCTATAAATGTCTGAATAAGCCTAATAAAAAAATGGTGGAAAGTGCAAATGTGAGGATTGGTGAATTTGCAGAAAGAAATGAAGAAGATAGAAAAAAGGAACTTGAAGATTATCAAAGGTTTATATATGTACATGAAGATATTTCAGGTAATGTAACTGAGCTACAAGAATAAATTGAGGAGCCAGTTGAGCCTCCATCGAGAGATGAAAATACTGATGAACAGTCTACCAAGCTTATATTAGAAAAATATGTGAGGAAACACCACTCACCAAGAAAACATATTGGAGACAAGAATGCAGGAGTCATGACAAGAAGTAAGTTAAAAGATAATACATGTCTGATCTCTAAAATTGAGCCAAGATTAGTCAAGGATGCACTTGAAAATGAAGATTGGGTTAATGCAATGAAAGATGAGATTGATTAGATTGAAAATAACAATAATTGGTCACTGGTACCAAGAACTAAGGACAAGAATGTGATTGGCACAAAGTGGATTTTTAGGAATAAACTAAATGAGAATGGAAATGTGATCAGAAATAAAGAAAGATTGGTCTGCAAAGGGTATGCACAAGAAGAAGTTATTGACTATGGTGAGACATTTTCCCCTATTGCTAGCTTAGAAGGTGTAAGAATTTTACTTGCATATATTTTCTATAAAAGATTCAAAGTTTATCAAATGGATGTTAAGTCTGTATTTTTTAATGGAATTCTTGAAGAAGAAGTGTACATTGAACAACCTGAAGGATTTATTGAGAATTCTAACAAGGATATGGTATGTAAACTACACAAGGCACTATATGGCTTGAAGCAAGCACCCCAAGCATGGTATGAAAGATTACACTCATATTTAATCAAGATTGGATTTTAAAGGACAAGTGACAACAATAATTTGTATTCGAAATGTGATAGTACTGATAAGATTTTGATTGCTCAAGTTTTTGTTGATGATATTATATTTGGAGGAAATGAATCAATGTCTAAATCATTTGCTAAAGAGATGAGAAAGGAATTTGAGATGTCCATGATAGGAGAGATAAAATTCTTTATTGGACTACAAATTCAACAAGTGAAAGATGGGATCTACATAACATAGTCAAAGTATATCAAGGAGATCCTAAAGACATTCAGTATGAAAGAGTAAAAAATGGTTGGTACACCAATGGCTACTGGTTGTAGATTTTCAAAGGAAGATGAAACAAAGGAAGTAAATGAAACACTCTACCGATCCATGATTGGTAAGATACAGTATGTTGTACATAGTAGGCATGATATTGCTCATGATGTTCATATTGTTGCTAGGTTTTCTGCCAATCCAAAGCAAACACACATGTCTGCAATCAAAATAATATTTAGATATCTGAAAGGGATTGAAGATTTTGGTCTACTATGCAAGAAAGGAGGAGATTTTGATCTAAAAGTATACATTGATGCTAATTGGGATGGAAACATTGATGATAGAAAAAGTACGAGTGGCAGAGCTTTCTTTTTAGGAGAAAGATTGGTGACATGGCTAAGAAAGGAACAAAGTTGTATTTCATAGTCTACTGTCGAGGTTGAGTATGTTGCTGCAACTATGAATTGTTCAAACATTGTGTGGATCAAAAAATTACTTGAAGTTATGAAAGAAGAGATTACTAATCCAGTTACTATTTACTATGATAATACTAGTGCTATTAACATATCAAAGAATCAGTGATGCATTCAAAGACAATTAACATTTCTATCAAGTATCATTACTTGAGAGAACAAGTTCAAGACAAGCATGTGATATTGGAGTATGTGAACTCAAAGGAACATATAGCTGATATATTTACCAAACCACTACCGAAGGATGATTTTGAGTATCTTTGAGGTAAGTTAGGGGTTCTTCCCTTATTCAGTATTCACTAAGGCAAGATGCATGCTACATCAATTCAAGTTTTCATCAGAATATATATTTTGTTAGTTGATGTTAGTGTTCACTCTTTGGGTGATGCCTGAAGTTGTGAAAAATGTTTATGTAAGAAATGAAAAATCAATACATTTGAGGTATGATTTATTGCCTGAGAAATTTTTTCAAGAGTATGTATCTTTGGCATTGTTGTCAAAGAGGGAGAAGACTACTATGAGGGAGAATACTGAATAGTGATAGAGGGATAAAATTCCCAAGAGTGAGAATATCTATTGAGAGATGAAATATCCAAGAGTGAGAATATGTAAAGAAGTTAAAGCTTAGAGGGAGTACAAGACAAATATTGATAGTACAACGAAGTGTTGCTATCATCAATTGACAATGATTGTTTCCATCAATGCCAAAGAGGGAGATTTTTACTATAACTAATGGTGATGATGATGAAGACCGACTAAGATTAGAGGTATAAAATATAGTAGAAAGATTAATTTAGTTATTATCTTTTCATTGATGTCAAACAATTAATTTTCTTATTTATATTTTGTTTCCATATCATTCGGAGTATGATATAAGTTTGAATGAGTTAAGAAGAAGAAGTGGAATGTTATAAAGTTGAAGAACTTAATTGGGTAATTGATACAAATCAGACAATGTTAAGGTTATGATAATATAATTATTTTCTACCAAACATATGATTATATCAAGTCGGTAAAGAAGATTAGTCAAGTTGGTAAGTGAAACAGTTTTGGTTACCGAACATAAAAAGTCATTCGGTAAAATGAAAGTAAGTTTCGTTAAAGAGAAATGAACTCAAGATACCAAGCATAAGGTTTTAGTCACCGAGCGTAGTTAATCAAAATTTAGTTGAAGAAGAGAAGTTAGTCATTGAGAAAGGAACAAAAATTATTTTAAAAAAATCAGAACGACATTTAATTTTGTGCTATGATGAGTTGGAAGATTCTAATGATGAGGAAGAGTTAGTTGAAGAGATCAATAATTAGGAAAATTCAAGATGATGATCTATGGTACAGATCTAAGTGGCAAAAAGAGAAGGTGCAAGTTCCAAGAAAGTTCAAGTTTTGAGGTGATGATAAAATGTTTTACAAAGATCTATATTGGTTGAATTAGTTTATGAGGATGCTCAAATGGTTGAAATTAATCATAAGAAAATGTGATAAAGGAGATTAAGTGGCAAAAAAAAGTCTATATAAAGGATGAATTTGTAAGAACAAAAGGATGGCAAGTTGAAGGGTTACTGAGTCACCAGCTGATGGAGTGAAAAGGTTAAATTCTGAGTCAGAAAGCTGAGATTTATGAAGTGTTGAATCCAATGGAAAGTGAAGGATTGAAGTGAAGACAAAGATTGTACAAAGGATATGATTATGCAAAGGATAGTTGCATATTTACATGTCAATTTATTCATTGTTTCTTATTAACATTTGTAATAGAAAAATATCTTAACCGAGTGGAATTAATAGTCTTATTTTAAAATCCTTGCAAGAGGTAACATTCTAGAAAGAGTGTTTGAAGACCTTTAACCACACCACTCCTAAAAGGGTGAAGATCCTAATAGATCTGAGGTATATCCCTTAACCGGGTCACATTTGATAGTGTGTATTGTAATCTTTAACTAGATTGGCTTTTAACCGAGCATACTTCAAAAGAGTATTTCTTTAGTGGGTGACAATTCCAAAATTGTTTTTCCCAACTTGGGTTTCCATGTTAAATATTGGTGTTATATGTTTTGAATGATTTATGTGATTATTATTGCTGATTGATAAAGTTAATTTACTATTATTGATTAATATTAAAGTGTGTCTGATCAAGTTAACACCGAGTTTAATCAGAGAAATTTTTGAAGGTACAAAGAATCAAGGATTACTGATTCACCCCCCTCTTTGTAATCTAACAATATGAGTATTCTTTTCACCGCCATAACATGTGATTCTTTCAGTTCTTGCTAAAATTTGGTTACCATGCATACTGTTTACATAATATCTAGTCTAGTATCATTTAGGTACAACAATCCACCAATCATTGATTTGTATTTACTTGCATCTTCTTTTGATGACTCATCTTCCTTAGTTATCTTACAACCGATAATAATTGGAGAACATATCAGTTTGTAATTCTCCAACCAAAACCTTTTAACAATTCCTTGACATACTTGGATTGGAAAATGAACATGCCTTTGCTACTTTGATTTACCTGCAATCCAAGAAGTAAATTCAATTCTTCTATTATGGACATATAAAATTATTTCTATGTATCCTATACAAATATTTTGCACAAATCATCATTTCCTCCAAAAAGAATATCATCAACATACACAATAACAATCAGGATTTGATCTAAATATTCTTTGTAATACATATTTCTATCAGAATAACCTTTTTGATACTTTTCTGCAATCAAATATCTATCTAATATTCTATACTGCTCTTGGTGCCTACTTCAAACCATACAGTTCCTTCTTCAATATGCATACAAAATATGGTTCTTCTTCTGATCTAAAACCTTCTAGTTTCTTAATGTAAACTTCTTCCTTTAGCTCTCCATCCAAAAATGTTGACTTCATGTCCATCTAATAAACCATGAAATCCTTATGTGTTCCAAATGCAAGAGATATTATAATTGCCTCCATCCTATTAATAAGACCATAAGTCTCCTTAAAGTCAATTAGCTCAATCTAAGTATAGCCTTTGCAAACTAGTCTTGCCTTATTTTTTATCACTTTACCATTCTCATCCAAATTTTTTCGGTACACCCACTTTGTACCGATCACATTTTTATCTTTCGGTATGGGCACAAGTTACCAAGTCTAATTCTTCTCAATGTGATCAAGTTCTTCCTTAATTGCATTTACCCAATTTGGATCATTGCATGCTTCTTCTACAGATTCAAATTGAACTTCTAAAAGTAGACACAACAAAGCATGATCTTGTATTGCTTTACTTATGGTAACAAATCCTCTATTCTTATCACCAATGATTTGATTCTCAAAATGATTTCTTTATACATACCTTGGTTTCTTAGTTGTAGATGCCAATGTCGATTGAGTCTCCTCCTCTTCTTTCTTTTTGACTTTTCCTTTGTTCTTTGTATCAAATTCATAATCAATATGTCTCTCAGGTGTCTTATGAAAATCCTCATCAACCTTCACATTTTCAATTTACACAATTTTGTTTAGCCTTTTGTTGTAATGCTAGTAAGCCTTAATTCTTGTAGAGTACCCCAGAAATATACCTTCATCTACTCTACTATCAAATTTGTCAAGATTATCTTCATCTTTCTGAAGTTGACATTTTCTTCCAAAGATTTTGAAGTACTTAACTTTAGGTGCTCTTCCATGCCATAACTCATATGATGTCTTTCCATATTTCTTTCGGTATAAAACTTTGTTTAGAGTATACACAGCAATATGTACTACCTCTCTCCAATATATTTATGGTAGACTTACTTCCTTCAACATTGTTCTTGTTGCCTCCTAAATTGTCTAGTTCATCCTTTCCTCTACACCATAATATTGTGGTGATTTAGTCATTAAAAATTGTCTCTTAATGCCATATGTTTCACAGTAACTTTCAAACACATCAGAAGTAAAATTTACTCCTTTGTCTAATCTCAAACATTTAATCCTTCTACCACATTCATTTTCAACTCTATCCTTGAATATTTTATGCTTATCAAATGCTTTTTATTTTTCTCTAAGTAATGAAACCCAAGTCAATCTTGAATAGCTAATGAAAAGTGTAAAGTATCTCTCACCTTGAAAACTTCTTATCCTGGTAGGACCACAAATATCAGTGTGAACTAACTATAGTAAACTGGTAGACAAATATTATTTTCCTTTGAATGATTCTCTCCTCTATTTTCCTTCTTGACATACTTTACAAATTACATTATATGGTTTGTATAGTCTAGGTAAGTATCTCAATTCTTGAGATGAACTTAATCTTACCAAATTATCAAAGTTGATGTGACACATCCTCTGGTGCTAAATCCAACTGTCATCGGATTGTGATAGAAAAATAAATCATTTTAAAGATCCTTCAACCTGGTACATGTTCCTTCCTATCCTTTTTAGAACTACAATCACATCTGTAGATCTCTTCTGAATATCACATCCTTCATTCTTGAAAATAACATCATATCCATTTTCACATATTTTCCCAACAATGAAAAGATTGTGATACAAACTCTTTACACAATAAACATTGTCAGTTTTATTCTTTTCATCAAAAGTAATAGACCCTCTACTAACAAGGTAAGAATCCCTATCATCACCAAATCTAACATGACCACCATCATATTTGTCAAGTGAGACAAACTTAATCTTATCTCCAGTCATATAATGAGAACAACCACTGTCAATTAACCAATCATTTTTATTTCTTCTAACATATAAAGTAGTTTCAACATCATCATCAACCTCAACACAAATGTTAGAAATATCAATTTCTTGTTCCTTATCCTCTTCAACATAAAACAAACAATCTTCTATTTTTGACTCATCATTTGAAATGATAGAATCTCCATTCACATAGTAAGCCTTCTTATTGAAATTCTTAAATTTCTATCTAGGACCCTACTCTGGACATCTAGTTTCCAAATAACCAATTTTACTACATCCAAAACATTTCATAGGTAACATACCTTTGTACTTTCTGATACCTTTCTTTAGTCTTCTTGCAAAGTTCACTTCAAACTCTTCATCATATCACCATCAAGATGTTCATCTGATTTAGTTCCCTTGAAAGTCATTTTTGATATGCTCTTCTCTCTCCCAAACTTCCTTAGCTCAAATGCAGTCAGGGTACCAAGTAATTATTCTTTAGTAAACTTCTTCGGATCATACACCTCCTTAATTTCTAAGATCTTATCACTATAACTAGTTGGTAATGTCATCAAGATCTTTTCCATGAAATCTTAAGACATTGGTAATAGTGCCTCCTTTGTTCTTTACTTCATTCACCACATTCTCAATTATATAAAAATAACTTTTAATATCATCACCATCTTTCATTCTCAAATTCTCATAGTGTCTCTTAACTGTAAGCTTCTTAGATAACTTAACTCTATCATTTCCTTCATAGATCTCTTTCAACTTTTCCCAAAATTCATAAGAAGTCTTCAAAGAAATAAATTTATCCAATCTAGTCTTTGATAAAGCACTAGTGATAGAATACCATTTTTTTCATTCTCCTCATATGCCTTGATCTCGTCGGGAGTGTTAAGCCCATTCCAAGGAAATACATACTTTGTCTCCACATGCTTCCAAGTGTTGTAACCAACTAAAACCAAATAACCTTTCATTTGACCTTTCCATGAACTGTAGTCTGATCCATCAAATGTGGGAATGTTCAATTTTTGCGCCATCAGATCTTCCTCAAGAAGTTAAGCTCTTCGTTGTGGAATCAAGCTCTGATACCAATTGTTGAACATATTGAATAATTGAGAAGGGGGTTAATTAGTTATTCCCACACAATTTACAAAACTTTTTCTTTGTCGGTAAACTGTTAAAAATCAACAATAACAACTTCATGTTTATTAGTTAAGCACATAAAACATCCACAAAAAATGTAAACACAGGAACACCGAAACAGAGAACACCAAGATTTATGTGGAAAACCCAAACTAGGAAAAACCACAGAGAAGCTAATTCTCATGAAATGTAAACACCAGTTAAGGTGACACTTGTTAAGGTGATTTATATGAAGGCTCACTATCAGTTGTGCTCACTATAGGTAAGACTCACTACAAGTTAGGATAACTAACCTTAAATATGAAAAGTCTCACTGCTAATACAAAGAGGCTCACTGCAAAAGTATTTGAAATAAAATTGAATCCACCACTGAGATCATTGTACCAACAATCTACCACACGCACGATCAACAACACATAGATCTCCAGAAATAGATTCATAATCACTTTTCATACAAGAAAAATATAAGACACACAAGAAATAATAATCCATGCCCTTCTTATACTGCTTGATGCCATCAACCATGTCAGCCAAACACAATTTGAAATAGGTCACACCAAGACATTCCTACAGTGATAAGGAATGAAATGTGGTCTGCCTTGACCAATGCAACTTGCATTACACATGCCAAAAAACAACACCATCACCAAATCCATTGGTTCCAACAAGCATCATGAACACATTACATAAAAACAACTAGGAGTAAAACACAAATGAACACGCTCTAAATAGGATCAACCCTAGACAACTGATCCACCAAATATTGCACACAATGTAGAACCACCACTGAAAGAAAAATATGTCAGTGAACACTTCTATCGCGACACACATCCTATTGGTACAACAATCGATACTGCCAAGACTAACAATCGATACTGCCAAGACTATCGATACACAACAATTGATACAAATAGAACATGAAAATGTATAGAATATGTTGACATCAATGACAACCATTAATGACAACAACATGAAAGTATCAACTTCACATTCTAACATATTTCTCATTGAAGAGTTTTATAAGAATTTACCTAGAAATCATTCTTTAATAGAATATTATAAAGCATATTTGATTTATCACATAATAATTCATAATCTTTAATCTTCACAGAGATAAAAACCTTCACATCCTTGTCAAAATTCTTTCATTTTTACCTTTTTTCACAAAATCAGATCTTAGTAAAATCAAATTTTATTCTAGCAACCTGAAACTTGGCTCGCTACTGATGGAATTTTCTCGAATGAAGGTATAAATCATCCTCTTCATCATGGATTTGCACCCTTGCGGCTATTATTTTTTAGAAATTCACCTTGATACATATGCAATTTTGAACTTTGTTGGGAAATTTGCCTATGTTGGAAACTTTCCTTCAATATGCATTGAAGGCACATTGAATGATGGTGGAAAGGACGCCCTTTGATCTCTCATATATTGGCTATACTATTAGGAATTGCAATTTGTTTGATGAGGATATACCCTACAAGCATTTAATTTGCATTTCAAATTCATATTTCTTCATATCAAGTCAGTTGGGTTTCAGATTCATGTTTTCCATTTAAAATTTTTAAATTTCATTCTACTTTTATCAAGTCAACCATTATTTCCCCTTCTTTTCATCTTAAATTTAATTTATTCCTGAGGGGAATCACAACCTCCTCATGTAATTGTGGGTGAAAGATTGAGATTTCCATTGAATGATGAGTGGTGATTTGACCCTAGCATAGAATGATGAGTGTAAAATTCACCTTCACGTGAAATTTCAAGTGGAAATGTGATTGATCCATGGAATATGAAGTGTAAATTTAGGTTAGACATGGATTTTTGAGAGGATATTTCACCTTATATGGAATGTGAAGTGGAAAATTGATCTCACAAATGAATTGTGAGTGGAAAATTAGCCCCAACAAGGAATTATGAGTATAAAAATGATCTCAACGTGGATTCCTTGGTGAAAATTCACTCTAAATAAGGACTTTCCAAATGAAATGTAACTTGGATGTAGATACTTAAAGGACAAGCTTGATGGTGTCTTGGATTTTATTGCACTTCTTAGTAGAATCATGGCTCAATCATGGAACTTAAATCATAAACTTGGAACTCTTAGGGGAAAATTCAAATTTGATAAGATTTTTTAATGGAAATCTTGCCTTGAAACTGAGTTTTGAAGGGGAAACTTGAACTTGACAAGGATTTTCATGAGAATTTCAACTTTCTCCAAGGATTTTTTAGAGTTTCCTTATTTTCCCTTCTCGATCTTGAAAATTCTCTTTTATTCTCATCTTTCATTTCTTCTGAGTTTTCAATTATCATTTTTTCCATATCACAATTCCATAATTTCACCCTTTTTCACAAGATTTTGATTTTTCAACTTCATTCCTCGACTCACTCCTAAACTTGAAAAAATGAAATCCTTCCCATTCTAAGGCCAATGATTGCAAAATAATTTCCAAACCTACGAAAACTAAACCAAACTAAACCTAGCTAGCGACTAAAAAGAGAGGTCCCCATTTGCAATGGTGCATGTATGTTTACAAAAAAACAAAACCTTCATGTAAAAAAACTCCACCAAGAAGAGAGGTCATGTATGCATCATCAAAAAATAAATGTGATTAAAATACATTTACTTCTATTCTCCTCTGTGCCTCGAACACAACAATACTTGTATACCTACGAGAAAACTCCTTATGCCTCCAAAATGACTTTGTTCTTTTGAGTAACTCTAAATTCAATTGGTCTACAGTAGTTTCTACATCCAAAGAGCTAAATTTATAGAATGGAAAGAGCTCAAACCCATCAAAAAAGGCTCTTAAAGAAGGATCTTCATTTCAAACAGCTACAACTCTAATTGGATCACCTCTATGGAAGTTGAAAAGACACCGATTTTGGCTTCAATACTTTTTTTCCAACATGGATGCCCAATCTTGCAAGATAAACATTACATTGAATATAATAAATGTAAAATGCCTAGAGATACATGTTGCCTCTTCCAAAACCCCACTTGGAGAAGCCCAAAAATCACTCATTTGTCCACTTTCCATGCCATTAATTATCCTATTCTAGGCATCCACTTGTAGGAAAACAATATCAAATAATTGTGTCTACAACCCACCTTATGCTAGTAGAACCAATCACCCCTTATGAATGCATTACAAACAATAGTGAGAATAAATATTAGAAAATATTTTCCCAATGCACCCTAAGTGCCTTAAGACACTTTCTGAGGATGTTGGAACTATGCAATATGACATAGTATTTAAAAGGTAGATGAAACCTTAAATCCTAATATGTACATCATCTTTCACATCTCAAGTTAAAAGTACATCATTGTTTCCATCACCTTTCTTATCTTTTGAATCATCTCAAGTTGAAGGTACGCCATCTATCCTATCTCAAATCAATGTTGAAAAAATTCCTAAAGTTGAAGCAACATTACCATTGAGAACAACTCCTAGAATCTTACATAGAAAGTCTAAGTTTTTTATTGATATAATAATGTTTTAAAATTTATGGTTGATAAGATTCCTAATTTTACTTTCCAAATATATGTCAACAAGTTGTGAATATTAATTTTTGAGAAGTTAAACGAAAAATAGAAGATATCAACTATTTGTGAGAAATATAAAATTTAGTCTCATTATGAAGATTCTTGCCTAAGAACACTAAATGACCAAGTAAACATTCTACTATGAAGAATCTAATGAATGTGTATGAGATTTTTAGTCCGACCTTGCACACCAAAAATAGTAATGTCACATTATGTGTTATTACATCAACCATAGAAAAAAATCAAACAAAGAAAGATTGCCTCATTATAAAGATAATTCAAGCATTGGAAGCTCTTTTGAGAGTTTTTAGAAGGTGTCAAATATTGGAAGACACAAATAGAAATCATTCATAGTCACACTTAATATAGTTCAAATTATCCATTGAACATGTGTGCAATTGTTGTTGCAATATATTCCACCTTTGTTGTAGAAAGAGAAAATGAATCCTATTTCTTAACCAAGATACAAGATTGTACCAAGGAAAAATGTTCCTCCACTTGTATTTTTTTGTCATCAACATTGCCTACCCAATCCGCATGCATATATGTTGAAAAGGTGAAGTATTCTCCTCTTAGATATCACAATCCAAAATTTATAGTGCCCTTAAAATATTTCAACATCATTTTGACTACATGTACATTGGTTTTCTTTGGAGCTACTTGAAATTGTGCCACCAAACTAGCTACTTGCATAATATCGAACCTAGTAGCTATTAGATATAGAAAAATTCCAATCATAGATCCATGCATAGTCTGATTTATCATATGAGATTCATCATCTTTGCTCAATTTGACCAATAATTATAAAAGTACTTAAAAGATACAATCTCCCATCTTGAAATTCTTCAACTTCTCCTTGGCATATTTGGATTGTGAAATAAAGATTCCCTTATCAAATTGGAAAATTTACAAACCAAGAAAGAAAGATAACTCACCAAGCATTAACATTTTGAACTCCTTTTGCATGTTCAATGTGAACTCTTGACACATCTTGTCACTACTACCGCTAAAAATGATCTCATCCACATATACCTCAACAATCAGTTAGTCAATATTGCTATCCACAATTCCTCTTTAGAAACCTTGCCTTAGTTTATATAGCATTTTCTTTAGTCTACAAATATAATCCTCATTCTTTGATAGAGTGAATCCTTTAGGTTGTTCAATATACATTTCTTCCATTTCTATTTTGGAAGGGTTATTTTACATCAATTTGGACGGAATTTAAATTTTTTAAAAGTGGCAAGGGTTAAGAACATCCTTATGGCTTCCATACAAGCACTAGGAGAAAATATTTCTTCAAAATCAAGTCCTTCAACTTGAGTGTATCCTTTGCATACCAACCTTTCCTTATAACTTACAACTTGGAGTGTCAATCACATTTTTGTCCTTAGATCTTCAAACTAGTTCTCAAGTTACATTTTTATCAATTTAATCCAATTCATTTTCCATAGTCTTTATCCAATGTTTGTTTTTACTTGCTTCTAAAAAGTTCTTTGATTCAACTTTGGAAAGCAAACTTATGTTTGCATATCTTAATGTACTAGCAAGTCTTTTTCAATCCTAATTTAATGCGGATCTATCTCCAACAATCAAATCTTTAGGACGATTCTTTTCAACAAATCTAGATGGTGTCTTAAGTGGTGCCTTTGATGGAGTCCTTAAATTTTTATGGCTCAACTTCTCCATTTTAGTTTCTTCTTCTCTTAAACTTTCTTCCTTTTGATGACTATTTTTTGTACTCCCCTTTTAATGTCTTTCTTCATCAACTTTCACATTTGCACTATGCAATCTTTTGTTATAGCATTTGTAAGCTTTGCTCCTTGAGGAATACCAAAGGAAGATAGCTTCATCACTTCTAGATTATAATTTTCCCAAATCTTTCTTGTATCTTCTCATATAACATTTGCCTCCAAAAACCTTAAAAAACTTTATTGATAAAGGCCTTTCATTTTGAAGTTCATATGTAATTTTGCTATTCACCCTAATTTATGCTCCAAGTTGAAATATGACAAATGTATGAATTGCTTCTCCCCAAAAAGTATTAGATATCTTGGATTTGGTTAGCATAGCTCTTGTCATTCCTTATTGTTTCTTGAGGTTGAATATTGCCTTTTTAGCCCATGTTGCTCACAAAATTCTTCAAATTTATTTGAGGTAAATTCTCCTCATTTATGAAATCTAAGACATTTGATCTTTGACTCTATTTCATTCACTACTTAGACTTTGAATGCCTTAAAGTTTCTCAATTGCTTCATATTTTTCTTTAATAAAAGCTACCCAAATCATTCAAGAATAATCATCAACCAACAACATAAAATATCTCTCACCTTACAAGATTTTTTTTCTCATTGGCACCACACAAATTGGTGTGAACAAGTTCTAAATGCTTTGACGTAGAATACTCCTTAGATTTGAAGTTTGTACTTGTTTGTTTACCACATCCACACTATTTGCAAATAATATTTGAAATCTTTTCTATCTTCGACATGTCCCTTATGGCATGCCTTTTGCTTATCTTCATAATGCTATCAAAGTTCATAAGTCGTATCCTTTTGTGTAATAGTCAACTCTCATATTCTTTCCCTATATAGCATTTTTCACTTTTTATTTCCATATGAATGTAGATATTTTCATATGTTATACAAGCATCGACAACCAATTTTCCATTTTTCATGATTTTACATCCTCCAAAATGAAATGTGAAGGTGTGTCCCTAGTCACACATTTGACTCATACTTAGGAGATTATCCTTCAATCCTTCAACATATAGGACATCCTTAGTTTTAGTTCTTTCATCATCCAAACTAAATGTGCACCCTTTACATTTTATGTTTGTCATAGCATTGTCCCCAAAATTTAATGTTTCTTCTCTCTTTATCTTCAAAGAGAAATTTTATTTTATCACCAGTCATGTGGGTTGGGCAACCACTATCAACATACTATTGATCATTCTCATCTTGAGCATGTAGTGCAACTTGTACAAACATGGATATTTTCTTCATTTCTTACTCCCTCTTCTTCCATACCTTGTTTTATTCGCCATTTTTCTTGTCACTAACATCCTCCTTATTTTGTGTTGGAGGGTCACCAAACATACTTCTACAAAAAAAATATGTGCCTAAAATGGTTATAAAATATGATATTATATTCCATCAGGGAAGCAAATGAATTATAGTTCCTCTTAAATTAAATATATTCAATATGTATACAGAAAATTTATTAATGATTAGAGTGTAATTATATTTATTTAATTTTCATCTTTGTGGGATGAGTTTATTTGTTTAGTTTAATAAGTTTTATATATGAAAATATGCTTAAGATATGTACATTAAAATTATCATTAGTTTATGCTTTTGATTTTCAAGTTTGTTAATCTAATGTTACATATAATTAAATATATGTTTACATTAGGATATGTGTTTCTCATATACGTTTATTTTTGAATGGTCAATTATTGGAAATTGAAGTGCATGTAATGAAATTGGATGATTTCTTTTGCTAAATCCATAGACTAAATATAGAGAATGCTATTTAATTATGGCATTGTTGTGATGTTATGTTAAGTTTCTATTAGTAGATTTATGTGATTTTATACTTGGATTCAATTATGATCTATATGGAATTAAATGCTTATGGTTCAATTTCACTATGATGCGAATGTTGTATTCTTCGTTCCTAAAGTGTCTTCCTTTGCTTATTGTGTTATCGGGTGCTAGAAGACCTAGGGGAAAAATAGAGGCCGAGGTAAGTGTCAGTTGGACATGATTTCAGTGTTATGTTTTGGTGTGTGTGTGTTCTGATCATCACCCTGATTTGACCATTTGGCTCATGATGTATACATAGTAGATAGTATATGGATATATATAATTAAGTGAAATCAGTATAAAGTAAGTTATGTTGTGCAAAGTAATATGGAAAGTATGAGCGTATAAATAGAATGAGAGTTATATGAAAGCAAGTAAAACAATAAGAGAATGAGAAGATACTACAAAAATAAAATGTAAAAAGTGTGAAATGATACAGTGTAAAAATATATGGAATAGTAAGTAAAGCAAGTGTAAAATGCAAGTAGAGTAGATAATAATAGGTATAAAGGTTATGATATAGAATAAGGTAAAAAAATTGTAATTAGTTATAATGAATGTAATATGTAAAGTGTAAAACATATAACATTAAACAAAAATATATAAATAATGAAAGTATTGTATGTATGTAAATGAGAGTGTATTACAACAATGTAATAAGATGTGATAATAAGTCATGCAAATCATATGACAAACATATTTGTAATATTTATAAAAGGTGATAAGTTAAAGTACGAGAATGCGTAAAAACAAATATGTAATAAAGTAGATGGAGGTAATAAGATAGAAGCAATACAAGAATAAATTAAAAATATTAAACATAATAAACAAAAGAGATAAGTATGATAAAATGAATTTGAGTGAAAAGTGGTTATAGTCACATGAGAATATTGATATACAAATTATGAAGCAAAATAATTATGATAGGCAAGAGACAATTAATTAATAAGAAAAGAGTAAAGTAAATAAGAAATAAGACAAAGAAGTTAAAGAATACAGCAACAAAGGTAATGGACGAAAGGTGAATATAAAATAGGGGAAATAAGGTACATTAAGTGAAAATTAATAATAGCAACAATAAATTGAAAAGAGATAGATGTATAAGATGTGTATAATGATTAGAAGGGTATGCAAAGGAAAAATATAAAGGCATAGTTGAGAATTATGCAAAGATTATGAATGTATAGGTGTAAAAGCATTATAAAAACATATGAAGTAATAGAGGAGGTATATGCAAAATCAATAGTATGAAGAGATTAAAAAAGGTATGAAAAAATCAAATATGCATATTATACAAATGAATAAAAGAAGTGTAAATAGATGAAGAAAAAAGGAGAAACGATAGTGAAGCATGTAGTGTGAAATAATAAAAGTTTGTGAGATATAAATAAAAAAAAGAAACAAGTGCAATAATAAAGAAAAAATTGGAATGTAAAGCATGTAAGCAAATATAATAGTAATGTTAAAAGTAAAGATTATAAGCGAGAAATGTTGGAAAGAGTATAGAGGAATAAGCAAAAGGCATAGATTATGTAAGAAGTGTGTGAGAGAGGATAATTATAGAATGTCAAAACAAATACAATATATAACATAAAAAGATATATAAGTATATAATGATGTAATAATATTATTAATGTAATGATAAATATGATGCAGTGAATGAGTATATGAAGTATTATTAGGTAGATTAGGTAAAAGTGTATGGTAAGAGAAGTTGCATGTAATAATTGTAGTGCTTATAATGATAATTAAATGTGTATAATGACATGGTATTAAATGGAAAGCAAGGGGATTAAGAGTATATATAATTTGAAAGATAAGTGAAAAATAGGAAGAAGTTATTATGAGGGAGAGGTATGAAGTGTGTATGCAAAGTAACAATAATATAAGTAGAAAATGTATGGTGTAATTAAGTGTATAAGTTAATAAAAGTGAGTTAGTATAATAAGAGTATTTAATATCATAAGTTACAAAGGTGAAAATAGATAATTAATGTTGAAGTAGTATTAGGTATAGATATGTAAATAATATATGAATAATGAAAAAAAGTAAGTAATAATGATGTTATAAAAAGAATAATAAAATATGGGATAAAAGTAAGGAGGCTGAGTAAATTAATGATTAATATGAAACATATTATGATACAAGATGAAAATGGAAGGGGAATTTATAAGTATAAGGAAAATAAATGTTGCGCAATAATGAAGGAAAAAATAAGTGATGGAGAAGATGTATAGAGGTAAGATAAGTGTTAAATATGCAGATAAAATGTAAGAAGTAGTGGGTGTTGTAAATATAATGTTAGATGATAATAAAGTAAAACAAAATAAGTGAGTGTAGTGTATAACGGGAGGTTATAAAATAAAAGAAATGGAAAAAATGATATAAAAACATTGAGTAAAGGTTGAATAGGAGTGAATGAGAATAAGTAGATATAGAATATAAAGGGAGTAAAGTTAATGAAAGTACAAAATAAAAGGGAAGTAAATAGATAAGAATATAGGTGCAAATAGTAATAAATTGTGAATAAAAGAATATGAGGGTTGAGTGGGAAAAAATAATAGTTAACTAATAACAAAGAAGGAAGTATACAGTATAGGAGTAAAATTGATATATATGAGTAAATGGGTGAAGTGTGGAATGTAATAAAATGGAATGATGCAAGTTAGTTTAAAAATGATGTTAATGTGTGAGAATAAATAGAATGTATAAAGTACAAATGAAGTGGGTGAAAGGAGTAATGATAATAATAGTGTGTAGGAGTATGGGTGAATTCAAAATCATTCCTTTTACAAATTCTACAATTTACTCCCTTATGTTGAAACTTATTACATGAAAAGCAATAATTATACAAAGAATATTGAAACCTAGTTATGTGTGGTGGTTGTCTTTGAGAAAATGACCTTTTATAGTTGCCCTTGTTTACCTTTAGAGGTGAAGAATTTAGCATTGAATCTCATGGGAAGAGATCTTAATAATTTTTGCACGATAACTTCATCCCAAATCTTTTCTCCAAGACCACAAATAGTATTTATGATTTCATCCACACGGCCACATTCTCTCCATCTTTCATCTTCAAACTTTCAAACTGTCTCTTGTAGGTTTAAAGCTTCATCTTTTTCACCTTGTCATCTCCTTCATAAGTCCTTTGAAGCTTATCTTGCATTTCTTTTGCCAATGTGCAATGCATGACTTTAACATATTTTGTTTTGTTTAGGTTACTTAGAATTGCATTCATAGGTTTAGCATTGTTCTCATTTACCCTCTTTTTGGCTCAATTCATAGGTGGAGTAGATGGTCCATATAGCCATCCATAATAGATTGCCATACATCAAAACCGCAAGCCATCAAATAAGTATGAATCTTTATGCCCCAAAAGGCATACTTTTTCTTGTGAAACAATGGGGCTCAGCTTGAGGAGAACCTTCATGACTTGTTGAGTGAGTTCTTAATATCTTTCCTTCAAGCAGTTGCTTTTTTGAAGGAACCCGTTCTAATACCAATTGAAGAAACACACAAGCTTATATTGAGAGGGTGGGGGTGAATCAATATAAGACCAACTTTTACAATTTATAAAGTTTATAAATCATAGAGTAATAATCAAAGCATCCACACAAATGAGATCTAACAATTTAGAATACAAAATGCACACACAATTTACATAGACATCCTTGTGAGAGAAAACCATGGCAAAATAATGCTTATATTAAAAACTACTTACAATTTTCATAGGCACCAATCTACAGAGACACCAATTCCTACTTTTGAACACCAACTTGATAAGAAATACCAATCTCATCTCTTTCAATAAAAAGGACCAACCTCCCTATCCCTTTAGAATAGAAAGCGCCAACCTTCAAAATATAATAAAATAATTTGTTTGTGACTTTCTTGATCTTTTGAAACTCTACCCTCAAATTACAAACTGTCTCCACTCAGATATGCAATATTATCTTCAATAAATGCTCATGAATCTGAAAAATATCTTTACATAAATCTGCTCACAACCTTACTCAAGCCTTCACAGAATACTTATCACAATATTGCATAGGTTTCCCTCTATTCTTTCTTAAATGAGATTGCATGTATCTCATAAAATCTGATCAAATTAATGATAATGTAGATTTTTGGAATAGTTTAAATATACCCTTCATACACAAACATTCTTGAATAATGAGTTACATTTGGATCACCAAAACACTTTTTACAGATGCCCTCATCTTACCCCTTCACCCTACGCTCATGTCTCCTCAATGAGGTCGGCCAACCAAGTAGTATGTTTTTTATTTTTTAAATTCCTTTTGCACAAAGTGAACTCTCCATGCAAAGAGGTCGTCGGTAAAACATTTTTTATTATTTAATCTAAAATGCACCTTAATTTAGGACACATCTCATTAAGGAGTTGGCCACATAAGGAAAATTGGCCTCTTTAACATCTTTGCTCCTTATTTTTTATAACATCTGACTCTTTCAAAATCTAAAAGTTGGCCTCTATAGCATCTTTGCATCTTCTTTATTTATAACATCTCTACTCTCTCAAAACCTATAGATCTGTTGATATAAGACTCGTAGGTCTGCTGAAATGAATGTGAAAATTCTGCTCCAATCTACCACAGATTAGTCCTTTGACATCAATAACAATAATTCAACAAAAGATAATTAGTTGTTTCTGAATTCGATTGTGTCAAAAATTGTGCTATCATATTTACTTTTGGATTAGAATATTATCTTAGCATTATATTACTAACAGTTTGAAAATACTTGGTTATATACAATAATTGATAACTTATTTTGTATCAAATTAAGTGGAAAACAAGGATCCTAACCCTTTACAAAGGGTGCCAAAAGGCTAGGCGAAACAGGTTCAAACAGGCAATGATACAACAGAGAAACAGTACAACCAATGAACAACTGCAGCCAAACTACTGATGGACAACTACAAACAAAAGAGAGAGTTGGGACCTCCAAGGTCTAGAATGAGTTGGTCTTCACCCAAAACCCAACCATGAGTTTGGAAAAGTGAATTAGGATGACCTTTCTTTCTTCCTTTTTCTTACAAGAGTCCAAGAAATATTAACTTTCAAATTCTCAGAACAAAGGGAAGCATGGGAGGGCCTGTCAGCATGCAAAGGGGGAGCAATAGAACGGTGAGGAGAAAGGTGACCTTCGACCACTTGAGAAATCTAGGGCAAGTCATGGTATAAGCTCGGAATGGGAGTTTCCGCAATAGGGTCTGCAAGGCATTGATAATTTATTACCATTGATAGATAATTACAAATTCACCTTCATTAGTGACCATTTTAAACTTTGTATGGTTCAGTAATTAATGATTTTTTCACCATTTTTAAGTTTGGAGATTTAGACCACTATTTACTACTTTTGTATGAGACATGAAACGGGATTAGTAAAGCTATCTTCTTGAGAGCAGGTGGTAGCAAATTCAACTCTATTTCTCATCGTTGACCTACACAACATTAAACAGAACCTGTTTTAGCAACATGTTGTTGCTTGTAATGATTATTGCTGAAATAAAACATGATGTCTCCCATGTCCATATGTTACAAGGGCTGCATCTTCAAGAGGTTGATCTTGTAGGTCAAATAGCATTAATGATGACACTGCTTCTCATCTCCTGAGAAAAACCCAGTAATAGTGGATGAGGCGTCAATTATACGTTCAATCTTCGAAATACTACAAGAGACATTGCAATAATAAAGTGTGCAGGTTCTCCATTGACTTACATTCGAGAATACAGTTTTATAACTTTAGATTTAGCAATATTGATAGTATACAATTTGCTTACCTTTATATTGGGTGGTTGTCGGATAACTAGATGCTTCAATCGCAGAAGCTTTCCTAGCATGACATTTATTCATGGACTGTATGCTGGATTTGAGCATTGTTTTACATTATATTTGAGTTCTTACTCTACAACTTATCTTCAGTCTAGACCTACGTTTGGCTTTTAGTTCAAATTTGCAGGCATAACTTTAAGATTCTACTAGAGAAGAAGTATGGAGCAAGTCTATGTCATTCCACATATGGAGTCTCAAGCCTCATTTATACATCAAATTTAGAAATGGGTTTATTTAGAAATATCAGATTTCTACTAATTTGCACATATGATTTCTTATTTCAATTGTGTAAGTCCTATTTCGCATCAACATTTTGGATCACACTCCACAATCTATCATCAGAATAAAGAGCTGGAGAAAAAAATGGTTGATTGCAAACTAAGACAATTTCAAAGGAGAGGGAGAGTGGAAAAATGCTACACATGCTTCAAGGCATAAGGCAACAATAGGAAATTAAAATAAAAAGCTAAAAACAAACACAAATAATCTTTACATAATTATAGATAGATGACTTAGGTTTGAATGTTTGGATAAGATATATTCATTTTCAAAATTATTCAAATAAGAATATAGCAATAGAGTAAAAGAACGAGGGAGCAAAAAGGCATACTAATCTCTATGATTAAATAAAAAGAGTTCTAATATTTATTTACTGTTTTTTCATATAAATTAATGAATAGATTATGTTTTCACAAAATTGCAAAAACATATGTACAACTTTCAGTGAATGCAAAAGTTGAGGTCAATAAAAGTTGGTACATATATCCCCCAAATACTGGTTTACGTTGAAATTGACCTCACAAGTGACTTGGTCATTACATTGATATCCAGCTTAGTGCATGCCATCTCACAAAAAAGTTAAACTCTGTCTAGCAAAAAATAAATTTCAATATCAAGCCCCAAACCATATGACCAAGAATGAGCAAAAATTAAGCTACCAGAACTGGGGACTATTGAACTAGCATCAAAGATTAAAAAAAATCTAGTGACCAACGCCTACAGCAAGTTTAATGGCCCATCACATTGTAGTATGTTTCTCATACAATTTTGGGCAGAGCCCTAAACCTTTGTATCTTTCACAGCTTCAAACAATTATCAGACCAGAACAAATGGGATCCATAAAAGTTCTTTGTATCCTTGTCTAACATTTCCCCTATTAAATAAGCTCAAAGTCAGAGTAGGAAATCAAGCTGTTTGGCCATGCTCCACATGGCCAAAAGAGAAGCCTAAGGATAAATTGTGATCCAAAGCCTCCAAAGCCCAAGGATGAAGTGAAGAGCATGGAGATAGAAGTGTTTTAAAGTATGAACTGAAACGGTTTCTGTTGCTTCTTAAGAACAATACACTAGTTAAGCTGGTCGCCAAAAAACATACAAAAAGAATGAAAAATAAGCTAAATCTCACCAAAAAGAAGACAAGTTTGATGTTTACGAGAAGTGTAACCATGCATCATCCATCTTATGCTCTGTCAAGCACATTGTTTTTCAGTATCAGCTTATGCAAAGTTCTTTGGTCTCTATTTGCATTGTTTAAACAAACATAACAAGTTAGACTCTGTGCCAATGTCCATATATGGTGGTTGATACAGCAGAGCTACAAGTGGTCGGTGCATTTGAATACATTCTCGGTTGATTCTCTATGGTTCGCACCCTGATCATCCTAGATCATGTAGGCCTTAAATTGTTGATAATTGATCTTTGGGAAACAGATAACTAAACATCAAGATTTTGCTAATTTGCCAGTTTTGCTAGTAATTCCTTTATGGTATGCAGGTAAAAGTAATTTTTCTTCCTTCCCAAAATATCAATACAAAGATTTACCAATTCTTGCAATGGATATATTCTTCGAGAAGAAATATTATGCCAATACTTCTACTCCAGTCACGGAATACATATCTAAGCAATGCAAATAAAATCATAAACACGTAGAACTTGCACTTTTCATTGAAAATTTGATATTAGTTCTCCAAAAACACCAGTAACCAATAACAACTGTAGAGAAATGAATACAACATAAAAAATGTCAGATAACTAGAGGACTCTAAACAAGTGGAAAGTAATGTAGATAAGGATTAGAAAAGTAAAAATGATGTAGCGTATGATCCAACTGTCATATTGATGTCAAAACAATGAACCTTGGTCCTCAACCTAACAACCAAGCCATGAAGTAACTTGGATTTCCCTGTGATCAGCGAGGTGACACTCTACTCTAGCAATTTTGAGCTTCCTTTATTGACTGTACATTTAAGCTTGTTCAAACAACTCATTCGCTTCTTCCACCCATGCCTCCCAAGCAGGTGCTTCAAAGAGAACAAAATGAACCTGTCAAGAGATGAACCAAAGAGTTTTCAAGTCAATTCAAACAAGAACATGTAATCATCACACATGAAGGAAAAACAATGTCCTCAATGTTCTCCCCAAATTTCTGCTAGAAGAAATAAATAGCAACAAAATAAAAAGACAATACAGTTTAAATATTCACCATAAGATTAGATTTTTCCAAGTAAAATTTATGCTATGGCTGTGTGCCATAAAGCTTATATTTGCTCTATTTATAATATTTGTACTTAGAGCACTTAAGTTGGCGTTATAACTCTTTAAAGTTGTATTTCAATTTTGACCATACAGATAAATACAATGGATAGAGAAAATGACATTTAGTATCACATTTTTAAAGGATGTATGAGTATCGGTTACTTGGGAGCTTGTAAAGAGAATCCCACGGGTACTAAAGTTCAAGTATTAAGCTTGACTAGCCAAATGATAATCAAAGCATTCTCAATAGTGTTACAAACAAAAAAAAAAATGCAAGATACTAATAAATAATATGCAAAACAAGAATAGCAGTCACTCAACATAAGTGATGTTTGTGGGCCAAAATGACCTAATATCCAATATATTTACGAGTAAAATTAACCCTTTAGGCAGGGCCATATTGTACAAGACATCTTATCGAAGAAGCCACTCCATGCTATGTATCTGACTTGAGATTCCAAACACACAGCACTATTCATGTTTCCCTGACAATGATGGAGAATTAAATCACTAATCCCCATAAAGGCTTACTCGGTACCCGATAACATAATAACATAATGGAAAGTTAAACCTCTGATCCCAATTAAGATTGACAAAGTACCCAATGCAATAAATAAAAAATCTATCCATATACCAATAAAACTATCTAAAGGGATGTGTGTCACATGTCAACATCTCCATCACCCCATAACATGCCATAACACGCCATGCTTCCTTGACAAGTTTTATACCTGAAACATGCAAAGCCAAATAGTGAGGCTTTTGCAAATCATTAAATTTGTGACACCATAATCTATCATCCAACCATCAATATGTGATTTTCTTTAGTAATTTAGCTTGATTGTACTTATCTCCAAACCTTATACCCATATTTCTTTATACCACTCAAATTCTATTTACCTCCAAATTTATTTCTCCTCTGCTTCCATGTGTAGCAATAGTGATTGCTCCTCCAATTCTATGTGTTTCCATAGTTTGTGCTCATTTGATGTGTATTACCATGCCTGTGATTGTTACCTGTCTTTATGATGCAGATATCTATAAGTTATAACCAGAAGGGGCTATTTTCCCTACTAACTTTTTATACCACCTGTTCCTTCATTTCTAAAGTAAAAGCACTCCTTGTTTCTTTTCTTCATTTTCTTTGCATTCTTCCTTTGATTCTTCCTTTATACTCTTTTTCATAATCATCGTCTTACCCTATATTGTCCTTGCTTTGGTCAACATTGTGTGCAATAATATATGAAGTTACCCCTTTCTCTCTATACCAAAGTTTCATGAACCTATTTTGCACAACACTATTAACTATTCCCAAGTCTCAAACCAAGGATATTTAATAACAATATCAAATCCATGGATATCCATGGCAATTAAATCTGAATGCAAAACATATCTGTCCATGGTATGCTTCAAATTGTCAAAAAATTGGTAATTCTTACCAGCTATTTGGTTTCCTCGATCTTCTCTGGTTGAACCTATAGTTGCTTAGCTAAGGCCATGCTAATTAAGTTATACCTATTGTTAGTGTTTATGGATGCAATGTCCTGCTTCTGAATGTACCCATGAAATTCAAACATTGAATCTTCCTTCCTTGGAACTAAACTATTTGCACTCTTCACAATTCAAAATATGGTCAATTTGTTGGAATTGAAAATGCCCCAGAATCAAGCACATGCTCCATGTTCACTTGCAAAGTGTTGCAGGTGATCAGTAAGTTGTTGCACATGATCAGCAAACAGTTGCAGGTGACAAGTAACATGTTGCAAAAGTTATGTTTACATTCCAGATGGCATAGGCTCTTTTGGAGAGTTTATTCTGACCTTGTGGGGGTCCCTTGGACGCTATTCTTCTGTTGGAATAACTGTTGGTGTAATTATTATTGATTTCAACTTTCAGCAATGCTGCAAGTGGTGGAAAAGATGCACAGCAAAAATGTGATTGGAAATTGCTTTTGTAGGGTTCTTGGTGGTTCTTGGTGGTAGTCTGGAACATCATCATGGTCCCTGTAGAGTCAATTAGCCATATCCATACTTATTGCAAGTCAGTATTGGGTGAACAACAACAGTTGGAAGTCATTAGGGCAGAAGATAATGAAGGGGCAGATTGGCTTCTCGAAAAACAGATTTTTTGATATGTTGCATTTATCTTTTCCATCGGTGGTGTTAATTAGGGCAATGGCTGGCAGGTGTGTTGTTGGTGGGTTGTTCCTTTGCCTAGGAGTTGCATCAGTTTATTCTCCTTTTATGGGTATCGAAACATTAATTTTATTGTTCTCATTTGATGAAGCATAATCTTCATTAAAATAATAAAATACAAACCTAACAATGACATCACAACATACTTTGTACTTTCCAAACTAAAAAATCCATAAGTGCTTGCTGATGAACTCAGAAGCTTGATCTACATGAAGCCAATATTACATGACAATCACAAATTTTGGCCACATCACTCTTTGTGGGCTCGAGAATGCTGTCTATGCTTCTCAAAAACATTAAGATGTTTTTCTGTATCACCCTAAATAAGATGATTTTCTGTATCACCCTAAAGTTTTCCGGATCCAACATTTCGCAGGATTGTCATTTCTGGTTTTCAATCAAGAAGAAACATGCCAAAGTCACCATTCATAGTTTTCAACTTGGAGAATCCATTATGAATTGCCATAACTGGTTTTTAATTCATAATGGCCATTCACATTTGGTGTTCCCAAAGAACAAAATGATTACTTTGATCCAGAATAGAGAAAAGAAAACACTAGAACAGAGACCAGGCACAGACCAAGAGATTTATTATCCACTTTTAGGCATACAGATGAAGTACAGGAGTGTGAAAAATTCATTGCTACCACAGAGAAACAAATAATAAAATAATAATGTATCTTTGTTGACAGTAGTTAAGTTTGTTGACAAAATTACTCAAGCCTCAGCCTCTAATATTTAAAATCAAATTTTTTCTAGTATATCAAATCTGGCATAAGCCCTCTGACCTCTTTCAAATCTTTTGAAGAATCTCTCACTGTAGTCAATGATACTTCAGCAGCCGCTTCATAAGGATATCTGCATTCAGTGATCCTTAATGAGTTTCAACAAACACAACCAGATAACAGCAACAATAATCTAACAGACAACATTTTAATAATAATTGAAAGCATTTCCTTGTACTGGGAGTCATTCAAAACTCTGTCTTAAAACTAACCCATATATGCCACATGATATAGCAGGAAAAGCAATGTACTTTACTTCATTTTCTCTAGCCAGATCAAGAGAGCTCCTGCTCCACAGTGAAGTGCGATGTCATTATGTATGTATTGTAATCCATTAGCATATACAACCATTTTAATTGAGGCCAAAGAAAAAATACTGTTAAATAAAGAAATGGTAATCCTCTTCTAGCAAGACCATTGTTAAGAGAAGTCAGAAAAATGAATTATTAATAAAAAAGATTTACCTATATGCATCAGAAAGTTTACTTTCTGGGTCTTCCTCCATATCATATATAGGTCCAACTGTATGAATAATATGTGATACAGGTAATCGGAAACCTCTGCATATCAATAATTTGTTTAGTAGAAATTATATCTCATCTAATGCTCCAAGAACATCAATAACCAGAGACTAACATTTACCTTGTAATCCTTGCACTTCCCACATGACATCGGATCCCAGGCTGAATCTCTCGAATTGCCTTGCATGCTTTGAAAAGATCAGGTCCAGCAGCATTGTGTATAGCTGGAGAAACAGAAACAATTAGCAGAATAAAGTAAGACTTGTAAATCTGGAAAAGTGGAAATAGTTAGCAGAATAAAGTAAGATATGTATAGCTGGGGAAGTGGAAACAGTTATTGAAAGAAAGAAGTACTTGTATAGCTGGGGAATGGAAAAGGAAAAGTTGAAATATCACAATAAATAAAAAACCCTGTATTCACTAATCTACAGAACATTCCAAAAAAATACCTCCATCCACCCCACCACCTCCAAGCAGCCTCCTATTAGCTGCATTCACCTGCCAGCAGCAATCATTCAGCATAAGAATACTTCTTAAGTTGTTAAAAAAAGTGTGAAAGAAATTTAAAAAAAATAGTAAATAGCCCTCCTATCATATGTCATACTCCCTCAACCTGTCTGTTGAAACCAGACTCAGATGCAGTTCTCCTACGGTTGTAATGCAATAGCCTATTTTGAGTTAGACATCACACACATTACAAGCTGAACAAGGACACAGTAATCAACACAATCCTAAGAGCATAGGAACAACAGGATACTCTGCTTCAATTCTTTCCAATTAAAGACAAAACATGACTGTAAATCTGAAAACTGTTCTCTCTTTCACACAGACTCTCTCTTTCGTTTTCATGTTGGCAGAAAAGTAACCAATCGAAGAAGAAGCGGATGAAGTACAGGATCTTAATCTCTCTCTCTCTATCACTCAGGCAGTATTCACTTTCTGTTTCTAACTCTATTTTATTTTTCTTTTGTTCAAAGAGATAAGGAGCAATAAAGCTCTCATATTCCTATTATGAAACTGAAAGCAAAAAAAAAAAACAACCACCACAAAGCCAGACAAAGCCAGCTGTGGGAAACATGGCAGCAGTAGAAATATTGTAAGTAATATCATATACATCCCTTTAGCCACAAGTAGTACACAGGTCCTTCATTATCTAGTTTACAACCTCCTGATCAGTAACTATGGTTTCACAGTTTTACTTCCATATCCACATCACACAATCCTTCAACTACAAGCTGATAGAGCCATGATAAATGTGTTTATGAAGGCAAACACAGAACTCCTCCATCAAGATGTCCTTATTAGCCCCCTTCTCTTTGTTCGCAGAGCACACATTTCTTGTGGACTGTGGAACATCCATTTCCCTAGGCCACATCATTAAATGATACAGAAGTCTGAATCCCACACGACTTTCATGATAAATTGTCAATCTCCCTTCCCTTACCCTGTTTTTTTCTATTGCCGGAGTAACCTAGATAAGAAAGAAGGAGATGCCCAGTATCACACTAAACTAATTGGTTAATGGCAGGACAAAATATAGGCAGATTTATAGGTAAGCCCAAAGCCTCCACTTCAATCAACATAGCAATCTCAATCGTAGTCTTTTCTCAATTCCACAACATTTTCCAATTCGGGGGAAGGATAGACAAGCAGTCTTAGCCAAATAGGAGATTGGGAAAAATGTAAGTTGCATGGACACAGATACATTATCAGATATGGAGACGGTCATTTTTCAAGACCTCTCATATGGAATAATAGGATACATCAAAAAAAATAGCAAAGTAGGATATGACATTTATTAAAAACACATACAAATATATATCACAATTTTCTAAGTTATTAGAGAAGATTTAGCAGGATGACGCACATATAGAACACATGCACAAATATATAATACAATTTTCTAAGTTATAAGAGAAGATTTTCATTACTTTATGGCTTATATACAACACAATTTTCTAAGTTACTAAAGAAGATTTTCATTACTTCATAGGCAAAATTTAATGTATAGTATTTTAAAATATTAAACTTTGATTTTTACTTACTATAATTTTGGATATTTTAAATTTAATTTTTTAAACATAATAATAGTAGCAGATTCAAAGGATAGGCCTAAGGAAAAGTTTCAAGGGTATTCTTAGCAGACTCTGCTATTTCCTAATACTGTCCCAATGAGTGAACTGCTTGCGAGATGAAATTCCAATTTCAACATTTTAAGGGATTCACAAATACCAGATTCAATCCTTTTTTTAACTTCATCTACTGAGGAGAGCTTATCATTGAAAATTCTCCTAGTCCTTGTCTGTCAAATATGACAAATTAAATGCAAAATTCGGATTGACATGTGAACAAACAAATCTTGAGGGTTGTCCTTCGTATCTCTTGCTAAACAAATAGTGTCATCTTCATAGTTGATAAGATGAGTCAAGGAAGCTACATTTGTGTTAGCAGCTGGTTTATGCCAAAGCAATGGAACTTAGGTTCTCCATTAAGGATTTGTTTGAACAAAAGTCTATCAGAACAAACAGAAAGAATGTTTGTAATAGCCATTCCTTCAACCAAAGGAGCAATTCAAGCCATGATTGGCAAGGATTTGCTTACAAATGGTCATCTTCATAACCACGCCATAATGAACTTCATTGATATCCTTGGCAGAAAAATGTAGGGTAACTTGGCTCTGAATAGATAGGTCAACAATTCATGGCACGGTGACATTCTTTCAGCCATTTCAAGTTACAACTATCAGGCTGCATTGGATGACATTGGTGGAGTCTTCTAACAGAGCGGCCTTAAAGAATAATGCAGAATTAATAGAATAATTGAGGTTGTTAACAGTTGGGTTAATGAAATACAGCTTCGAAGAATTCAGAATTTTTTTGAATGGACAGCCACACTTACTCTCACTTAATCAGAAGAAAAGGCTTGAACAATTAGAGAAAAGACTTTTGTATCTACTGAATAACACTAACTAGATAAAGGATTGTATCTGGACCACCTCTAATCTGAGAATTGTATCTTCCTTATGAAGTTTGACAGAAAGGGCATGTCCCCTAGGCAGAAACTTGATTACAAACACACAAACACATATAGAGAGAGGGTCCACTGTTCTCAAAAGGGAGGTTACTGCCTAGAATGGTACTTAATTCACCAAAACATTTTCCCTTTAATTTGTTTTAGACCATCCCTACCATGATAATATCTACATGTTGAGGTGTTCAACGAGGACTTGGGATTGCTCTTTTCCCTCTTGGGAGAACTCTGAGACTTCATATAATATTTCTAAAAGCAGCCAATTACAGGCTTGCTTTATTGTCAAAATATTTCATGTGGTTCGCTTGCTAAAGCTGGAATTGACTTGGTGACCTATTTTGGCTCTGCCCTTGTTGCTAAAAGAGTTATTTACTAGTCCCTCCTTAGCCTGAAAATAAAATAGACACACTTAATTCGTACAATAACTTAAGGATGCAAGATTAGAACAACAAGCAGCAGTAGAATATATGTTCAAATGAAGAGTACTCATATTAGCATCAGACTGCCCATGAACAAATGACTTAGTGATATCTACTCTGTGCAGAAACAGCAGGCATGTTTTTGTCAATTTGGAGGAATTGTTTCCTGGGGTTGATAATGCAGTGATGCATCTCAACAAGGAGAAACAAGAAGAAGAGGAGGAGGAGGAGGAGGAGCAGGAGGAAGGCCTTCGGTGGAGTATGGTTGGTAACCATGTATTATCTTATGATCAAAGGAGATAAAACAGCTGAATTTCAAATGGGGGAAAGCTCTTCATGTGAGGCTGCTTGGGTATCAGCCATCTTTCCTCCATCAATCACTTACAATCAGCCATCTTCCATCCATCAATTCACCATAACCTCATACCTTTACTTAGTTTAACACCATATTTACCACGATGTCATCTACATTTTGGGGTATATAATGAGCACTCAAGGTTGCTCTTTGCCCTCTTGGGAAATCCAAGACTGCATACCATATTAGCAAAAGAACCCAATCAGAATCCTGCTTTGATGTCATAAGACTTCCTATGGTTCACTTGCTTACTAAAGATAGAATTGATCTGGTGACCTACAAAGGCTATACCTTTGTTGCTTGAGGGCAATTCCTCCTCAGCCTTGCCTTAACTAAACACACTCAATTTGTACAAACACTTGAGATTAAAACAACAAAAGCAGCATATAATGCATTCATATGAAGAGCCACTTACAATAGCATCAGATTGGCCATCGACAAACCACTTGGTGATGTTTCCTCTGTGCAGAAGCAGCAGGCATGTTTCGGTTAATTTGAAGGTAACGGTTTCTTGGGCTTGATAGCGCAATGGAACAACTGCAGGAGCAGAAGCAGAAGGAGAAAGAGGAGGGGATGCAGGAGGAGGAGGAGGAGGAGGAGAGGATGGAGGAGGAAGGTCTTCAGTGGAGTCTTGTTGGGTATTAACTATATTTTCTGCAGCGGTCACTTCAGATGAAGAAGCGGGAGGAGAAAGAGATGGAGGAGGAGGAGTTGCAGGAGGGGTGAGCTCTTCGTGTGAATGATCTTGGGTGTCGCTCATCTTTCCTTCGCGCAGTTTGACAGGAATTGTAGAATAAAGGTGAGCAGAGAAGAGAACCGCAACGAAAGTAAGAATGAATTTACAGTGCTGAAGAAGCGTAAATGATGATACATATATAGAGGGTCTAGGTTTGTGCTTGTCACATGTCGTTGCCATAACCACCATCCTGCCCTCGGGACTCCATGGGAGGGAAGAGCTGTGCCCGGCTGTTTTTATAAATTTACTTCAGGAAAATAAAAATGGTTATAAATTTTTGAGTAATTGAAAAAAATAATATTTGGGGAAAAAAATTGTAGACTTTCTTGTGCACACCTAATGAATCCTTCAGTGTATCCTCATTTCTTACGTAAAGATTTGAGTTCTATATTTTTTTTAATTAGTCAATAGGTTATTTTAAGTGAGGAATTTCTTATTAAAATCTTTTTATATTTGGTCGACTCAATTTTTATGGGTTAGTTGTGGTTCAAATAAGATACATATTTATTATGAATGCACTACATTTGTTTTTGAACTATATGTTTCATTGTGGCCGACAAAATTTCTATGGGTTAGTTTTGGCCCAAATAAGATACACACTTGTTATGAGTGCACTACATTTATTTTTGAACTTTATGTTTCAGCCTGGCCGACACAATTTCTCTGGGTTAGTTGTGGAGGAAATAAGATACACATTTATTATGAGTGCACTACATTTATTTTTGAAATGAAGATGTGTTGGCACAACACAACAGTTATCTTAGCCTAAAACTCAGTGAATTCTCATTTTAACAAGATACAAATGTCTTAAATTCTATTTGGGAACTCCCTGTAGGAATCCTCATGTCTTACGTCAATTTTATGAGGTGGAATTATGAATGTAGTGCATTTATTTTTTTACAATTATTATAAAAATTTTGTAATATAATCAATATAACAATAAACTAGTAGTGTATAATAAGTAAACTATAATAATATAATATAATAATATCAAATAATACATTACTTATAATAAATTAGTATAATAGAATAATAGAATTAAAATAATAATAGTATAAAAAATTAATATAAAACTATAGTATAGATAAAATATAAATGATTTAATTAGAATATAATAATAATATATTATATTAAATTTTTCTAATAATTTTATATAAAAGGGTAAGGTTAGTAAAGTCTATTTGGAAACTCTCCTCCCTATTGGAATCCTTATGTCTCAAGTGAGTTTTATCACATGGAAAAATTTTGGCAGTTCTTCCTTTTCTTCTATTAGCATGTGGATTTGTTATGTACGTTAGTTGTATCTCAAATAAGGTTGAAAGCTTAATGAACTCCTATTTTGAGGGGTATGAATGTCAAGAATTATGGATGAATAAATTTCAAATAAAAATAAATATTTGTTATTTAATATATATATGGAATTAAATTTGAGAAAAAGATTATCATTTGAGATAATATTGATTATAATAATATAATAAAAATAATAAAAATATAATAATATAATTAATATAATAATAATGTAATAATGTAATCATAATTAGAATATAATAATAATACTATAATTGTATATTATATTATATTGAATTTCTAATATTTTAATACAAAGGCTAAGGTTCCTCAAGTCTATATGGAGCTCCTTATGGGAGACCTCATGTCTTATGTGGGGGCTATTATTTTATTTTTTTGTCTTTTTATTATATGTATCAACCAATAGAAGGGAAGACAAAGCAGTTTAAACAAAAAAAAATGTTACCCACATATTTATTATGAGTGCAATAAATTTATTTTTTCACAATTGTTTTTTGTAGTTTTATCACATTTATTAATCAATTGAAGAAAAGATGTGTGGTTGCATCCTACAATTTATTAACCTAAAATTAATAAATTCCCATTTTCATCATAAGAATGTCAAGAATTGTTAATTTAAGATTATATTATTATTATTATTATTTTAAAAAATTGGTAAGGTGTAGCCACTAGGTGGAGGGTCACATCGCTTGTTCAAAGCTACGAGCACATTAGCCTAGCAAAGACACAAGGCTTACAAGTACAAAAGCCCAACAAGGTTTGAACCTTGGTTGTTGTGACACCAACAAAGTGACTTTTTATATTATTAATAATATAATATAAATACTATCTAGTAAAAATATGTATTTTTGAAGAGTTTAATTCTAATTGAATTAGAGAATCTATATAATTATAATTATAATAAAAAGCTCAACCCTATACTGAATTATAATCAATAACTAATTTGGGTGGTTAAGCTTTTAAAAATATTCCAATCGGGCCTAGACCCTAACCTTAATGCATTAACCACCAATGTTGAGTCGCATTTGATTTCTAATTTATAGACTTCCACATCCTTTCTAAAGAGCATGCCATGTATGACAACCAAAAACTCTGCTTCATTATTGGTTTCATTTGTGAATCGTTTGGAAGATCATAGGACCATTGTTCCTTCCTAGTTTCTTGAAATGCACTTGGCCCTGGACTAACTTGGATTACCCCTGGATGAGCCATTAGAATTTATTTTAAACCACCCAAATTGTGGAGGTTTGCAACTCATTGTCTCTCTTGTTGAAGCAAAAACCACATTGCCTTCCCTAATCCATAATGACACTTTTAGACCTATCTAATTAAATATTAGTGCATACCAATCAATAAAGGAGACATTCTTTAGACAAAAATTAATGTTCCTTGAGTTTGCTACTTCTATTATTGCAACCTCAATTGTGTTTTGTAGTGATGCAAAACTCATTTCATAATCTTGAATTATCCTTTATTCCTCTATTTCCAAAGCTCCCAAAGAAAAATTGATGCGCTTGAGATCCAAATAATACTCAAGGTTGTTGGTTTCTTGATTATTGGCCAATACTAAAATAGACTGAGTATGTCATTTGTGATGGCACTAGACCATCCCAATTTCACACATAACCATATCCAACACTCTTGAGAAAATGGACACCCAAGAGAAGATGATCAATAGTCTCTTTGTGACTTTTGCATAATACATACTTGTGAGGGCCCTTGGAAACTCAACTCTCTAAACCTATATGTAGTAAAAAAATTCTTCTAAAGCACTACCCATTAGAATATTCCAACTTTTGGAAGATAATGTTTACTCCAAAAATGATTCAAGGGAATGTCCATCTGTGAATGTTCTGGATCCTTTAACAGTTGAAGAAAATTATCCTTTTCATTGCATTTCCTTGTTTCAGAACCACCCCAAATTTATATGTCCATCCCTTGTCTAAACATAATGAATTTATATTCCAAGGGCAAGATAAGGTGGTCCACCTCATCTACACAAAGACTAGGGGAAGAGAAATCCTTCAATTTTCATCCAAGAATATGGTCTCCCTCTACAAAGGAGATGCACTCTCTTACATAATTACCCAACAAACCTTTTAGGATATCCCTTACCTAGCTCATTCTCAAAAAACTATCAAGACTTGGATAAACTACCCATAAATCCTTCCAAAAATAAGCTGTACTTCCATCATTAATATCCGAAGATAGGTAATCTATAACAATTGGCTTAAAAGTTGCATGAAGCTTCATACTTGTGAACCACTAGGTGGATTTGAAGTAGACAAGATGGATCCTAGGTCTTTATCATCTAAATACTTTCTCTTAAGGATCTATGCCCATTTATTGTCTATTCCTTATCCATGCAAAATACTAGCTTGTCTCCAAGAGTCTTATTTTGAGAAAAAAATTATGGTCCCCACAACGTCATCCTCATTATCCTTACAAATCTTCTCCAAGGCAATTGAAGTAATCTTGTCATTGTTCGCTTATCCCTGCCAAAAGAATCTCCTTAATTGTTTCCTTGGGTGATTCTCTACACCAACAAAAAAGGCCATACAAAAAAGGAGAAATATGGGGATGACCAATAATATTGCTTTGATCATAGTGATTGTCGCAACCCAAGATAGCTACCACCCTTTCGAGGAAGAAAATTTTATGCTCATTCTTCACTTGATAAAATCCCATAACTTACTTGGCCTTAAGCCTTTTCTAATGGAAAGCCCAAATAAATGTCTAACTGTTTTCCCTTCTTGAAATTAAGGATCCTTAGGATCTCATCATCCTTGCAAATAGAAGTTTAGAAGAATAAAATTTCAGATTTATTCTTATTCACTTCTTGACTAGATGTTTGTAAACATTGACTCAAAATATAATTTTTCGTGAAAATCTTTCAGTCTTTTTACTGCACCAAAAATCATGGTGTCATAAGAAAACTCTTGATGTGATACTGAGGGAATTGTGCTAGTAGTTTTAATGTCTCTAATTTTCTCATTTCTCATCTCCTTCTTGACAACCCTTCCCCAAGCTTCTACCATGATGATGAACAAGAAGGGGGACAATGGATCCCCTTGGAAAATCCTAGAAACCTTAAAGAAACCTTCTAGGAGTCATTTAAAAGGGTCAATAAATTGAGGGTGGATATGTAATTGAAGACCTAATTCACCCATCTCCTATTCAATCCAAAGGTCTCCATCACTTTTAGTAGAAAGTGTTAGTCCACTTTATCATAAGCTTTCTTAATGTCCAACATGATCACCATACCCTCTTTTCTAGATTGTTGAATGGAGTTGTATTATCCTAAATTATAGGCACCTATAATTAGATGCTCAATGAGGCCCCATTTTAGTGTTTTCAAGATTTCATGTTCATTATGCTTGATCCAACAACCTACCTCTTGCATTTATATCTTTTTTCCTCCCTAGGTTCCAATTTAAATTTAGGCCTCTTCTAGGTGGAAGAGGATGCCCTGAGTGTCCTCTTCCTTGCTCCTTGGCCCCAGGTTTGAATCAGAGGCCCATCTTGTGGTTTTAGCAGGATTTCCATATTTGTGTTAGTCTCTTTCAAATTTTGACCCCCAAAATATTGTGAGATGTATAAAAGAAAGCTATCTCTCCTCATTTTGGTAACCAAGATCAAGATTTTAAGTGTTGTCATACAACTTTACATCCAAACATTCAAGATCAAGTTTTCAAGCATTCAAGACATCTTTGAAGGCAATCTTCTCCATTATATCTAGCCTCTCTCCCATGATGGCCAAGTAGAGGAGTTCTCAATCAAGGAAGAACATCCTTTGTTGATCTATATGTATTCATCCATCCATTTTTCCAGGAAATAGTCTATTAAGCATAACAACATTGAAGATCTTTGAGGAGTATTCATGGATGTATGCATTTTTTAAAGGAATCCTTGATTCTAATTCACATTCCAAGATTCAAAGTTAACATACAACTACATTCATGCAAGAATCTTCATAGACATCACGATCACAATATCAGTTTGTGAAGGTATATACATTTATAAGGTAGATCTAACATTTACCTTTACATTTATATTCTTTACATTCATGTAAATTCATTTATATTTCAATGTTGATTCCTAAACCAAGGTTTGACCAAGGAAAACCCATTTCAACCCAATATTTTCCCACTTTTTTGTGTGTAGGAATAGGTGGCAAACTTACCATTACAAATCTAGAAAGTACAAGACCTACTAAATTGCCTAGAATTTGGATTGTCGGAAAGTACTGGGAATAGGACAACTCGAGTGACCTCATCATAGGAATATGACACCCTGGGGAACCTCTTCCCTACATATCAACTTCAAATTAAAACCACATGTCAGTACTATTGTCTAGTTTTTGCTTCAATTATTTTTAATTTATTGTCTATTTTTAGTTAGTTTGTGTGACCTGAAACTTGTCACTTTGGCTTATTTTTTCATTTATCTTCCATCATCCAATAATATTCCCTTAAATATAATTTTTTCTAATACATTATTGTCAAGGATCACTGACCCACTTAGCAATTGACTCCTACTTGAGCCCAGTGTTTCATCCTCCTTTCAATTTGTGCATTGGAAAAAGGAGGAAAATTCAATCTCCCTTGTATGTTTGTCCCTTTCCTTTTCTAATTGTACATATTGGTCAACATGACTCATAACATTTCTATTTTGATTTTGGTGTTAGATCTCCTTTGTATGCATCTCTAATTTGATGGTTAGATGTTCTCTTCATTAGGTTTCATGCGCAATTATATGTTTTAATTACATTCATGTTGCATAAACTTGATGAGTGTTTTCTTATTTCTTTCAAAATTGTTATTTACATTTGTTAGGAATTCCTTTCATCTCCTTGTGTACAAGTTTTATCACATTGAATCCTGCCTATAACATTCTAGTTAGGATAATTTGTATACTTATGGATTCTTTTGATCTATAGTCCTCTATGTTTACTAGGGTTCTTGATGAAACAAAAATGTCTACTAATAACATTCCCACTATTGTTGAGAATCCTTCTTCCTACTTTTCTCATGAAGAAGATGAAATATTAAGAGTGTCTCCTACCCAAATGCAAAATCTTTCTCATGATTTTGAAAAATTTGAGCAAAATATAGGTCAAAAACATTCTAATACATAATCCATCTTTTTAGTATAAATAATGAGGAAGATGATTCACAATTATGATAATAGTGTTGATTTGTTTCATGTTGTTTCCCATGTTATCCATAACAATGTTAAACCCTTTGAGGTTTGTGCTCAAGACCTTCGTTTAACTCAATCTCCTACTATTGTTAAACCTTCTATTCATATTCCTACTTCATTACCTAGTGTTTCTATGTATGCTCCACCTCTCATGACTACATCCATTTCAACCATTGATCCTACACACGTTAGTCTTGGAAGTATTCCTAATCCTATCATTCCTCCTCCAAGTGTTCCATGTGTTTCAAAACCATCATCCATGCCTACCTATAACAATGTGCCATTTTCATATTTAAATGTTCCAAACCTTTCACACGTGTCTCATAACAGTCTCTCTATCAAATCCACTATGAATAGCCTTTCTCAAGTCATTTCATCCTTACAATAACAAATTACCTCCATGACTCAATTCAAATTGAATATTACCACATGTGGCATTGCCATCCCTTTATCTTTAGACATCATTTGTGTCGTTATTCCCTAATACATGGAAATACCTCACTTGGAGACTTATATGGCTAAAGATGATCCCTTGACTCATGTGAAGACTTTTTGAACATTGTGTAGTGACTTTTCGCATGACCATAAACTCATGGCTAAATTGTTTACTAGAACATTTAGAGATAAGGCCTTGAAATGGTATTGTTTCTTACCTATTTATTATATTGATTCATTTCAAAAGCTTGCTAATGCTTTCATTCAATAATTTTAAAATAATATTGGTCCTAAGATTTCTTTAACTGATTTTATGCATTGTAAATAAGGTGTTAACAAAAAAGTGATTGATTTCATTAGTAGATTTAAATATTTTCATGCTGAAATTTTGTACCCTATAAAATTGATATTGATATTCAATTTATTTTCATTGCTAATTTATAAAAAGACATTACAGATAAGATATTTCTTTTTGAATTCTCTTCCTTTAATGAATTGTGTGCAGTGCTTCATAATTATTTCATTCAAGTGAGTCAATTTGAGGGCATCACTCCAATGGCTCTAGTTGATAAGAGTGATATTGTATCACATCCTTTGTATAAGTTTAAAAAACCTAAAGGCTTCATTAAGATTAACAATTCATCAAGCAACATTGATATGCAAGTGTCAGTAACATTAAGTAAAAACCCGAAACCTTTACAAAGTATTTAGAGATACACCATTAAAATTAAAATAGAGTATGTGCCTCAGCACCCCAGAGTATAAGTAGAAAACAACATAAAAGTATTTGAGAAACAAAAGTCTGCAGCAAAAGAAACAAAACATGACATCCAAACAAAAGGACAGGACAACACAAAAAGACAACTAAATACATTTCATCAGGTCCCTAGCCTGGATCACCATAATCTGCATGGGTTCAACATAATCCTTAAGCTCTTTGAGGTCCATGTCATCTTTGGTCTCCGTCTTCTTGGTACTAGCCCGAGTGCGCTTTCCCGGTCTGGTGGCTTCCTTTAGGTCCTTCATGTCATTATCACCTTTGGTCTACTCCATCTTATCAACCATGATCCTGACATGATCAGTGTAGGCCTTAAGGATGGCATGACTCTGTTCCCCAATCTTCCTCATAGCCTCCTCTAATTTGTCCACTCTTTTATACAAGGTGTCGAGCCTTTCACCAAAGTCCCCATCAATAATCTTAGCCTCTTTTTCTTTGAGGTGTTTTTCTAGGTTACAGACCTTATCCACCATGGTAGCGTAGGCATCAGATTTTCCTAACAAAACCTATTTTTACTTAATCAAAACATCCAAAGGTGTGACTCCTTTTTCATCTATTTTTAAACCTTCTCATAATTTTACACCTCTTTCTAAATCTTCGCATAATGTGATGTTGAAGTTGATTAATGCTAATTTTTTAACACTTCCTTCCATTAAACTAATTGATCCTTCAAAATAATCCTCCCAAAACATTGATCCTAATTTTTTTTTTATCAATACCATCATCAACTTAGTCATGATACTAAGAAAATTTTCCTTTTTGAATTTATTATCCAAGACCTTATTGATTCTAATGCTATATTTTTTAGGGTGTTAATGATAAAGAAAAAGAATTCATTTCCCCTCCCAATGAAAACTTTCAAATTTATACCAATCTCTTACCTTCTCATTCTACCAACACCATTGAGTTTACCATCTATTTGCCTTCTTCTTCCACCAATATTTTTGACCTTCCTACTATTGTGAAATATGATGATGAGTGTGGCAAGGCTAACAATGTTTTTCAACCTTTTTGATTATTTTGAATCTTAAACCAGACCTACACCTAATCTTTGCATTACATTTGATTCTAAGGAGACTATTAGGGTGCCTAATGGTTATCTTTATATTATTGCAAACATTAATGGCCTTCCTTCTCATGGAGTCCTTAGAGATCCTACTTGCATGGTGAATATTATAACTAAAGAACATCTTTACACATGAAACCTCTACCAAGGATCTTATGAAAAATCAGATGTGATGATTAATACTTTTAATGGTTTCAATTGTCCCACCCATGGTCCCATTACCTTTCTTGTATAAGTTGGTAAGAAAACCTTAGATATTAAATTTTTTTTTCATCCAAACTTCCAATCAATTTCAAGTTATACTTGAACTTCCTTGGCTCACTTCCATGAAATTTATAGTCTCTCTTATCTATAAGTGCCTGAAATTTCCCCATGATAGATAAATCATCATGATTAACCATAGTCTCTATCAACCTTTAGATATTTGTGGGAACTTTGACTGTAACTTATTTTTTCCTAGGATGCCTCAACCAATTCAACCTTGCAAAGATAATTTTTTCCTATGCTATCAGAAATTTAAAGCCAAAAATATTTGTGTGTTGATCCCTAAGTTTGGTTGTCTATTAGTGTCTTACACTTAGTCATTTTCTAGGCAATGTTGGTCGGTCATCACTGCGACCGAGTCATCATGTATAGGCTGAGTTAAGTATAGACTTGTATATTGTACATTTACCTAGCAGTAGTTATTGTCGAGCAAGTCGGAGGTCACTGAGTACTTTAGTAATAGCCAAGCTAGTTTATGCCGAGTTGTGTAGAGATGTTAGTGCTGAGCACCAAGATATAAAGAAAAGTGAATGCCGAGTGCCAGAGATTTCAAATGCTGAGTAAGCCAGATTTCATATATTTGTTTGTAATGTTACAAACACTTAGGTAAACCATTTTGGCCAACATCTACATTATATTTATTATTATTTAAGGAAATCATAGAGGTGATTATGCTTTAGAATTGTAATCATTAATCCCTATGTAATCCATGTAACCAATCAGAATTAGGGAATGGTTAAGCGGCATAAGAAGACAATCTAGATTGTTGATCTTGATTTATGGAGTTGATCTATTGTTTATATAAGATGACATCCGAACCCTAAAACATAATGTATGCGAGAAGAGTATGACAAAGATTTCATACATGAAGAACAAAGAAGTGTTTTGATTATTAGAGATCAGTGACTGAGAAGAGAAGTGAAGGACAAAATCGAGATATATTTGATAGAGGAGATCAAATCTATATTGGAAGGAGAAGATTTTTTATCAGCATCATAGTGAAAACCAAAGGATCAGGTATTGAATCATTCTAACAGGTGAATTAGGGAAAATCTTTTAACAAAGTGGTTTTAACAAACCTAAGTAAATCTCTTAATCGAGTGTTTACTTTATTGTAAGTTTAAATCCTTTTGCAAGGTAGATTGTATAATCCTTAAAGCTCTTAGTAGGGCAGACCCCTCACAGGGTAGACCATTATTTTATGATCAAACTTGTAGCCCTAATAGGAAAACTTTAATACTATATTAGTGAATATTTGTGGGTGTCATCCCCACCCTAGTTTTACCTTTCAAGGGTTTTTGGGTAACCAAAATCATCGTGTTATGTTTCATTTTCATGGATGATGATTAGGATGTTAGATCTATTTTATTATTGAATTTGATGTGTATGTTATGCAAGTAAGTTTATGTTAAAATGGAATTATTGGTAGATATTTGATTCACCCCCCTCCCCCTCTCAGTATCTCACTTTCCAATAATATATTTCCAATAATTAGTATCATATCTAAGTCTCTTAAAGAAGTCTAAACACTTGTGAGTCAAAGATCTTGAGATGGAGGTTTATAATTTGGGAAAGATCATAGAGCATCAAAAGATTGACATTCAGCTTGCACTACATCAGCTTGAAGCAGCCAGAGGTGAACTGGAGAAATCCTTAAGCATAAGAAGAGAATTGGCAATACAATAGAATGAAACTCAATACCAAAAAGAGGATACTAAAGGACTATTTGATAGTGGTAAATTTTCTAAAAGTGACAAAGCTATAAAAGATCTTCTAGAGAAAAACAACATATTGAATGAGGATATCAAAAATCTTAAGAGAGAACAAGAAATACAATTAGTAAGACTTTGTGAATTTGTTGAACAAAAAAAGAAAGATAAAGAAGACAAGACAATGGATGAAGAATATAAAAGGAAAATATCTATGAGACTTGATGAAAGGACATGTGACATGCAAAGGTTGACAAACAATCAATTGGACATGGTAAATCAACTACTACTTGCTAATCAAGAGTTGGGTAGGAAAGATGTTGAAATAAAAAATCTGAGATCAACAAATAGTCAACTGAAGAATGAACTAAGATCTGAAAAAGAACTCAATGAAAGGATGAACAAGCATAATGAAGCTATGAGATACTTTGAAGAATTGTTAAGGTCACCTAGAAGATCCAGTGATACTTCTGGACTTGGACATGATGAGCACCTATCATCCACTGAAGAAGGAGAATCATCAAAGAGTGGAGAACATAGGAATGCAAAGCCAAAGAAAAATAAACATGCATGCCATCATTGTGGAAAGCTAGGACACACAACTAACATCTTCATAAGAAAACATGGTAAGTCTAATCCTAAACCAAAGTTCAATGGATATTGTTTTAACTGTAAGAAACATGGACATCAAGCACATGAATGTAGGACAAAGGTCAGTAATCCACCTACATCACCTAGATTTCAAGGACACTATTTTAACTATCAAAAATATGGACATAGAGCACATGAGTGTAGATCCAAAGCTAAGTGGACATCTAATTAGCAGACCAAGGTACCTAGGAAAGGTAACACATATAATTGGGACTACAATACATGGTATAGATGTCATTATTATGGTAAATATGGTCATATTGGAGAAAACTATTTGAAGACACATTTCAGAGGAAAATCCAAGATTTGGATGAGTGGAAGTCTGGTCTGTTAAAAATGCAATAAGATTGGTCACTTAAAGAGAGATTGTAGAGCACATATACCAAGTAATGAACAAGTCAAGAATGAAGAAACTGTTGATCAGATAAGAAATCAGATGAATAAGACATGGAAGAAGAAGGAGGAATCAAGTAGTAGTGGAGCCAGTGAACCTCAAGTCACCCAATCCAATAAATCAGGTGATCACACTACTTCGAACTAAGAAAAGAAGGTATGTGAGGAACTACATTTTATAATGCTTTATTTTATATTAGTTCCTAATATTTGATAAGATGAAGTCCATATTTGTATAGATTTAGATGCATTAGGACAAATTTGAGAAAGAAGCAATGTTGTATCTTTGATGCTGAGCATTAGTATTTTAGCCCATAGTGACCGAGTCACTAGTGTATGCTGAGCTCCTATGGTATCCGAGATGTGATATGGACCAAGCTAAAACTGAATGGTAGTATTGACTGAGCTTATGTTAACCGATTTGACATGAGATTTCTGAGACAAGTGTATCTTACCTAGAAAGTGTACAGATCATTAATGAAGCCCTAATTCGATCGTTTGAAGTCTATAAAGCAGGAAGTTACTGTTTATTTTTATTTTACCAGTGATTTGAGAACTTTCAAGAGCGATTTAAGAGAGATTATCAAGAGCTTTTGTGCTAAGTGTGATTTGTAGAGATCTTAACAGTGTGTCATCGACAAACATCTGAGAAATATTTGAGCAAGGTATTTACCGAGTTACTTATTTCATAATTGAACCCTAGAATTTGAATAAATGGAATCTTCATCATCAACTATAGTTAAGAAGCAAGGGAAGGAAGTGTTCAATGTACAACTTGTGAGGAATGATGCCTGTAAGCCGCATAAATTCCAAGATGTTCTTGAGAGTGCGATTATGGGAGATCTCAAGGGTTCCCTATTGTCTATCCCTCCTAAGGTTTTAATGATCAATGATGTATGCACATGTTATATGTGCAAGATTGGAGAGATCAGAGACTACGAGCTTAGAGAAGTATATGACAATGTGTGTAGCAATAGGGTGTTAAAGGTAGAACACCAAAAGCTTTATGAGCGAGGGTTGGTGCATGCCCTTGACTTCCCACAAAACTTTAATGTTGAATGGATCAAGATAGTACTAAGATGAGTACATGATATGAAAATTTGGCTGGAGGATGGTCCTGTTAAGATCACTAAGGATATGATACACTGAGTAACTGGTTATCCTAGTCTTACAGGGAAGAAGACTATGAGATCTCAAAGCAAAGAGACTATTCAAGCCAATACCTAGGTAGTATGGAATAAAAGAGGAATGACCATTTCAACAATCATAGATCTAGAAATTGATTTTGTAGTGAGGGTGATTGCACATAAGTTTTATCAATCTAGTAGGCTAGATAGTGTTCCATGTGTAGCATTAGACCAAGCTTGGAAGATGGTAAAGAAGGATCATACCTATGATCTTGCCGAGCTACAACTATCACAACTTGCTGAGAACCTCACATCCATCAGGAAAGCAAAGAATTCAATGTGTAAGTTTGGTTCTCTACTCATCTGTCTATTTTTCTATATACAAAATAGTTTTCCTATTGTTGGGAATGTTGCATGGGATAAGAACTGACCTATCACTCTATAAATAAGTGAATTTATTGATCAGATAGGTGAAAACTTTGAGAGTGTAATGGATAGTTACTTTGTGGAGTTTAAGAAGAAAATGAGGAAAAGGAGTAAAATCCCAGTATCACTAGTAGAAAAGTATTATAAGGACATGTTTTCTAGTTGATATAGACTTTATATATGCACAAGCAGTTGAACCAAAGGTATCATGGTTCAGGCCATTACCTTATGAAGTCAACATAGATGAAACAACAACAATAATAACAACCCTATTAGATGAGGAAATTGACAAAAATGCTAAGTCTTTTGGGATATATGAGGAGGCAAAGTCCAAAATAACCATGGGACTGAAATCTACAGCTATGGAAAGAAAAAGAAAGAAGATAGTGAAAAACCTAGAAAAGATCCTAGGAGAAGGTGAAGAGGAAGATGCACCTCTTACATCAACTCAAGGGTTAGGAGAAGACAAGTCTAGTGAGTCAGAAGAGAGTGAAGAGGAGGAGACTATAGTCATTAAGAAATGCAAGAAGTCATTAGTTTTTGATCCTATTAAGAAATAAATGCAAAAACCTAAGCCCACTCCCTCCCTAGTACTTAGGCCTAGAACTAGGGAAGCTTCTACTATTCCAGCTAGTGAGCCACAAAATAAGACCCCTACATTAGGGAAGAGAAAACTAGTTTAGGCTAAGGCTGTGCCAAGAAATTTAAGGAAGAAACTAAGAAGAAAGTTGATCTTGGAAAAAGATGATGAGGAAACTAATAGTGATGAAAATATTAAGAAGGCACTACCTCAAAGGAAACAATTGACTTTGGATGAGATATGCCACAACATCAAGAGCACTATCATCTTAGTAGGATTTAAACAAATCAAATTTGAGAAACTGAGCATTGAGGATAAAGAGAGAGTAGAGGAAGCTATGCTTGAGATGCTTTGTACATTCAAAATGACACTATTATAGATGGGGAACCTTATTCCTTATGAATTGTATAAGAGGATAGGTTATAAATGGGAATATGCCTTGATGACTGAGAAGAAGATAAGGGAGAGAATTCTAGTTCAAGTCATGCCAGACTTATCCCCTAAATACATCAAGCAATACATGGAGAAGTATAGAAACATATTTGTTCCCAAGCTCTGAGCATATTTCATTCTACAACACAAGGTTGAAGAGATTATGCAACAGAGCACAATATTATGGAAAATTATCTTTGGTCTTATAGTTGACAAGAGTGCACAACCAAGTGTAGGCACATCCAGTGGAGTGGAATTGGATAAAAAGGAAGATATCAATGATCCACATACTATTGAGGAGGAAGTAGAAAATAAGATAGAAATAAGTGAATCACAGGATGTGATCACAATTGTTTATATCATTGAAGATACTCTAGTGAAGACAAATGTATTGATTGAGGAGGAAATTTAACAACATATACAAGTTGAGGAAGCCTCAGACAAATTTCTACCAGGCACCAATCTAGTAATAATACAAGTACAAGATTATCCACAGATTGAGATTACTTCAACTGTTGAGACTACACAAGTACGCCCACACATAGTCACAGTTGATCTACAAGCCTCACAAAGTTCTAGTGCTAAGAAACAAGACAAGTCGACAATCACACCAAAGATTACACTTACCAAGTGTATCATCTTAAAATAGAAGCACTTCCATGTTAAGAGCATTTAGCCTTTTGAGTAAGTAGTTTGGGGTCATGTCAAGCACCTTGATCAAATCTTTTCTCAAATCTGGCTTTCTCCCCCTATTCTACTTCTCTCTCCACCTTATTTTACTTTATTTCTACATTTGGACTGAGGTCCTGAGGTTTCTGACCTCAAGGTCAAATTCAACCTCGAGGGTCAAAGTCGACCTCGACCCTGACCTAGGTCAGGGATGTTGGATATTTCTAATGCATGGCTGGTGATTAAGACATGTAATATGTTTAATCACTATGTTATTGAATGGGCACTCATACTGTTGTCATTTGTGTTTTGTCACTGATGTCAACATATGCTTTTATAAAGGAACCAGACTGGTAATCATAGTGTACGGACACTGTACGAATGTTTCAAATGCTGTGAAGCTAGTTGGGAGTTCAGGTGTATGTTGTGATCTTATATCTATGATTGCATCATTAAGTGTTTCATATTAAGAGAGTTACAACTATTTTGGTAAAGACTGGTCACTAGACCGTGACAGTGAGAATTGACAGAGTTAGTCTCTGATTTTTTGATATAGCTTTCAGAGGGATTGGATTCAAGGTATGCAAACTTGAAAGATGATGGAAGAGGTATTGATGTATGTTCATTGGTTAGTGCAAGGTATGGAATGATTGGTGACATCATCTATGGCGTGTGCTCTGGTGATGGTTTATTCTGAAGCCGACTAAGGGAATGAAGTATGTGTTTTGTTTGGAAAGCATAAATTAAGGATGCCGGTCATTAATTATTGTAATGTAATCATTGTAAACTTGTTCTAGATACCGTGTGTATCTTAGAAAGGGTTTATGTAATTGTTTGTAATTAGGAAAGCCTTATGGGCTGACCCGATCTTGGTAAATTGTAATAAGGTATAAATGAAAGGTCTTTCATTTGAAAAGATATGGATGGAATATATGTGATATAAGGAGGTTGTGAAAGTTGCAAGCTTGTGTCTACTGTATGTAGAGCAGAGGATTATTGGTGGACTTCATTGGAACTGATCAAGCAAAGACAGTTTCTGGAAAATAGTTCAAAAGATTGTGTATTTCTTCATATACACCTGTTGCGAACTAATGAGTTTTGAAGGTGGATTTAACCTTCTTTGGGTAGTAAGCCCTCTATTGTTCTTGACTCCTAACATGGTCTATCCTCTAACAAGGACTATGTACTGTAATGTTTCAATAAGCTCCTAATAGGGCTATATCTTCTAACAAGGATTACTATACTCTCAGTACATCATTTGTGGGTGCTAATTCCCACTGGGGTTTTTACCTTTAACAGGGTTTCCCTGAAACCAAAATATTATGTTATTGAGTTGGCATTCATTGTGTTCATTGGATCTAATATTGATAAGATTAAAGATTAAAGTTTAATATTCTATCATACAACTGATTCACCCCCCCTCTCAGTTGTATTATGGACTGTTATTCCTAACAAGGGATGACCTCAACCCTAACCTAGGGTAGGGTCTACCTCATCCTTGACCTAGATTTCAAATTTCAAGATTTTCTAATTTCTGAATATCAGGTTTCAGAAAGATTCTTTTTCCCACCTCCAGGTCGATTGTTGGAAACTGTAATTGAAGCAATTTTGTATTGTCATTGATGTAAACCTTAACTGGTAAGACTATTTCTATTTAAGAAAGTATTATATCTATTTGAGTGTTGCTAAGGGGATAGGCAAGGTTGGTAACAACAGCACCTAAGGAAAGGTTGAGTTATCTTGATACTTCAATGAGTACTTGATTATGTGGCACAATGATAAGACAATGTATTGTTTATCTTAGTATGAATGAAGACTAAATTGGTAGGCTTAACTGAGCATAAGTGAAGAAATCTAGTTTAAGCCGAGTGTTGTTTGTGTTGACCGAGCTAGTGAATGCCGAGTAAAAATAGTGCTGACCGAACACCAGTTAATTGTCAAGGAAGACAGTGCTAGCCGAGGAAACAATTTATGTGGTGATCGAGCTTTCTAGAGAAGACCGAGAAGTTGGACACAGTATTGACCGAGCGTCAGTAGTTTGCATTTGTTGAAGAATTTAGATTTCCAGCCGACATCATTGAATTATTGAATTATGTAAAACATGTTGACTTTATTTATTGATTGTATGAAAGCATTTAATGCATTGTAAAATGTTTTATTGTAAATCTTTAAGAGATTCAAGATATTTCAAAGACAAGCCAGAGAACATAATGTAGGACAGATTCAATGAATCTGACCTAACCCTAAGATCTATGAAGGAGATTAAGTGACAAAAGATGTATTGACCTAATAGAGGTAGTATTAAGGAAACCTAAGCGAGAAGTTGAATGTGGAGACGAAAAGAAGTAAATGCTGGAAGTATTATTGACTATCTAAGCATAAAAGGCTGAAGGAGAAGTGTTGTGATTGCTTGAAGGGTTCTGAGTAGATCAGTGATGGAGATGGAAAAGGTTCACAGTTAGTAAGCCAACATATGTGTACGGAATTGGATCTGATATTTGCAAAGTGAGTTGTATGTTTCTCAGATCAATATTACTGCTACTTTCTAACCATTGTAATAGTCAAAATCCTTTTAACAGAGGTTGACCTAACAGTCATAGGTATAAATCCTTTGAACAAGGCTACATTCTAATGGAGTGTATGTAAGTCCTATAAAAAGGTGCACTTTTAACAAAGTGGTTGAAATCCTTTAACCGGGTCACACCTGACAGTGTGTTTATAACCTTTGATAGGGTTGGCTTTTCACTGAGCTCACTTCAAAAGAGTGAACATAATAGTAACATGTTACAAAGTGGTTTTTCCCTAATTGGGTTTCCACTATAAATATTGGTGTTGATACTTGTGTGAATGTTTTGGTTTGAACATTTTTGTGTTTTACAAGTTAGATGCTATTGGATAAGTGGACTGTATTGTTATATGTTTCTATTATGCAATCAGTAATGATCGAGTAGGTGTTGGTTATTAGATCTGATTTGTTGAAGAGTTTAAAAGTTTGTTTTATACATCTGAACCTAAGAACAACTGATTCACCCCCCCTCTATGTTGTTCTAAATCATATTAACAATTGGTATCAGAGTTGTTGGTGCTTACAAAGAACAAGTTTGAAGGTACTTGAAGCACATGATCAAGATGTATAAGGAGGTACCTAAGCTGAATAAGGAAAAATTTCCTGCATGGCAAAGTTTGATGAAGCTGCATTTGGCCGATATTGGTGATTCTGCTAAGTATTACATTGAACATAACTATGTCACACTTGCTGCACCTCTAAATGCTGAGGAAATGAAAGCTAACCAAGAGCACAACCAAGCAATGTTGGAGACTGCGTTTGCCCTAAGTTATCCAGAATTTGAAGACATTAAAGACTGTAGTACTGCAAAGCAAATGTGGGACACCCTTGCAAGCATTTATGGAGGTGATGTGAATGTGTTGAGAGAAAAAGCTGAGAGCCTAAGAGGTAAATTTGATGAAATGAGAATGCAAGAAGGTGAGAATATTACACAATATTGTGGTAGAATAAAAGAAGTTGTAAATGCTATTAGAGGAGCAAGTGGAATTATTGAGGATGAAACTATTATAGGAAAAGTATCGAGAACTCTGCATCCTATCTATGCAATCAAAATTTCAGCAATCCAGGAATCTAGATGTAACTCTCCTAATGCCCTTACTTTAGAAAGTTTGGTCAGCAAGCTTACTACTTTTGAACTTTCTAACTATGATAACTTCACTATTGGTAGTATTGAATCTTCTTTTAAGTCACAGATGGTTTTGAATAAGTCAAAGAAGGAAAAAGAAAGATGCATTAGTGAAAGTGAAAGTGATAGTGATAGTGATAGTGGCACATCTGATGAAGAACTTGAGGATCTAGAATCTCTTATGGCTAGAAGACTGAAAAGGGGAAAAGGAAGGTACAAAGGTAAACTCCCTATTATATGTTTTTCATGTAATAAAGTTGGTCATATAGCTGCTAGATGTCCTAAAATGGATAATAAGGATGGAGAAAGAGACAACAAGCATAAAAACAAAATAGAAGATAGAGGTTACCGAAGATACAAAGACTACAAAGGGAAAGGTAAGAAATCCAGCTACATTGCTGAAGAAGAGATTGACACTGATAGTGATGAGTTTGAAATTGAAGTTGTCTATGTTGCAATGAAAGATGAATCTGATGATGATGAGAAAACTACATTAATATCTTATGTGAACAAAAATGATAAATGGATTATTAATAGTGGTTGTTCACATCATATGACTGGAGATAAGAGTAAGTTTGATACCTTAAACCATTATAAAGGTAGGAGTGTAAATTTTGGAAATGATGCACCATGTCCTGTTAGAGGAAAAGGATTGATTAAGTTGACTGATAAGATCTCTTGTGAAAATGCTTATTGGGTTGAGGGTCTTAATTATAATCTATTGAGTGTTGCACAACTTAATAGCACTGGCTATCAAGTGGAATTTCATCACAAGAAGGCCAAAATATTTGATGCCATAGGTGAATTGATTGGAAGTGGAGAACAAACAAGAGGTAATTTGTTCTATCTAGACCTATCTGAAGAAACATGTATGATTGCACAACTTGATGACATTTGGTTATGGCATAAGCGGCTATGTCATGTTAACTTTGATAATCTGGTAGAAATTAGCAAGAAAAAGAAAGTGAGAGGTCTACCCAGATTGAAGAAACCTGAGAATGTAATGTGCAAAGAATGTCAGTCGGGTAAGATGACTAAGTCTAGTTTCAAGAGAAAAACCTTTACTTCTGAGAATATCTTAGATTTGGTTCATACTGGCCTTTGTGGACCGATGGGTGTACAAAGCTATTATGGTGCTAGATATTTTATTTTGTTTGTTGATGATTATAGCAGAATGATGCATGTAATGTTCTTAAAAGAAAAATTTGATGCTTTTCAATTTTTTAAGTGGTATGTGGCTAAGGTTGAAAAAGAGATAGGTAAAAACCTGAAGTGTCTGAGATCTGATCGAGGTGGAGAATTCACATCAAATGAGTTCAATCTATTTTGCAATGATAGAGGGATCAAAAGATAGATGTCTGCCCCTAGAACATCTATAGAATGGTATAGCTGAGAGAAGGAGTAGATCTATCTTGGACTATGCACGGACATTAATGATTGAAAAGAATGTTGCACAGAAGTATTGGAAAGAAGCTGTAAGTAAAGCTATTTATACTCTTAACTAAGTACAGATCAAAAAAGGTACAAATCTGACACCTTATGAATTATGGCATGGGTATGCACCGAATGTAAAGTATTTTAGAATCTTTGGAAGTAATTGCTACATATTGAAGGATATTAGGAATGGAAAATTTGATGCTAAAAGTGATGAGGGTATATTCCTAGGCTATTCCATAAAAAGTAAAGCTTATAAGTGTCTGAATTCTAACACTAATAAAATTGTGGAAAGTGTAAATGTCAAAGTTGATGAGTATGCAGAGAAAAATGAAGCTGACAGTAATAGAGTACTAGAAGATTATAGATCTTTTGTGTATATAGAGGAAGAAGAGGCAAGTGGCAGACCTACACTTGATGTTGAGTCTTGGGTAAGCAATGCTGAGCGTCAGGATAACAATGTCGAGAGAGAAGAAGAATGTGTCGAGTGATAGGAAGAAGTTACCAAGCATTCAGAAGTTGAATCTGACAATCTTGTTGGAGAACCTAATGAGCCAAATGAAAGAAGAGCAGAACCTATTCTAGCACAATATGTAAGGAGACATCACAAGCCTAAACAAATTATTGGAGATAAAGATACCAGAATTCAGACAAGAAGCAATGTAATAGATCCAACATGTTTACTATGTGAATATGAGCCTAAGACAACAAAGGAAGCATTAGAAAATGAAGACTGGATAGAAGCAATGAACGAAGAGATTGACCAGATAGAGAAGAATGATACCTGGACTTTGGTGCCGAGACTAGAAGATAAGAATGTCATTGGGACAAAGTGGGTATTTCATAATAAGCTGAATGAACATGGTCAAATCACAAGAAACAAGGCTAGGCTGGTATGCAAAGGCTATGCACAAGAAGAAAGAATAGATTATGGGGAAACATTTGCCCCTATAGAAAGATTGGAAGGAGTCAGAACTCTACTTGCATATGCTACCTATAAAAGTTTCAAGGTATACCAAATGGATGTCAAGTCTACATTTTTAAATGGTATATTGGAAGAAGTATATATTGAACAGCCAGAAGGATTTGTTGATCCAAATAGAAGACACATGGTTTGCAAACTAAATAAAGCACTATATGGATTAAAGCAAGCTCCTAGAGCATGGTATGAGAGATTGCACAACTACCTAATACAGATTGGATTCTCAAGGACAAATGACACAAGCAATCTGTACATGAAAGATAAAGAAGGTAAAGGAATCCTGTTAGCCAAAATCTTTGTAGATGATATTATATTTGGTGGACAAGATGCCTTGTGTAAGAAATTTTCAAATGAAATGCAAACTGAATTTGAAATGAGTATGTTTGGGGAGATCAAATTTTTTGTTGGTTTGCAAGTATATCAGATGGAGAAAGGAATTTTCATCACCTAGTCTAAATATGTTCATGAGATACTGAAAACCTTTGGTATGGAAGACTCAAGGCCAGTAAGTACTCCCACGGCTACTGGATAGAAGTTGTCTAAGAATGATGATGCTGTAGAAGTTAACCAGACTTTGTATAGATCTATGATCAGAAAGCTACAGTATGTTGTACATAGTAGACCAGATATTGCATTAGCTGTTGGGATTATGGCAAGATTTTTTGGCAATCCTAAGGAAACTCACATGATGGTGGTTAAAAGAATCATGAGATACTTGAAAGGAACTACTGACTATGGATTGTACTACAAGAAGCATGACAAATTTGAACTGAGAGTGTATATAGATGCTAATTGGGCAGGAAATGTAGATAACAGAAAGAGTACTAGTGGTGGAGCTTTCTTTCTTGGACAAAGATTAGTTTCTTGGACAAGCAAGAAACAAAATTGCATTTCCCAATCTATTGCTGAAGCTGAGTATGTGGCTGCAGCTATCAATTGTTCAAATTTGATATGGATAAAGCAATTATTGGTAGGCATGAAAGAAGAAATCATTGAACCAGTTGTCATCTTCTGTGACAACACTAGTGCTATCAACATCTCTAAAAAACCAGTGATGCACACAAAAACCAAACACATTGCCATCAAGTATCACTACTTGAGAGAGCTGGTACAAGATAAAGAGGTCCGCATGGAATATTTGAATACCAAGGAACAAATAGAAGATATATTCACTAAAGCTTTACCTAAAGAAGCTCATGAATACCTGAGAAGTCAATTAGGGGTCCTTCCCCTAACTGAGGCTACCTAGTCAAGCTAGGAGCACTACATCAAGTGTGCTACAAAGAACATCTAACATATTGATGCAGAGAAAGGGCACACTTTAGGAGCAGCCTAGAGTTGTGAAGAGCACAACAAAGTCAGAATAAGTCATAAGCAAGATGACAAAGGGAGAAATATTCTACTGAACTGAAAGGATGATATCTACATCTATAGGATGTATGTTTTTGTTGCTGCTTTGGCATTTTTGTCAAAGAGGGAGATAATGACAGCTGAATATAGATGAATACAGATGAATACACAGAATGAGAAGATCAAGAGAGTGAGAGAAATTCAGTGAATGGTCAAGCATGGCTAATTGATTCTGTATCAGAATGAAGCTAAGGATATTATTGTAGACACCTAAAAATTCTTTAGAAAATAAAGTATTTTTATTTTCTGAAAAATCCCTGATGACATCATCATTTATTAATTAATTAATTAATTAATTAATTTTTATGTCATTAAATCCCTTTATCTTAATTAAAAATATTTAATTAAGAAATCCCTCCCAAAAATATTTAAATCTTATTTAAACATTATCTCCTTATTTATTAATTATTTAATTAATAAATTGACCAAAAATCTCAAAATAAATAATTAATTTATTTTTTGCCCAAAATTTGGCCAATTTCCTTAAGACCACTAACCTCTTCTAGAATCTTCTAATCCTTCTTTAATTTCAATTAAAGGCTAATCCCATCATTTCCTAACCCTAATCCCAACTCAAAATATTTAATTAAAATTAAATATTTAATCCTCATATTTATTAAATTCATTTTTAATAAATATTCTCAAACTAAACCATGGAAATAAATAAATCTTTATTTATTTCTTAAAATCCATGTTTATCCTAAAGAAATTCTAGACTCTTCTAGAAAGTCCTAACCCTAATCTTAATCCTAATCCCTCCCCTAATCCTGTCACATTCCCTAACCAAGGTTAGCTAGCTCCTAAGCTTAACCCAAAGTCAACAAACTCCTAGAGACTTCTCTTACATGCATTAAGTGCATTTAAGGCCTCCTTATCCCTCTTACATGCATTTATCATGCATTTAAGAAGCCCCTCACCCCTTTCTTACACCCTTTGACCTTAGGCACATTTCCCAAATTGTGCACATTCCTCCCATCTTTCAACCCAATGCCCTTATGACACTTGTCACAAGGAGGTGGCCCTAAACTAGCACAATCCATGTGCTCCCCTTTGAATGAATCTTAGCCTCTCTTAAAGATTTTGATCCTGGTCACTCATTCCTCCTTCCCAAATCCTATAAATGCCCCCTTTTCTAAGAGCAAATTCATTAGCTTAGCTTTTATTCTCATGCATTGTTATCATGCCCTTTTGCTTCTAGCCTTAGCATAATCATCTTAATTTAGCTTACTTTCAAGCATTTTAGCTCATCTTAAATAGCAATAATGGATTAACATAGTTTATTTCATTATTTTACATAAGCATAGCATCATATCACATCTCTATTTGGTTTAAAACAATCTTAGTATAAACATCATGTAGCTTAGTCTTCATTTCAGCATCATTTGGATCCTTGAGGCCTTAGGGGAAAATCAGGTGTTCTATACCTATTTTTGTGCCATTTTTTGAGGTTTTCATGGATCTCAATCCATCCTAAAATGCATAAGGAACACACTCCAAATGTTTAGAGAGCACACCCACATCCCCTTAAGCAAGAGGAAATCAAACAGTGCTCGGGTGCACCTATTTAAGCTCAATCTGAGGTGGCTTAGTTTAGAGTTTTACTTGTTTTTGATTGATTTCATGCTTAGACTAACATCTAATCTTTGTTTGGCTTGAAGTTTTTCAAAACTAGGTACCCTCGAAAGCCTTGTCCACATTCTGGCACGCCCGGTGGGACCCAAACCCACAATCACTTGATTATATCATGCTTTGTATTCTCATATTTGTAGAAAATAGATGAAATATTGCCTACACAAAGTTCAGTCACGCCTACACGCAATACAGTCATGCCTACAAATAGTTTGATCACGCCTACGAGCTCTGTATCGACGCCTATGTTCTGAAGATTTCCGTGCTCGATAACTTCCATTCTGTCTAATCTTCTTTTCTGTCGTGTGCAACAGAAATAATCACGCCTGTAAAATAAATATTCACGCCTCCGCGTACAGAAGTCTCACTTGTAATCATTCTATTATCGCCTATCGGCATTTTTGTTATCGCCTGTAAAAATTTCTTTGTTGCCTACGCCCGTTCAAATGTCGCCTGGAAACATTGCACTATCGCCTATGGATTTTTAAATGTCACCTGGAAACATTGCACTATCGCCTATGGATTTTTAAGTGTCGCCTAGGCATTTTCATTTCGCTATCACCTAGGGAGTTTTTAAGTGTCGCCGCACATTCTCATTTTGCTGTCTGCCTTTTGACCATTTCATTATCGCCTACCGGCATTTTCGTTATCGTGTGTGCACTTTTTATTGTCACCTATGCGTGATTAAGTGTCACCTTTGCACATTTAAGTGTCGCCTGGGCTTGTTTAAGTGTCACCTAAGATCATTTCACTATCGCTTAGCCGTAGTTCTTATGGTCGCCTATCCACAACTTGCTGTCGCGTATGCTAATTTCATTATCGCCTATGGTTTTTAAGTGTCGCTTGGGCCTGATTAAGTGTCGCCTAGGCATGTTTGAGTGTCGCCTGGTAATGTTTTGTTGTCACCTAGAATCATTTGTCTATCGCCTACGTAGATGCTTTGTCGCCTATTAATCTTCCGTTGTCACTCGAAAACATTTTCTCTATCGCGTGTAAGCATTTACTACCGCCTGCGAGTTCTTTTGTGTCACCTGTGCATTTTCCAGTGTCACATGTCAGCTGGACAGTGGCGCTGTCAACTATGTTTTTGCCTTAAATTTTTCTTAGATTCATAAAAAGCAAAAATCAAACAAATCTTGAATGAAAATAAGGGAAAAGAACTTAGGTCATAAGAGTCATTATCATTTTGAAAATCAAACACAATCTTGAATGATCTAAATTGGAAAGAACAAGCATCTCTATTCCCTCCTTTTCAATTCAAGCAAAGCACAAACTCAATCTTGAATGATCTAAAGGATAAAACAAAGCTCTTTTCAAAGTTCTAAATCAACATGCACATCTCAATCTTGAATGCTCAAAGGAAAGAACTTGCAATCGCTCAAATTGTTTACCTTTTGGAGAAAGAACAAATCAAAGCCTAAACACTTGTGTCTTCAATTTCAAAGTTCAAACAAACTTAATCAATTTGGGAAAAAGAACAACTTGCTTGATGTGCGTCTAGGAGCTTACTTTTTTTGTAAAACCTATTAAAGTAAGCAACGTAGAACATTTGGACTCGGACAAGTTCACTTGTTCTACTTTTAGCGAGGCCTGTCCAGGGAGAAAAGCACTTCCTCCTTGGAGAATGACCTCAAACTGGTATCCCCCCCGGCTAGTATATAAATAAAGTGAAGGCAAAAAGTACTCACTTATATCTCCTAATCTACAGGTGTTTTGTGCCAAATGCAAATGTCTGAGGACAGGTAAATATTCCTCCCCCAACGTTGTTGGCTAGGCTCTTAAGTGAGTCACAGGCGGTCAGCATAACTGGGTATGGAGACTCCACGAAACTATTAAAAACTTAATAAAATAGAGGCTACCCTATCTACATGTAAAAGTATCAAAATCCTTGTGCAAGGACCAATTCCAAGGGGTTTACCGGGTCGCCTTAAGATTACTCACCATTTGTATTCCTTTCTAGGGGGTACCAAGCTGTGGGCAAGCGATTTTGATACTCACCTTCCTTAGGTAGATCTATTTGAAGTGCTTGATAGTCAATACTCCATGAAAACATTGTTGGAACATACACTTTCAAAGCTTTATCAGAGTCAGTTATCTTGTTTGTATCCCACAGGGTTGCTTTGTCCCTTGTGGAGATTTCTTTTCCAAAAATCTTTTTTGAAATCTATCCTTTGCCATTGGGAAACATCAAACTGATCAACAAACCCAGTTCGAGATACTCAGAACATTTTGCAGAGAAACCCCTTTGGAATCAGATATCCAATAAGCCTTTTGTCTCAAACCAAACTTATCAGAATTTTCCCAAGTTATGCCCAATTTGATCAAACATCTGAAAGCTAAGTTGCCCAAATCCAAGGATTATCAAGAGAAGAAAGTTGCAGAAAGAAACCTTAAGAGCCATCAATCCTCTATCCAAGCTATGTGCTAAAATGTTGTCACACTTCTATGAATCTTTACATGCAAGAAAACTCAAGAATGAGCCCTCACAAATCGATCCATAGCTCCCTAGGCATGGAGTGCAAGGGTTTTTAAGAATGTTCTCAGCTAGAGCTATTAAGCCTATAACCTTGCTAGTAAACCATGCAATGGGAGATTCAAGGAAGACAAGGGCAAGAATGCCAATATCTCCAATGAAGCCAAATGTATGCAATGCAAAGTAAATCTATATGACAATGCAAGTTAATCTATTGCATAAAAAGAAATCTAAGCTAAGAATGAAGCTATGAAAATGCAAATACTATGCATGAAAATGAAATCTAACTATGAAGCAAGAAAGCCATGATGATGCAAGAATGAAGACAAGAAGATAGAGTGTTGATGAAGATCCAAGATGAATGCCAACAATGCTCCAAATCTTCAAACCCTAGATGCAAGAATATCTCCAAAAGCTCCAAGATGACCTAAAAAACTTGTAGCATAACAATAGCATAAAAATTTGTGTGTGCAAATGAGGAAGAGAGCTCTTTTTTTATAAGAGGTGAAAAATCAATGGACCATGGAGATTAAGAGGCAAAAGATTTAATCAACGGTGGAGAAAAAAAGAAGCTTGATCCTTGTGCACAAATATCCTCCAATAGGAAAATTAGAAGCATTTACTTTATGTTGAGCATTTACTTTATGTCCATGTGAGACAAAAAGTGCTTTTCTTTTATTTTTTATTTTATTTTTCTTTATAAATAAGAATTAAATGCTTTATTTGTGCAACTTAGGATAAGAAGAAAAGTGGGGCTTTTTATTTAATAAAAGGGGAGAAAATATTTCTTTTAATAAATAAAGACTTAGGATAAGATGGTTAGCCCATAGAAAATAATCAAATAAATGATAGGACTAGGATTTGATCAAGCACAAACAATTGATGATTTTAGCAAAAGGGATTAATAGTCTAGATGACCATTTTTAAGTGTATACATTTTCCCCTCTTTGACTAATGTGTGATCGATCTGGGAATACATGTAGTCAAAGAATAGATCAGCCAAGAAGGCAAGCAGACAGCCAAGAAAGAAAGCAATAGCAATTTTGACAGATGTGAGATTGATTTGGGATCACATGCAGTCAAAGAATAAAATAGCCAAGAAGGCAAGAAAAAGTGTTTTGACTCCAAAGTCATGAAGTGCAGAGAGATAGAAAATCCTGCATGGTCAGCCTGGTAGCGACAGTACTAAACACTTAGGAAAGAGATAGACAATAAGATATGATGTGTCTGCCCCCTCGGGATTGAAAGCGAAATCCATGTAGAGGGAAGGCAGAAGCAAGAGCAGCATGATCAAATCACTAGAAATCATAATAAAAGAAAGAGAATAGAATAACCATCAAGCAGTGAAGATATGCCCCACACATGGGACATGGGACACGAACCTATCGGTCCCTCAACCCATAAACACCATGGAAGAGGAATGGAACTTGGGATATGAAAGTGAATGAAAGACTGGAAGTTGAGAGAGATGGGGATAAAGAGGTGAAGAATGCCCCAGTGAAGATCAAAGGATCAGGTCTCAAAAGGTTAACCAATTGCATGGAAGAAGGAAAAAGATGAGTTGGGTGATCAAGGTGAACTCGGATTTCGGTTTGGATCCCAAAATGAAAGGAAAATGATGTGATATGAAAGACAAGAAGTGAAAGACATGATCGGGAAGAAGCAAAAGGTGAGCGTAGTTGATTAACAAGTCCACGAAAGATAAAGGAGAGCTCTCTCCATATGCAAGATGCAAAACTAACTAACATGAACTTAAGAATGCAAGCTACATGAAAAGTGGTTTACTTGCAAGGTCAAAAAGCTAATAGACATCTAATATTCATCATTGAGTGTTATTGGTAGTGTCACAAGATCATACAATACACACTAGCATAACTATGTGGATCTGAATATGATCTATATCAGATAGAAATTTGGGAATCCCACCTAAGCATCAAAGACATGCAGGTCAAGATGACTAGTGTAGTGAGATTACCTAAGTTTGATATAGCAAGATTATGCTTGCATTGAGACACAAGAAAGTCAAGATGACTATAAGCATGCACTTGCAAAACAGTCAAGGATAATACCTTGTAGGTCCATAGTGTCAAGTAAGGCCAGCATAAATGCTCATGACAGTGAGGACCAACAAAATATACCCACAAGTAGATAAAGAAATAAAACATGTTCTCATACCCTCAGTCTTCTAGCTATGCATCATTGAAACTTCTCAGGGAGAGACCACTTAGCAAAGAAATCATCATAGACAGCATGCAAAGAAATAAAGTCAAACAAATCTCAGTGAGTCAAGTGCGTGTGTGTAGGTCATAGAGTCAAACTTTGAGTATCACATCTGCCAGTGAGAAATATTGCATCATCCAAGACGGCGGGAAGGATATTTGATAAGTGTTAAGAAACACTTGACGCTAGGGTAGTGTTGAAAAACACAGTTGAGGTGGTGTTGAAAAACACCATTTATAAGGTGCCTAAGAAACCCAGATGCACAAAGAGACCCAAGATAAGCTGAAAACAACGGATGCCCCCTAGACTAAGACAAGAGTCAATTCTAGGCTAAGAGAGGCAAAGAGAGAAGTGGAGCGAAGGAGCGCCATGGAAGACTGATAGACATAGGTGCAGAGGGTCTCAAGCAGTGCTTGTTTCCAGGTTTTCACCACTTGATAGATTTTTTTGCAATTTTTTCAGGACTTTTTATAATTTTTTTTGTATTTTTGCTACCAAGGAGCCTGTTTCCAGGTTTTCACCAAGGCACTTTGTCAAATTTTTTTTGATGTTTTTTAATTTTTTGATTTTTTTGGTTGAGACATCAAAGTGCCTATTGCTAGGTTTTCACTAGGATGCTCTTTTTTTTCAGTACTTTTTATGATTTTTAGGATTTTTTCAGCATCATATATGAATTTTTTTGGTATTTTTTCAAGACCATAAAATATGTACAAAGAATGCCCCAGACAGAAACGGGCATCAAGAATCTATTTCCTCTGATGTAGAAAAGTGATAGGCCCCAGGCCCAAATGCTACAACTATGATGATAGGAGGTCTCAACCAGTTCGACCAATAATAACCAGCCCTAAGCAATGTCTGAGCTAGCGAAGGATCGTTAGAATGTGATCCACATATGCCATCGTGGATTTCAGTTAGCACTTTTTCTGACTCCTCTATTTCTAGACACTTAAGGAGAGTTCCATCTAGACCCTTCCTATACAAGTCACTAGAGACAAAGGCAAAGTGTAAGGGATGGCAGAAGGAATGGTGTGGTGGATTTGCAAGAGGAATATAAGGTGGAAGATATGAAAAGATGGTAGGATTGTAAGATTTGTGAGCAGGATAGTGTAATTCATCCACCAGGAACTTGAAGCGAAATTTATGCTTTTTCATTTGTAAGATGGATGTTGAAGTAACCAAGGCATTACCAAATTTGTTCTTAGCTCTAGGAATGGGTTGAAGTGTAACAGATATGAGATCATGCTTGAAGTAGTGCATCATTTTTTTGTAGAGAATCAGCTTGTCATCTTTTATTTGATAATCAATATTTTTGAGCAGATTTTTATTTTTACTTTTCTTAGGTTCGGATACCACCACAATGTGGTTTTTTCCATCCGACCATTGCTCTTTTCTTTTGACTTGATGACTGTGATGTTTGATTGTTGATTCAATCTTTTTTATGGCTAGTTCGCTGGTGGAAGAAGTAACAGGTGTTGATGCAAGATGAAATGAAGTGACCGGTTCAATAGCATTTATGCGAGGGGTGTCATCTCTGGTAATAAGAGAGGTTGAGCCTATAGGGTAATCTCCAAAAGTAGCTAGATCTAGACTTGTCATAGAAGAACCAGCATGGTCCACTAAGGCAATACGAGGAACAAACTCATCAGACCCCACACAAGACCCATCAACCACGTCGGGATGGTTACTACAAGAATGAACCATATCAACATCCATATCATCAGTAGATATACATTTTTCTCCCCAAAGAAGTGAAGTAGAGGGAAGATCATCTCCCATGTGAGCCATAGTGTGTATTGGTGACTCATCTGTATCTGTGTCTGAATTACTAAGCATGGGAGTATTTCGGGCATCTTCTCTATAGATCCACTTGTGAACAACTTGTTCTTCTCTTTCGGCTTCAAGGATCACCATAGCAGAAGTGGAAGGTTTCCCATATGACCTAGGAGAAATAGGTATAGAAGCAAAGGAATCCAGTTTATATTCACCCATACCAAGGCTCATCATCTTAAATGATTTCTCAGCAGCAACTAGAGACGTACTAGGATCATCAGTAGGTTCATTGTGAGGAACAAATTTTTCAGTAGTAGCAAGAGCATTAATAGCAATAGTATGGTCTCCAGGAATCACAATTTCAGTGCCATTGTATGGAAATTTGATGCACTGATGATAAGTGGAAGGAACAGCCTGCATGTCATGGATCCAAGGATGACCCAAAAGAATGTTATATGCGAGTGGAACATCCAATACTTGGAAGTTAATATCTTTTGTGATAGGGCCCACTCGGACAGGCAGCGTGACAAGACCTTTGGAAGATCTTTCCACTTCATCATAAGCTTTTATAGTAATCTTCTTCTTAGAATCCACAGCAAATTCTGACAAACCCAACTATTGTATGACATTGAAAGAAACAATATTTACCCCTGCACCATTGTCTATCAGGACTCGGCGGACTCGGGTATTGTAGACTAGAACGTCAATGTGTAAAGCTAGATTATGTAGGTGAGCAATAGATATGTCATCTTCTACAAAAAAGGAGAGAGATAGTGGAGATGAAATGTGGTTGACCATAGCCTGAAATTGATCTAGATCAATGTCATTAGGAACACATGTTGTACGTAGAGCCTTATCAAGAATCTCTCTATGCGAAGGGGATAACTGAAGCAACTCAAGGATTGATATCTAAGCCGGTGTCTTTTGCAAATGTTGGACAAGATCATAGCTAGGGGTGGCTGAAGGAGCCACTTGTTTTGAAGGCAAAGCTTGCTTGGGATCTTGCATAGTTTTAAGAACAATCTTGGCTTGCCCCCTAGTAACAGCATTCAGTGTCTCACTTTGGGAAGATGAACTACCACGTGTTTGCAAGACCAACTTTGGCTTACCATGATTGGCTTTATTATCATCTTGAGACCTCATCATAAGAACACTCTCAATGGGCTCTACCATGTTAATCAAAGGTGTATTAGAAGGATACATGTAATTGATCTTAGCATCATGATTCTTCTTATGTGCTTGAGAGGTTTCCCCCTTATCATGCTTAGGTAGATGATCTTTGAAAGATGTGTGATCAGAATTTTTAGTTAAGCCATCAGTGGAGATTGTGCCGTTCTCAATAAGATCCTGAATATCATCCTTAAGCCTAAAACAATTGTCTATTGGATGTCCCTTGTTTCTATGATAATGGCAGTAATGATCCTCTCTCCACCAATCAGGCTTATTTATCGGATCCTAGTTATCAGGTTTATCAGGAAGCGTAAGATATCCATTGTCAACCAAAGTCTTGAGGATTACATCGTAAGGTTCTGCCAACTTGGTATAGACTCACTTTTGAAAAGACTTCTTAGGCTTATCTGCATATTGAGGTTTAGGAGCACTGTGAGCGTTGGTAGCTTCTTATTGTTTTGCTGCATAGATAGCATTGGAAAGATTGAAAGCAGGCTCTTTAACTTTAGGAGCGTCAACAACCCCATCATTAACAACATACTTGTTCTTATTCCAAGGTTTGTTCTTGTCTTTACCATTGCCTTTAGCATCTTTATTAATAACAATATCCCCTTTTCTTATAGCTACATCCTCAATCTGATATGCACTTTCAACCATGTCATGGAAGGAGGAGAATAGTTGCTTCCTTAGATCATAAAATAGCTCAGGCACAAGTGTGTTGATGAAAATGTCAATCTTTTCTCTTTCAGGTAGCTGACGAGGATATCGAGAATACAATGACCTCCAATGTTGTAAGTAAGTTGCAAATGGCTCACCTTGATGTTGTCTTAGATTATCGAGATCTATCACAGTGATAGGTTGTTGGATGTTGTAAGAGTACTACTGGGTAAATCGCTGAGCCAACTCATCAAAAGTCTTAAGAGGTGGTGTCAATTTCGCAAACCATTCTAAAGCTTGGCCTCTTAAGCTTCGAGGGAATAAGCGTAGAAGATATGTGTCTTCATGAAGAAAGTCCATACTAAGACCATAAAAATGACGCACATGGTCATGAGGGTCACCATTTCCATCATACTTGTCATATTTAGGAACCTCAATATCCTTAGGAAATGGGACCATGTATAGATCTTTATCAAAAGGAAGAGCACAAATTGATTCTACAAAAGAGACCTTTGGAGGCTCTCTTTCTAATGCCATTTGGGTAAGGTGTTGATTTGTCCGACGTAATTCTTCTTGAAGAACTTCCAACTTAGTTGGTACTCTTTGTTGGACAATTTGTCTGACATCATAGCCGGGAGGAAGCTTGTATCCTCTAGAAGTCATATATTGAAAGTACTGATCGCCGTTACGCTCTAAAAGCTTATGCATCATTCGTTGAGAGACCACATCTTGTTCAAATCTCATAAGATCCTCACTAGAAATCTCATCATCAGCCTTTGCCTCATGTTGAGAGGGAGGAGGTCTAGGAGGTGAAGAAGGCATACCAAAAGTGGGTCTTGGAGGAGATCTTGGTGGCGTGTTGTTGCCATTGTTGCCATTGAAAAGAGATCTATGCTCATGATTACTAGTCTCAGGTTGCTCATGAAATGTCCCTCTATAAGCCATGCACCTAGCAGCATCCATCCTTTGTTGATTGTGTTCTTTTTCTATGCGTGCTTGGTTATCCTTTCGCTCAAAGTGTTCTTGCAAGAGTTAAAAATTTTCTTGTTCCGTCAAAGTGAGTGAGACACTATTTGTGTTTTTGGGGGTCTTGAATGCGGAAAAGAGGAAACCTCCTTTGTACCATGGGGTAGCCTTAGAATCCTCAGATTGGTCAGAACTAGAATTTTTGTTGCTAATGGGTGTTCGTGAGCATCTAGTTGGAGAAGGTAACTATGTATAATTGAACGGAGGATGACTCTCCTGCTCAAATTGAGACTGAGGTGTAACCGGCATGAAAAGAGATGTTGGTTGACTAATAGAATGAGACAAAGTTTCTCAGATTTGAGATAAGCAAAGCTAATAAAGATCACTTGTCAAAGTAGAACAATAGAGAGATGGCTCGTCAAAAGTGCTCAAGCACTTACAGAAATCAATTAACTAAAGCCGAGCAGCGAGCAAGAAGCTCAATAAGCAAGTAGTTAGAGAGGTAACCGTGATGTGACAAGTGATCAAGAGTAGCATTCGTTAAGCTCAAATCCAATAGTTTTAGCTCATTTGTTTCAATCTAGAACAAGTCTAAGCATGTAGATAACAGACCAACTTCAGGTAAGAATAGAAAAAGGCACTCTACGACTGGTTAAAATGCAAGTTTAGCAGCTCCAGATTGCAACAGCAACAAGACAGCAAAAAGGTTTTGGGTGACACTGTTGCAGAGTCATACGACTCTATGACCAATGAACATAAAAATCTTAGTTTTGAAGCATTTTAAAAGATCAAGTAAGTATATCAATAGATTTTTATCATGGATCAAGCACATAAGACAGCAATCAAGGAGTTCAAGCAAGCAGTTATCTTCAAACAATGAGCAAGGGGCAAAGCAACCTTGCACATAAACAAGAATAGTGACTTAGTATATCTACTCCTTAAAGATTCTACTTGTGTATGTTCTTGAAAATATTTTAGTAGGCACTTAGAACACAACAACACCTTATCAAGCTGTCTACAAGGATATACATAGCTTTGCTAAAGGGAGTCCTTGATATATGTAAGGTACGTGAGGCCCAAATCCGTAGATGAGAAGAATCCAAAATCACACAGCCGGGGGGAGACGGTAACCCAAATCTCCTCCTTCACTTCTCAAAGGTATAAAGTTCTTTGAGGCTTATCCAAGAGTGATATCAAACTCAATTCCCAAGAGAGGTGTCTTTCGATTCACCACCCGCTATTTATACTCCGCTAGAACACAGGAGTTAAGGTCGTCCCTTGAGGTGGTGTGTCCCCAAGCAGGCCTTCTAAAAATAAAAACTAAGTAATTCACTATCAAAAGTATTTAGAGCACTAAAGGTGGAACACTTAACTCTTCAAGTAAATGCAAAGTGAGTCCAAAAGTGGGACACTTAACCCTTCAAGTGAATGTGAAGTGAGTCCAAAAGTGGAACATTTAACCCTTCAAGAGAATGTGAAGCGAGTCCAAAAGTGGAACATTTAACTCTTCACACCAACTCAAAGTGAGTCGAAAAGTGGAACATTTAACTCCTCACATCAACTCAAAGTGAGCCCAAAAGTGGAACATTTAACTCCTCACATCAACTCAAAGTGAGTCCACACCTTAGAAAATAAGTGAGTTCCAAAAAGCACAAAAGGGTTGCCTAGTGGAGCAATTAACGCTTCTTTCCTGTAGACCCCTCCCCTTTAATGTAGCGCTGATCTTGCAACTATGGGGCAGAAATGAGGGGCCGACAGATTAGCGAGTCCAATAACCCAAGATAGCAATCTAGATCAATCACAAGTAATCTAAAGTTGCTTATCAATACTGCTCACAAATGATAAAGAATGAATCCATGCCCTCAATCACTCAATGAGATATTTGATATTGAAACCAAGAATTACTTAAGGTTTAAACACAAACATTCACTTACACAAACTTGTATGAAAGCAAATCTATGTTCATTCATTTCCCTTTAAGAGCATCAATTGAAATGTGTTCTATGAAAGCATGTAAACACTCAAGCCAAACATATGAGAGATTCAATTTTAATCCCAAAATCCAAATGTTGTAGATTTGTAACAAAATACCTCAAGTCCAACACAACGCGCTTAATAGATTTCACCCTTTTTTTATTTGTTTTAAGCATTTTTCATGAAAGCAAGTCATGCACCTTCAAATGAACAAGACAAGAAAATAAGCAAACAAGATATGCAATGTATATCTAACTTATGCAAACCCTAGGGTTAGATATGAAAATCAATTGTTATGAGTAATGATAACCAGAAAATAATACAAATGATAACTCATATCATGCATTGAACAATGAAAAATAAGTGCATACCCATCACAAAATTTTATTTTTTTTGCATTTGACCTAGTCAACAAGATCTGATTTTTACCACATGAATTCAGACCCTAAACCCAAAATATAGAAAAGAGACCTCTATCAAAAAATAGAGAGCTTTCCAAAAATGTAAAAATTTTAGAAAAATCTTTTCATTTGTGCCCTAGAGACCCATTTTACTATAACAGACTAGTTTTAATAAATTGACCAAATGAGCTATGATATAATTTCTAAATTAACAACACAGTGAATGGACCCCTTGTATAATTCCAAGGCCTTTCTAGAAATATAAAAATTTCTGAAAAATATGTTGATTTGCGCCAAAAATCAATTTTTTATGAAAAATAAAGAAAAAATCATAAAAAATAAAAATCACCTCCAAAAATTCTAAATTTTTTTTTGGAGCTTCTCTAATATGTTGTCAACCTGAAAAACAATTTTTAGACTAAAATACCAATCCTTTTGGGAGATATGATCAAATCTTTCAAATCTAGGGTTTTTCCATCTCCAAACAAATCTGCACAAGGGTTAGCTTCAAAAATAATAAAAAACCAGCATGTAAAAGTGGGTTGCCCCATGGTGGGTGCCAAAAATATGTGCTAAAATGTTGTCACACTTCTATGAATCTTTACATGCAAGAAAACTCAAGAATGAGCCCTCACAAATCGATCCATAGCTCCCTAGGCATGGAGTGCAAGGGTTTTTAAGAATGCTCTCAGCTAGAGCTATTAAGCCTATAACCTTGCTAGTAAACCATGCAATGGGAGATTCAAGAAAGACAAAGGCAAGAATTCCAATATCTCCAATGAAGCCAAATGTATGCAATGCAAAGCAAATCTATATGACAATGCAAGTTAATCTATTGCATAAAAGGAAATCTAAGCTAAGAATGAAGCTATGAAAATGCAAATACTATGCATGAAAATGAAATCTAACTATGAAGCAAGAAAGCCATGATGATGCAAGAATGAAGACAAGAAGATAGAGTGTTGATGAAGATCCAAGATGAATGCCAACAATGCTCCAAATCTTCAAACCCTAGATGCAAGAATATTTCCAAAAGCTCCAAGATGACCTAAAAAACTTGTAGCATAACAATAGCATAAAAATTTGTGTGTGCAAATGAGGAAGAGAGCTGTTCTTTTATAGGAGGTGAAAAATCAATGGACCATGGAGATTAAGAGGCAAAAGATTTAATCAACGGTGGAGAAAAAAAGAAGCTTGATCCTTGAGCACAAATATGCTCCAATAGGAAAATTAGAAGCATTTACTTTATGTTGAGCATTTACTTTATGTTGAGCATTTACTTTATGTCCATGTGAGACAAAAAGTGCTTTTCTTTTATTTTTTATTTTATTTTTCTTTATAAATAAGAATTAAATGCTTTATTTGTGCAACTTAGGATAAGAAGAAAAGTGGGGCTTTTTATTTAATAAAAGGGGAGGAAATATTCCTTTTAATAAATAAAGACTTAGGATAAGATGGTTAGCCCATAGAAAATAATCAAATAAATGATAGGACTAGGATTTGATCAAGCACAAACAATTGATGATTTTAGCAAAAGGGATTAATAGTCTAGATGACCATTTTTAGGTGTATACACAAGCAACCCAAGCAGAAGAAAAAAATCAAGAAAGACTTGATAATATTGGCTATAACGCAAGAGTCAAATAGTTTGCCTACCGATTCCGAGTGAACCATCGCTATGTCAATCTTGAAAGAGAAGATTAGCTAGATCCATTGCATGTCCCAATCTACCTTCAGATCTCAAAATCCTATCTTGGCAGTCCTTCATCCTAGTTTCATCCTAGTTTCATCCTTGCATCATCATCAAATCCTTAGTTGCATTCTAGAGTCCTTAGCTACATTCACCATCATCTTCCTAGCAGCATCATAGATCATCCATCTCAATTGCATTTGCATCATCCTTTTAAACAAAGCATTGTTCCATCATCCTTCACCATCTTTCCATCAACAATCCACAATTAGAGTCCCATATCCTTCATCCAAATCCAGCATCCAATATCCAAATCAGAACTCACCATCCTTTTGCACCAAATCCAGAGATCCAAATCCACAAAGTACTTAGTGATCAAAACCTTTGAGTTGTTTCCATCCCTTATCCCAAATCAAAAATCATCCCCTTTGTGACAAAGCATTGTCTAAAGGAAATCAAACTTGTCCTTGCATAGCCTCATCATCTCGAGCAAGAGATTGGCTTGTATTGATAAGAATCTAGTTGACCGAAGATCATTAGTCTATCCTAGGTTGGCCAAATCCTATCACTGATCCTCCATTGGGAAAAACAACAGCTCATTGTTGACACTTAGTGATCTTCCACCAGCATCCCACCAATCCTCCACCCAATCTTGACCCAAATCATAGCATTCCCACTAAGCCTCCATCATCACCAAGCTTTTTTACCAATCTTCCACCATCTCCCATCAATCTTCGACCATCCTTGATCCAAATCCAAGCATTTCACCAATCCTTGCATCGCATTCTAGAAATTCATCATCCTTAGAAGTTTTTTAAGCTTGCATCCATCATCCTTTAGACTCTTTTAGGAAACATCTTGCATCCATCTAAGCATCTGCATCTCCATGCCTGTCGAGACAAGATCCAGATCTAGAAAAAGAAGGAACATGAATCCTTATCCAATCACTAGTTCATCTGATCCCAACATTTTTACCAGTGCAATGATAGCCTATGATCCCCAAATACAAATTGGAAACACATGGGATGATCCCAATATCCCCTCAGCTCCTCTGGCAATAGAAACATTTGTGAATCATCTAGAGAATCCACTAGTAGTCAATACACTCATGGCCCAAAACCAGCAAAGCATGTTCACTAACTTTGCACAGGTGCAAACTTCCATTCTACCATATCTCCATCCTCGCATTCCCATAAGCACTATCCAAATCCCAACACAAGTATACTCTCCATTCATCCAACCATTCCTTGATCCAACCTTGCAGACATCTCAAGCAACCTCCACCATTCCTCTTCTGTTGCAAGGAAGCTTTGCCAATCCTGTAACACAAGCTATAACACCATCTGCTCCATTCCCTATCGCAGGTACTTCATCATCCACCATGGCTACTCAAGCTCTTGCACAAATCCAACGCTTATCCTAGAATCAACTCCCACCTCTTATGCAAGCCTTTAGACAAACAGTTCTACCATCTTCCATAAGCCAAGCAGCATCTTTCACTCTAGAAGGGATGCAATCATCCTTCCCCTTTACTTCACAAGCATCCACATCCACACCTTTTGTGCCAGGAGGGATGCAATCATCTTTCCCTTTCACTCCCCAAGCTTCCGCATCCATACTACCTTTTCCAGGGTCAACGTAATCGTTTCCCTATTTCTCCCAACAAGCCTCCACATCAGTGTCATCTATTCTAGGGGCAGCGCAACCGCTCCCCTTTCATACCCAGCAAGCTTCTACATCAACATCACCCTTTTCATGGGGAACGCAAGCGTTCTCTTCATTTCCCCCCCAACAAACATCTACCCAGGCACAAGCCCAGCAAAATGCCTTCACCATAGGAAAGCCTTCCATGGGTTTTTCAAAACCACCATTCATGCCCCAAACTCCCATCACATCTACCTTCCCGACATGCATTGCACCATAATTCCCACCTCACACTGGTCCTCGTTGGGGTCTCACTCAAGAAGACATGAAAGCCTTTGGAATACCAACTCACTCTCCTACATCCGTATTTGCAAACCAACAAGCCACCTTCTCACAAGTAGCACAACAACAACCATGTCAACCTCCACCAACCTCATCCTTCACAAGTTATCCATTCCCAACACCCAGTGCTTTTCAGCAAGTTTCTCCACCGCAGCAGCAAAGTTCATCCCATTTTGCAAGTCATCCTGCCCAGCCACCCTTTGCTTCAAGCTTCCCTACATCAGTTCCACCCTTAAGCAATATGGGAATGCACCTGACTTATATCGGTCAACTATAGAGCCAAGTTCAGCAAGGACCATCTTACCAACAAGCTGCATCATTCCACCAGCCACCCCCACAGCAACCATACTTCCAGTCATAGAAACAAACCCCCATCATTCCCCAACAGCAACAAGTTTCCTCCTATCAGTCACAGCAGCAAGTCCCAGTCATCCCACAACACCAGCAAGCAGTTTCATATCCACCATCGTAATATCCCCCTGTGTTGCATCAACAATATCCCCAGCAAACATCACTCCAAAATCCACTCCAATCTACCTATCCCGCTGGGCCATCTCCATATCAATGCTGAATGGGAAGCCATGAAGAATGCTCTTAAAGAGCTTCAAACCAGTACTAAGAACAAAACTTACAAGTTTGAGGAGGTGTGTCCTTATCTGTTTGACCGATCCATTACCGCTATACCTTTCCCCAAGCACTTTCAGACACCTAAGTTTGATAAATATTGGGGGAAAGGAGATTCAGTCAATCATATTAAAGAATTCTATATGGCATGCCAAGAAGTGGCTTATAGTGATAACTATCTCTTACGCCTATTCCCCAAAAGCTTGGGAGGAACCGTTGTTGAGTGGTTCTACAAAATACCATGTGGGACCATCACAACCTTTGCTAAAATTTTTGAGAAGTTCATTGCCCACTATGCCCACAATGTTGAGAATGAGTTGACCTTGTTAGATCTCTGCAACTCAAAATAGAAAGATGGAGAAAGCCTAGCAGAATACTTGCAACGATGGCAGAACCTTACCACCAGGTTATCATACCAGCCACCTGAAAAGCATTTAACCAAAATCTTTACTGATAATCTGCATCCTAAGCTGTCCCACTTCATGAGGATGAATTGTCTCCAAACCTATCAAGATATCAAGAGCAAGGGGATAGGTATTGAAAAGGCCCTCCTAGATGAAGGCACAATCTGACACTTCAAAAATGATGCCCAAAAACCCAGCAATGATAAATCCCATTACTAGAATCGTTACAAAAATGTTGTTACTGATGGAGCCACTGATACCAAGCATGTCCAATTTGTCATGGCTAGTCCTCCATCAACTCCTGCATACCAACAACAACAAGCACCCACCTATCAGCAACCTCCCCAAGTCCATCAGCAACCCACGCAACAATATCATTCTCAGAATAATCAGCAGAATTATTAGCAGCAAGCCCCTCAAGCTTATCAAGGTAATCCAAACAATCAAGTCCATGCCGTTAATGTTGCTCCCAAGCAGAACAAACCTAGAGCTCAAAATTATCCAAAGAAGACCTTCACACTGCTGGGTGAACCTTTGGATGTTATATTTCATCGAATGGCCAAGGCCAATTTGATTACATATCCACCAATTCAGCCAGTTGATGATACCACTCCCAAGCTTGATTGGTACAAAGATCATGAGTACTATGATTATCGTCATATCAAAGGACACACTACTTTGAAGTGTATGAGACTCAAAAACTATATCCAAGATCTCATTGATCAAAAAGAGATTCAACTAGATACACCTGCTCAAGCCTCGCCAAATGCCAATTTACAAATCTATCAGAATGTGTTCCCACAACACAATGCTGGAAAAAACCAAGCTAATACCAATCATCCCCAGAATCATGGTAAAGGCAAGCAAGAAGATCACACTACTGCCTATATCAATTATGATAATATTGTTGTATGTATAACCCAAGTTGAGCCCACAGTCAATGCCATCCATGTCAGAGGAGTAGATAGTCAATGTGCTATTACCACCCGTAGAGGTCGGATAACTGTTGCTGGTGCTCATCCAAGGCCAGCACATAATGCACACAATGCACAGTATAACCTCATAGAACATCTTGGGAACACACCAGCCCAAATATCCATCTTGGACCTTCTCCACACTTCACCTCTCCATCAGGAGATCCTTGACCGAGCTCTCAAAGAAGGACATGTCCCCACAGACATTAACACCACCCAGTTTGAGACCCTTGTGGGACATCTATCTGCAACCTATACTTTATCCTTCAAACCATCCAACATACTAGATGTTGCGCCTGACCATACTCTCCCTCTCCGCATCGCCATCATGGTCAGAGACTTTTCCATCAAACGGATCTTAATAGATAATGGCTCAGCCCTGAACTTGTGTACTTTGAAATTCATTCACTAGATTGGGTTCACACAGGCCGATATAGCACATGAAGTAATCACTATCAAAGCCTATGACAACTTGGAGTGTACCTCTGAAGGTACTATTACTCTGCCTATTCAGCTAGGCCTAGCAACACAAGATACTATTTGCCATGTTGTTGATCTTGACCTACCATTCAATATCCTCCTAGGCTAACCATGGATTCATTCCATCAAGGCTGTACCATCTACATACCATTAGTGCATCAAATTTCCGCATCAAGGCACTGAGGTTACCATCCATGCTGATCCCCAACCCTTTGCATACTGCCGTGCGATGGAAGCATCATTTCCTCATTCTATTCGTTATCCTGGAACTGACATAGGCACTTCTGATGCCAGCTCATCCTGATCCCATTGCGATCCAGAAACCATTCTCACCTCCACCCTCTCTTCCATCAAGATCAATAACCAGGGTTGTGGTGAATATAGCTTACATGATGCATTTGCCATAGGGGCCCTCCCGTATGATCCACATACTCAAGGGTGCCCGAATCACCAAAGCAAGCCTATTGAAGAGCATCATGAAATCAAGAAAATGGGACCTATGACTTTTGAATCCCACAGCACATTAAATAGTCAAGAAATGGATCCTGACATCAATCGGTGGTTGTACAAAGATCCCCCACCACGTAACAAACAACTTCTTGGCTACTTCAAAGATAAATACCCACAATCACACAAGTACACTACTGAGCAATGGAACTACCAAGGTGGTGGTCTAGGACCATAAGAAGGTGGAAGCAAAGACCCAATTATAGCATCCAAGAACCCACAACATTAGGGTCTTGGATTTAATACCCCTCGCCTACATATACAAGGGCCCAATACCGCAATTGGCGGCACCAACATGACTAGTGTTCCCCTCTTAAATAGCTAGGATGACCTTGTAGAGATCGAAGACATCCCTGAAGAGAAAGAAATCAGATCCTACGATGATATCTTCAATGATGACACCCTCCTGGGGACTTTTTTCCTCCGACAACTTGCCATCAATGTCATAGAACTTCCCCTCACCTACCCTAAACTCATAGACTGGGACCAACCAAGCGTCACACACATCGATGAGTTCCAAAGTATGAAAGCACTCCTAGAATTCATGGGGGCATCAAGCCCACACTCAGTTTAGGATTCAGAGTCAGATCGTATCTATAAGCTTGACCCAAAAGGATACTTCGGAGAGGAGGCAAGCTTTAGCTGCAAAAGAGAAATAGAAAGAGTAAAACACGAGTCCTTATGTGAAAACCCTTCTGGGGCACATTCTGATTCCAAAAAAGTAAAAATAAAGAGCGTATGTTCTAGTGAAAACTTGGCAATTCAAGTGCTAGAAGATGAAGACTTGCCTCTTCCTCCCATCCAGGATTACAGACCTGAGTAGTCACCTATCATCATAGAAGAAACCAAGCCAGTCAACTTAGGTATAGAGGAATGTCTGAGGATCACCTACATTGCAACCAACATGACAGAAGGTGAAGAAATGGCTTTCATTATGCTACTTCAAGAAGCTACTATGAACTTTGCATGGTCATACGCACACATGCCTAGACTTGATCCTAAACTTGTTGTTCATCATCTAGCCATAGACCCCAATGTTAAGCTAGTAAAGCAGAAGCTACACAAAATGCATCCCAAAGTAGCTCTATTGGTAAAATCAGAACTAGAAAAGCTCCTGGATGCAAGGATTATCAGAGCTATAGATTACTCAGATTGGATCTCCAACATGGTATCTGTCACAAAGCCTTCCGATGACATTTGACTTTGTACAGATTTCAGGGACCTAAACAAGGCATGTCCTAAAGATGATTTCCCGCTACCTAACATAGACATGATCGTAGATCTTACGGTGGGCCATAAAATGTTGTCACTAATGGATGGTTTCTCTAGATACAATCAGATTCATATAGCAGTAGAAGACCAACACAAAATAGCATTCACCACTCCATGGGGTACCTTTTGCTATAACATGATGCCTTTTGGTCTAAAGAATGTAGGAGCCACATATTAGAGAGCGATGACAGCAATCTTCCATGACATGATCCACAAGATCCTAGAGGACTATGTGGATGATATTCTTGCAAAATCAAAGACACACCATGAATAGCTTGACATTCTTGAGAGTGTGTTTGATCTCCTGCAACACTATGGGTTACGGCTCAATCCAAAGAAATGTGTCTTTAGTGTTACATCTGGAAAGCTCCTAGGTTTCATAGTATCATGAAGAGGCATAGAGATTGACCCTAAAAAGGTCAAAGCAATAACATAAATGCCTCCCCCAAGAACACTTAGACACTTTAGAAGCCTACAAGGAAAGCTTCAATCAGTGCATCAGTTCATTTCTCAACTGGTAGACAAGTGCCAACCTTTCACGCATCTTTTATGCAAAGACACAAGCTTCAAATGGGATCCCATATGTTAGAGAAGCTTTGATAAGCTCAAGGAATATCTAGCCAATTCTCCAATCCTAGTACCACTAGTTCCAGGACACCCTCTCATACTCTACATCTCAGCAACCACTACAACACTGGGGGCACTCCTAGCTCAACATGATGACGAAAACAAAGAGAGAGCCATCTACTACATTAGTCAAACTCTTGTCAGCTATGAGCTTAATTACTCACCCATGGAAAAAGCATGCCTTGCAGTGGTCTTTGCCACTCAAAAGCTTAGACATTACATGCTCAGTCACACCATCAGGCTCATTTCAAAAGTAGACCCCCTCAAATATCTACTATCAAAGACAACTCTCACAGGCCGTATGGAAAAATGGGTCATGATACTTAGCGAGTTTGACATCTAGTACATAGATCGGAAAGCAATCAAAGGGAAAGTCATTGCCGATCAACTAGCATAAGCACCACTGGTGGATGCTTATCCACTAATCATGGAATTCCCTGATGAACACTTATGTATGATCGAAGAACAACCCATGTGGAAACTATACTTTGATGGCTCCTACACATCACATGGATCAGGGGCAGGAATCCTATTCGTCACACCTCAAGGTGACTACATCCCAAAATCATTCAAGTTGGGATTTTCATGTACCAACAACATTGTAGAATATGAGGCACTCATCTTAGGTCTCAAAACAGCCATTCAATGGAATATCATAGAACTGCAAGTGTTCGGCGATTCACAACTGATTATCAAGCAAGTCCTAGATGAATATCAAACAAAGGACAATAAGCTACTACCTTACAAAGAACTCATGGATAGATTGGAAGAGCATTTCTTGAGTATATAGTTTACACAGATACCAAGACTTCAAAATAAAGCAGCCGATGCAATGGCAACTATTGGGTCCTTGTTAGAAATCCCACGTGACGCATCACAGTATGAATTCCTAGTTGAGCAGCTACATACACCAGCTTATGAGAACACCGATGCAGAAATGGTGTGTGTCTTGGTTGGTCCCCAGTCCCCGTGGTACCATAACATCCATGCATATCTAAAGAATGGTATCATATCTCCCCATCTCACCAATAACCAATGCCAAAACCTTATTCACAGAGCTTCCCGCTACACTCTTGTAGCCAACTCCCTTTATTGTTGAGGGTATCACAATATCCTCTCTAGGTGTTTAGATTCAAATGAGGCCGTCCTGGCTTTACAAGAGGTCCACACTAGAATTTGCGGTGCCCATATGAGTGTCATGGTTCTAGCTAAGCAGTTGCTTCGAGTTGGGTATTATTGGCCAACCATGGAACATGATGCTTGTGAGTTTGTCAGAAAATGTTTACCATGTCAACAGCATGCAAATTTGATTCATGCACCAACACAAGATTTGCAGCCCATTGCACCACCTTGGCCATTTTCATGTTGGGGCTTCGACCTTGTCAGCTTAATCACTCCCCTTTCCTTGGATGGACACAAGTACATAATCACTGCCACAGAGTACTTCACCAAATGGGTTGAAGTGATTCCACTCACTCTAACTATTGGTATTCAAATATCCAAGTTCATCCTTTACCACATAATTTGTCGCTTTGGCATACCATCTACCATCTTCACAGACCATGGCACACCTTTTGAAAACTAGCATGTGGATGATCTGTGTGCTAGACTCCACATCCATCACCATTTCTCCAGCCCATATTTCCCTCAAGGAAATGGCCAAGCTGAGGCAACCAACAAAACTATCTTGAAAATCCTTAAGAAGGTTGTCAATGATTCTGGTCATGACTGGCACCTCCAAATCAATCCCGTCCTTTGGGCCTACTATACTTCTTATCGCACTCCCATAGGCACCACCCCATATTCCCTTATATATGGTGCCGAAGCTATTCTGCCGATTGAGATTGAGCTCCCATCATTGTGAGTCTCCATGAAGAACTACACCACTGATGAAGACTATCATGTAGCCCGTCTCACACAGCTAGACTTGTTAGATGAAAAGAGACAACAAGCCTGTGATCACTTGGTTGCATACCAGAATTGACTCAAAAAGAGTTATAACAAGAAGGTCCATCCCAGACAATTTTAGGTCGGTGACATGGTCCTCAAAGAAAATCAGAAAGTCCAAGCAAACAGAGAAAAGAAAGGCAAGTTTGAGCCTACTTGGTTGGGCCCCTATGTTGTCCCAACATGCTTCAGCTCTGGAGCTTATCAGTTATCTACACCAGAAGGTGAACCTTTGAATGATCCAATCAACATCATACATTTGAAGAGGTTCTATGCCTGAACCAGATCTACATATTCAGAAAATCCATAAAAATTTAAAAAAGCAAAAAAGAAAAAAAGGAAAAAAGAAAAAGAAAAATAATCATCCAATGGTGAAAACTTGGCAATTCAAGTGCCTTGGACAAGTATGTTGGTGAAAGCCTAGCAAATAGGTGCCATACATAGTGGACCGAGTCATTATCTATCAAACTCCCATCCCCCCATCCCAACATCTCAATCTTTTTTCTACCATCCCCATCCCCATCCACCATCCCCCAGCATTCCTCTTTTTCATAATCCTCCAACAAATCCGCAATCCTACCTGCACATATCTTGTACCATATCTTGTACCCTATCTTGCATATATCTTGCACATATAACATGATCCTTCCTATACCATATCCTTTATAGCGTGATCCTTCCTATACCATATCCCAGTATAGCGCCATCCTTCTTGTACCATATCTTGTATAGTGAGGTCTTCCTATGCCCAATCCTAAGCTTTTGTACATATCTGTTGTATTTCTTTTCCTATCCATTGTACATATCTTCGTGTCTTGTTGTACATAATCCTTGTCAATCCTACAACAACATTTGATCAGAACACTTTGTCCTACCCAGCCTTGTACTTCAGCAACATCAATTGTCGACTCTTCTTGATCCCAGTGATTATTCTTTGAACTTCATCATTTGCCAATCAGCAACACAACATTCTCCCCATCAGCATTGGGTCTGCACAGATGTATGCTTTTGTTTTGTCTGACCTAAGCCTAATCATGGGTCCCCTCAGTTGTATCCTTCCTGTCTGACCTAATCTTCCACCAAGCACACTAGGTCCATGTCGATGCATCCTTCCACACGTTCAGACCAATCTTCCCACCATCAATCACATCAAATCTCTCTCCTTGGCAAAGGATGTCCTTTTGGAGTTCTCATTTTGACCTTGGATTTTGTCCTTTGGGTCTTGTTAATCTTTTACAGCTTCTCGTTGTTCTCTACTCAAAGTCACCACGATCCTTTATATCATGGTGCGCTATGAATGAGGATAATCTGGGGCAAGGTCTTTTGATCTTTTGCTTCTGCCTGTGAGTCAGTTGTGTGTTTGTGGTTTCTTCAGCATCGTTTCCACCATGCCTCCTTTGGGTTTCATACGTGATGCTGGGGCAACCCTGTGTGTCTTTTTAGCGTTAGTCCTTTGCAATGCTGGTGACAAGGCCTCGTGATCCCAGTATCCTTGGCAAGTCTCTAGCATTGCTATATTAAACTCGGTTGTGCTCTCCACATTTGCACTTGGAGCTTCCCCAAATCCCCTGCATCCTGCATCATATAGATTAATCTTGCATCTTGCATCTCTCATATAGCTACATCCTGCATTTTGCATTCCATCTCATCTTGCATTCACCCATCTTTGCTCTTGGAAGCTTGGTTATTTATCTCCCCTGCTTCCTTGGTCCTTCCTTCTTTGTTTCCTTTCGAGAAAATTTCACAACGTTTACTCCTTGCGTTATTTTCTCAAGGGGGCACAATCCCTTATTCCTCTAAATTCTAGCCTTGGGCATCTTATTTTCTTGTCTTTGACACCATGCCACTTGCGGCATCGCATCAAAGAGGGGCAAAATGTAGACACCTAAAAATTCTTTAGAAAATAAAGTATTTTTATTTTCTAAAAAATTCCTGATGACATCATCATTTATTAATTAATTAATTATTTTTTATGTCATTAAATCCCTTTATCTTAATTAAAAATATTTAATTAAGAAATCCCTCCCAAAAATGTTTAAATCTTATTTAAACATTATCTCTTTATTTATTAATTATTTAATTAATAAATTGACCAAAAATCCCAAAATAAATAATTTATTTATTTTTTGCCCAAAACTTGGCCAATTTTCTTAAGACCACTAACCTCTTCCAGAATCTTCTAATCCTTCTTTAATTTCGATTAAAGGCTAATCCCATCATTTCCTAACCCTAATCCCAACTCAAAATATTTAATTAAGATTAAATATTTAATCCTCATATTTATTAAATTTATTTTTAATAAATATTCTCAAACTAAACCATGGAAATAAATAAATCTTTATTTATTTCTTAAAATCCATGTTTATCCTAAGGAAATTCTAGACTCTTCTAGAAAGTCCTAACCCTAATCTTAATCCTAATCCCTCCCCTAATCTTGTCACATTCCCTAACCAAGGTTAGCCAACTCCTAATCTTAACCCAAAGTCAACAAACTTCTAGAGACTTCTCTTACATGCATTAAGTGCATTTAAGGCCTCCTTATCCCTCTTACATGCATTTATCATGCATTTAAGAAGCCCCTCACCCCTTTCTTACACCCTTTGACCTTAGGCACATTTCCCAAATTGTGCACATTCCTCCCATCTTTCAACCCAATGCCCTTATGACACTTGTCACAAGGAGGTGGCCCTAAACTAGCACAATCCATGTGCTCCCCTTTGATTGAATCTTGGCCTCTCTTAAGGATTTTGATCCTAGCCACTCTTTCCTCCTTCCCAAATCCTATAAATGCCCCCTTTTCCAAGAGAAAATTCATTAGCTTAGCTTTTATTCTCATGCATTGTTATCATGCCCTTTTTCTTCTAGCCTTAGCATAATCATCTTAATTTAGCTTACTTTCAAGCATTTTAGCTCATCTTAATATAACAATAATGGATTAACATAGTTTATTTCATTGTTTTACATAAGCATAGCATCATATCACATATCTATTTGGTTTAAAACAATCTTAGCATAAACATCATGTAGCTTAGTCTTCATTTCAACATCATTTAGATCCTTGAGGCCTTAGGGGCAAATCAGGTGTTCTATACCTATTTTTGTGCCATTTTTTGGGGTTTTCATAGATCTCAATCCGTCCTAAAATGCATAAAGAACATGCTCCAAATGTTTAGAGAGCACACCCACATCCCCTTAAGCAAGAGGAAATCAAATAGTGCTCGGGTGCACCTGTTTAAGCTCAATCTGAGGTGGCTTAGTTTAGAGTTTTACTTATTTTTGATTGATTTCATGCTTAGACTAACATCTAATCTTTGTTTGGCTTGAAGTTTTCCAAAACCAGGTACCCTCGAAAGCCTTGTCCACAATTATATATTTATCTGATAGATAGATAAGTTTTGGATTGGTTGGTAATTCATGTGATATTCATATGGTGTTTCCATCAATGCCAAAGAGGGAGATTGTTGGAAACTACAATTGAAGCAATTGTTGTATTGTCATTGATGTCAAACCTTAACTGGTAAGACTATTTCTATTTAAGAAAGTACTATATCTATTTGAGTGTTGCTAAGGGGATATGCAAGGTTGGTAACAACAACACCTAAGGAAAGGTTGAGTTATCTTGATACTTCAATGAGTACTTGATTATGTGGCATAATGATAAGACAATGTATTGTCTATATTAGTATGAATGAAGACTAAACTAGTAGGCTTAACCGAGCATAAGTAAAGAAATCTAGTTTAAGTCGAGTGTTGTTTGTGTCGACCGAGCTAGTGAATGCCGAGTAAAAATAGTGTTGACCGAACACCAGTTAATTGCCGAGGAAGATAGTTTTAGCCGAGGAAATAGTTTATGTGGTGACCAATCTTTCTAGAGAAGACCGAGAAGTTGGACACAATATTGACTGAGCATTAGTATTTTGCATTTGTTGAAGAATTCAGATTTCCAACAGACATCATTGAATTCTTGATTTATGTAAAACGTGTTGACTTTATTTATTGATTGTATGAAAGCATTTAATGCATTGTAAAAAATTTTATTGTAAATCTTTATGAGATTCAAGATATTTCAAAGATAAGCCCGAGAACATAATGTAGGATGGATTCAATGAATCTGACCTAACCCTAAGATCTATGAAGGAGATTAAGTGGCAAAAGATGTATTGACCTAATAGAGGTAGTATTAAGGAAACCTAAGTGAGAAGTTGAATGTGGAGACAGAAAGAAGTGAATGCTAGAAGTGTTATTGACTGTCTAAGTAGAAAAGGCTGAAGGAGAAGTGTTGTGATCACTTGAAGGGTTCCAAGTAGATCTGTGATGGAGATGGAAAAGGTTCATAGTCAGTAAGCCAGCATATATGTATGGAATTGGATTTGATATTTGCAAAGTGAGTTGTATGTTTCTTAGATCAATATTACTGCTACTTTCTAACCATTGTAACAGTCAAAATCTTTTTAACAGAGGTTGACCTAACAGTCATAGGTATAAATCTTTTGAACAAGGTTGCATTCTAATGGAGTGTATATAAGTCCTATAACAAAGTGCACTTTTAACAGAGTGGTTGAAATCCTTTAACCGGGTCACACCTAATAGTGTGTTTGTAAGCTTTGACAAGGTTGGCTTTTCACCGAGCTCACTTCAGACGAGTGAACATAATAGTAACATGTTACAAAGTGGTTTTTCCCTAATTGGGTTTCCACTATAAATCTTGGTGTTGATACTTGTGTGAATGTTTTGGTTTGAACATTTCTGTGTTTTACAAGTTAGATGCTATTGGATAAGTGGACTGCACTATTATATGTTTTTGTTATGCAATCAGTAATGACCGAGTAGGTGTTGGTTATTAGATCTAATTTGTTGAAGAGTTTAAAAGTTTGTTTTATACATCTAGACCTGAGAACAACTGATTCACCCCCCCTCTCTATTGTTCTAAATCATATTAACATCGGCCATTTTGGGTTTCAGGATGGTAAATCCTTAATTGCATTTAATCTAGGTATATTTCTAAAGGTTAGGACCTAATTAGGATTTAATTTTCCAAGGTGGCTCCTCTAAAAGATTGTGCCCTAGTTCACTATAAAAGGAGGCCTTCCTCTCTCATTTTCTCCATCAATTATTCATAAGCATCAATTATTCATTTTCTCCACAAGCACTCAAACAAGCATTTCAAGGAAGCATTCAAGCCCTCTTCTCCATTCAAGTTCTCCATTGAAGATCAAGGATTCAAGCCTTTGAAGGGATTTGGTTCAAGCATGAAAGATTCATCATTCAAACCTTAGATCTAGCCATCATGATGGTGTGATCTTCCTTCAAGATCCTTTGCTCATCTTCTAGATCCATTCATTCTTCTATCAAGGTGGATTCCAAGCATACAATCATGGAGGTTTTGCATTTACTTTCATGGTTTTGATTTACATTTTCTATTGTTGTGTTCAAGCTTTCATATCAACATACTTGTTTACATTTGAAATACAATTGCATATCTATCGAATTGCATAGCTTCATTGTTAGATCTACTTCTACTACTTTCTAGCATTCTCATTTCAATTTCAATCTTAAGGTTGATTCCAAACTGGAGTTTGACTAAGGAAAACCCCTCAAACAAAGAACAAAAAACCTCTTTTTCTTGTAGGTAGAGGTGCAGAATTGCAGATCTGAGCTCAGATTTGGATACCCTTTTCGACAAACTTTCAAGATCTGCGAACAAAGTCAAGGTCAACCTTCAAAATATTAATCTAGCCTTTGACCTTTTATCAGGGTCAAAGACTAATTGCTATCAGAAAGATAAAAGTTTTTTGGGTTTTCTTCATCTTGACATTTCCAGTCTGAAATAGGTTGCAGAATTGCTCAAAATTGCACACAGACATTAGAAATTAGCATTTTCCAGATCTTCTCTATTTTGAGGTTAGTACTTGCCTTTCAATTATTTCATATTTCAAGTATATATATTATCCATAGGGAAATATAAGGTTTTCTTCCTCTTTCATATTCTCCATAGATTGATTCAATTGTGCATTAACCTTTTGGTTGATCAATTTGGATCTCTCCTTTGGGAATTTGGATTTAGAAGTAGATCTCATATTTCCCCCATACATTTTAGGGTGGACCCGATTTCCACCTATTCACCGAGTAGAAATAGAAAGAGAAAGTCTAGAAGACTCTTAAAGAGAAAGAAAATTAATCTGCATTAGTTGTGATAAGTCCTCATGCGAAAGGCACAAAAAAGGAAAAGACTGAGCAAGAGAAAGAAAAGGAAAAACAAGAGCCTAAATAACAAGAAGCAATAAAAGCTCTTATACATATGCCGAGTGGAAACACATCGAGGAAGAAAACAAAAAAGAAGAAGGAGAAATCTCCTGCCACACAGGTGACACTCGATGAATTTATAGTGATTCCTAAGTGGGACACTGATAACTTGACATATGACCAGATGCAAATCTTGCAGGATCTTTTGAAGAAAAAGAGTAAATAGGAAGAGTTGAGAAGAGAACATCAACAAAAGTAGGTATTACATGAGATCAAAGGTATCTTCATTGATCCTTTTGAAATAGATGATGTCAATGAATCTGCACCTATCTTAGAGAAACTTGTACATATTATCAAGAAGGTGAATGATGATGACAAAGAGGCAAATAATAAGTTGTTACAGTGGTTTGAAAGGAAGTTTGAGACAAAGGTATTGAACAAGGTCTCAGCTGAAATTGTAGTCAAATAGGTAGAACTTTCTACCTTAGTCACAAATTTAGAAGAAGTTGTGAAGAATGCACATTCTCTGTACAAAAAATTATGCAATGTTGAAGAGTTTACTAAGGATAATCAAGATCTGATAGATAAATTACAGTTAGATTTAAAGTCTACAGTTCACTCACTGAGAATGGATGCAAGTTCCAGCTCCATCCATTTTACCAGGCTGTTACATGCACAAGGTAGATTAGTCGAGTTGGTGGCTAATGATGGTAAAATAAGGGCTAGACTAATTTCTATACAAATAATGTTGACACCTCATCTTGAGGTTATGAAAAAGGAGTTAGTCATGACAAAGGAGTTAGTATAGAAAGATCCTCATCTTTCTATTGTTGAGAGCCTAGTTGATCTAGCTTTCGAGCTAGAAATAAAGTCACAAGTTTTGAAGTCTGTAAGTTCTAGTTGGGATAATGCATTAGCTATGGTAATGCAGCTTCATAAACCATTTTTGGACAAATATTTCAAAACCCCTACACCCCAGGAACTTCAAGTGACAAAAATAAGGGGGAAATGAAATGACATGACAAAATATTAAAGGGGGAGATGTTAAAGGTCAAAGGGAAAATGACAGAGAAATGACAGAGGTCAGAGAAAAAGCAGAAACAAAAGAAGACGTCATGGAATAATGGTATGCCATACTATTTTTATAAATGTATATATTTGGTTGTATGTCAAAAAGGGTCTTATGTACATATATGTATAGAATATTTTTGAAGACCGTGTCAAAGTCTTAGGGGGAGTATACACACAGAATTTTTTTTCATATTATTAAGTACTCATGTAATGTAATGTAAAATTTCATGAAAAAGTGTTTTTTCCACTAATGTCAAAGGGGGATATTTTTGATCCCTAAGTTTGGTTGTCTATTAGTGTCTTATAATTAGTTATTTTCTAGGTAATGTTGGTTGGTCATCACTACGACTGATTCATCATGTATAGCCGAGTTAAGTATAGAATTGTATATTGTATATTTACCAAGTAGAACTTACTGCTGAGAAAGTTAGAGGTCACTGAGTACTTCAGTAATAGTTGAGCCAATTTATGCTGAGTTGTGTAGAGATGTCAGTGCCAAGCACCAGGGTATGGAGAATAGTGAATGCTGAGTGCCAGAGATTTCAAATGTCGAGTAAGCGAGATTTCATATATGTGTTTGTAATGGCATAGGTAAACTATTTTGGATGAAATATAAATTATATTTATTGTTTGTTGAGGAAATCATGAAGATGATTATGCTTTAGAATTGTAATCATTAATCCCTATGTAATCCATGTAACCAATTAGAATTAGGGAATGGTTAAGCGGCATAAGAAGACAATCTAGATCATTGATCTTGATGTATGGAGCTAATTTATTATTTATATAAGATGAGATCCAAACCCTAAAATGTAATGTATGCGAGAAGAGTATGAAGGAGATTTCATACATGTAGAATAGGGAATTGTTTTGATTATCAGAGATTAGTGACCAAATAGAGTAGTGAAGGACATAATAGAGATATATTTGATAGAGGAGATCAAATCTATATTGGAAGGAGAATATTTGTTATCAACATTACAATGAAAATTGAAGGATCGGGTACTACATCATTCTAACACGTGAATCAGTGAGAATATCTTATCATAGTGGTTTTAATAGACCTAAGTAAATCTCTTAACTGAGTGCTTACTTTGTTGTAAGTTTAAATCCTTTTACAAGGTAGATTGTATAAGTCTTAAAGCTCTTAGCAGGGCAGACCCCTCACAACATAGATCATTATTTTATGATCAAACTTGTAGCCCTAATAAGAAAACTTTAATACTGCAGTAGTGAATATTTATGGGTGTCATCCCCACCCCAGTTTGACCTTTCAAGGGTTTTTGGGTAATGAAAATCATTGTGTTATGTTTCATTTTCATGGATGATGATGAGGATGTTAGATCTATTTCAGTATTGAATTTGATGTTTATGTTATGCAAGTAAGTTTATGTCAAAATGGAATTATTGGTAGATATCTGATTCACCCCCCATCCTAGTATCTCACTTTCCCATAATAGATTTCCAACATTGTGAACTTAGAAATTCTCCTATAGTTCCATGTCCTTTCCTTGGACCTATAATTATTCCTACACCTTCCATACCTCTTATTTATGCTTTAGTCCTACCTGTATATCTTACAAATTCCCTATAACTTCTATCCCTCAACCTAGTGTGGTTTCTTTCATTCTTCCCCCAAGGTATAAAAGGACCCGATGTTGATTGATCCTAAACCACCTTAAATTTCAAACACAACCAAACATAACCATTGTGTCCATGATCACCACCATTGAAATCATGCTAGGACCTATGAGCTTGCTTCCAAAAATATTTCCTCCCCTAAGAAACCTATTGATGTGTTGATTCCCTTTGACCAACCTATGAATAGCCCAAGAGAGGAAGTTAATCTCAAAAAGATGAAACTACATAAACATGAAGACTATATTCATATTATAGATACTATTGTGATTAATTTGTATGAAGAAGATACTCTTGATGATGAAAATATTTATAATGAAAATGATGGTCATGATAGTGATTTTGATGATATTTATGAGTTTATTGATGTTAATCATGATTTACTAGCTAGATTTGCAAAATAATTATCTCTTGCTCCTAGTTCCAAACAAAGTGACTCATCATTAGAGCATGGTTCTTGTTTGGAAATTGTCATAGATCCATCTAACATGCTTGATGTTTCTCATATTGTGCATTTCCCACCTTCCCTAAATGATGATGATTGAGATGGGAGGGCAAAGAGATGATTGACTAGCTCCTCTTATAGTGGATTCTTTTGTGTGTTTGTATATTATGTTGTGCTTCTCCTGTTATGTGTTGCTTATTATATGTTTTGTTAGATTTATTTCAATGACCCTTGTTGTTCTATTGGTGCAAGGTGATAAAGGAATTGAATTTTCATGACATTCCTTTATTTTTATCTTATTTATTCTATATGTTATATATATGGCATGTCATATATTTGCTATTGTTTGTAATTGTTCCTTTGTGTTGTTTGTTCGAAGATGACGCAAACAGATAGAAATCATTTTTTTGGTCTTTGTAATTCCAGCCCAAGAAAAATCTCCTTCGCATCTCTTATGTGATCTCATTCCATTGGGATCATAGTTCTACTACCTTTTGGGGATGATGTCTATTCATTTTGATATAATTTTGATATGCATGAGTTATCATATGATCATACTAACCACAAAGTTAGCAGATCTATTTTGTGCTCTCTTTTGTCATGTGTTTCATTTCCCTTGGTTTGTCCTTTCTTGGGGAATCTCATAATGGAAATATCTCTTATGGATGCATGTATTCTATATTAAATTTATTTATCCCATTAAGGCATTTACAATCTCTTTAACATGGGGCATACATTCCCCTCCTTATTTCACATTTTTCACGCGCGCGCGCGCGCACACACACACACACACACACGATGATTCAATACAATTGCTTATGCATATGGTTAAGGATAAAATTGTTTCCTTATTTTTATCCTTACATTAAATTACATTTCCTATGCATTACTCACTAGATCCCTTTCAAAAACAATGCTTTCCTTAAGGATTGATCCATCTTTTTCTAGATCCCTTTGGAAACTATGCTTTCGTTAGGACTGATCTCCTCTCTAGATCTCTTAATGGAGACAATTCTTTCCTTAAGGACTAATCCTCTTTTATTAGATTTACTAGTGGACCATGCATTTATTGGTTATCCTTTTTTGATGGGTTAACCTAACATAACATAACTTGCTAGACTATCAATTCTATATTTTGCAATTTTGTCTTCACATGGACCATACTAAGTGAAAACCTTACTAGGATAGTTGTTCATCTCTCTCTCTCTCTCTCTCTCTCTCTCTGAGTGATATTTCTTTTTATCTTAGTTTCAAATTTGATGAGGATTGAAGTCATTTAGGGCCTTGGTGTCTCCTTGTCTCCTTGACCTTGATAAAAAAATTCTAATGCATTGATCTACTTTTCCATGAGCATGAGGTTGTCTCATACTCTCCCTGAAGTGGGGGCTAAATGTACCATCTTAAATTATAATCACCTATAATTAGATGCTCAACTAGCCCCCATTTTAGTATTTTTAGGATTTCATGTTTGTTAAACTTGATCCATCATCCTATCTTCTACATTTTTGGCTTCTTTTCCTCCTTCTCAGGTTCAAATTTAAATTTGGGCATCTTCTAGGTGGAATAGGATGCACAAGGAATCCTCTTCCTTGATGTTTGACCTTGAATTTGAATCAAGGGCCTTTCTTGGTTTTGTAATCACCTAAAATTTGTCTAGTAAAACCTAAGCCCCTAAATTCAATCAATTTTACTTAGGCAAAATTCTAAATCTCAAAGGCATAATTTACTAGACATAATTATGCAAGCAACCTAGATAATCCCCCTTGCATAATTAAATTATCTTCAAAATCAAGCACAAATCATTTCTAATATTAAAACTTGAAAATCATTTGATTGTCAAAACCTTAATTTTAATATAAAGTCCTAGAACTTTTATTAAAAGAGTCCAATCTTCATATGGGTGTGCAACTTAATCTTGATTAAATGGAAATTAAAAGGGGATTTTCTATTTTATCTTGTTCTCCCATCAAGCTTGACCAATCTAAAGCTATTGGATTCTCTCACAAGTATTTATCTCTCTTGAAACTCATCTCTACCTAACATCTTTTGCCTCTTAATCTCCACCCTTCATTCTTGAGGAAATTCCTTTAAAAGGAAGCTCTTCTATGGATCAAGGGATCCATCTATTGACATTTTGATCCATCTTTGTGTATTTTATAATTACTATGATATTTTGAATTCTTAGTATTATCTTGAGGATTTAGTTTCTCTTATCATAGTTATCATAGCTCTCTTGCAATTCCTAGTTTATCTCATGTATAGAGTAATCTTGCATTGTTATCTAACTTTGAATCTAGTTTTCTTTTATAATAGCATTGATGTTGTTAATTTAATCTTGAATCATAGCTTTGTATCAATCTAAGCCTCATTTCTAGTTGTCTAATTTGCACTTGCATACTTTAGATCATCCTGAAATAGTGAATGCAAGTATTGCATCTCACTCATGTGTTGAATATTTCATTTTGGAGTAGTCAAGTCACTAATCCTACATGCCCAATTTGATGAGCATTGTATAAAGGATTAAAATTACTTCAACTAGGAAGTAATAAGCTACTTTTGAGGATTTACTTGTTCATTTGATTTGAATAGTTTAGCTAAATTCTTGAGTTAATGGTTTATTGAGTATTGGTTACAATTTGAATTGCATACCAATTTAGAACCACACATTTTTGGCGCCCATCATGGGGGCCAGATTTAAATTTTGCCCCTATGCTTGCAGGTTATTTTTTCTTATTTTTTGAAATTGTGACAATCATCTCACCACAGTAGTCTAGATTATTGTATGATACTAATTTCATCACATGTAATTGTGAGTTTTTATCGTACGATAATATGGAATAGGGTGTTTCATTGCACCCAATTTTGATTTCCATCGTATGAAATATCAACTCTATTTTTCATTGCATTTCTGATTGAGTTTTGTCGTATGATTATCTGGTGTTATCTGTGTTTCATCGCACCAAAAATAGGGAGTATTTTTTAGAGTCAATTTGATTGAATTTTTGGTTTCATATTGCCTTAAGATTTCTATTTTGCACTAGTAACTTGTTTTTTATAGGAAGTTTGAAGAAGATTTTCTTTCCAAAGGCCATCTATCTTGCACTTGTTTTGAGACTACTAATGCATTTATAGTTGTAGGATGCTTTTCAAAGCTATATATTGAGACTACTAAGCTATTTGTTTTATAGGTTTCCTTGGTGATTTAAGTAAACATTGTACCTTCATTAGTTTGATTTTATAGATGCATAACTTAATTAGGTAGATTCCATTTTTTGAGATTAAGTGAGAATTAGGGATTATGCTCTCCTTTCTTTAGAGAGGATCAGAAACCAAGCATGCTTATTTGATCTTAGGCAAGTATTTTTCTTGTGGTAAATTTGAAGAGTGTTTGTTGTTCTTGGGAGAAATAAGAGAATTAGGGAAGTATGCTCTTCTCCTCTTTGAGGTAGAATAAGAAAACCAAACATTCCTCTTGCTATTCATCTTCATTTTTCATTTCACCTTTAGAGGGCCTTTTGTTGTTGAGGTAAAAATATCATAGGAATGACCCAAGTGGGACAAAGAAAAGATAACTCTTCCAACCCACTATAAAATCTTTTCCTTGGAGGTTAAAGCCTCAAGGACATAGCTATTAACTATGTTGAGTCATTCATTTGGCTATAAGAATACATGTGAGGGTAATGTGTAGAGCCGAGAGGTCTCAATCTTTCTTGCAATCCTACCTTACTTGAAGCACTTGTAGGGCTAAAGGCCTCAATTCAAAAAAGAAGAACTACACTTGGCATAGTTGTGAACAAAAGCCCTTACTAGATATCTTAGGTTAGAAGCTACCCGAATCACCTCCAAAAGTATCATAATCTTTGTGCAAGGATTGACCACAGTGTATTACCCGGATCACCTAAATATTTACACTCACCATATGTATTCCCTTGGATGCTTTAAAGCACAAATGTGGCATTTGGGAGCCTTTACAATACAAGCATTGGGACTCTTCTTTCCCATAATGTGCATAGTCCTTAGAAAATCCAATATCACTTTGTGTGAGGTGAAGGAATACCAAGTTGTGGGCAAAGGTTTTGATACTAGCCAAATTCCATAAGTAGCTCTTGCTTGAAGCATTTTTTATTATGTTGAGACCCGTGGAAATATATGTGAACATACACTTAATGTTCTTGGATCATTGCAACAAAACTTTAGACCTTACAAGTGATTTTATCCACAAGGTTACTTTGTCCCTTGTTGGATTGTTTGAAGACTATTGTCTTCTCATGCTATTGCTTTCACTAAAAATATTGAAACTTGGTTTAGAAACACTTTGATTTTGTCATAGTTCCAAAGTCAAACTGTCCAGATTGGTCAAAATTTTCAAAAATAGTGGAAAATTGTCCTTTTTTTCATTTTGCCTAACATTTCATCGTACGATACAAGTGCTTTATCATAAAATTGTTTTCTTCTATCACATCCTTTTCTGAGTTTCATCTCACTGAGTGTTGGAGTTTATCATATGATCTTGCACTTGACTAGTTATCAGATCAGAATCTTAAAGTCTTGATATCCTTTCCAGTCTAGTTTTCTCATAGCTTCTCTATCATTTGGGTCAGCCCTTCACATCTGAAACTAGTTTTCTTAAACTAATTGGTCACTTGTTGGTGATTTTTTCTATCTTGGCTCTTGTTGGGAGATCTCAAAAATGCTCTAGGTTTTATTTCATAACTATCCTATTGAAATCAAAATTTTCTCAACTTTGTCACAAGTACCTCTTAGCAGGCATTTAGGTCTCATTCTCGGTACCTTGCACTCAATTTTTCTAGCTACATCAACCTGGTCGCAAGTATCCCTCAATAGGCATTCAAGTCTCATTCTCAATATCTTGCACCTTGTTTTAGCCACCTTTTCTATCTACTACCTATCCTTGATATAAAGCTATCATTACTTGGATCTTTGACACTAACTTAGTAACCTTGCTACTATCAGATTTTCAATCTTATCTTTTCCATGCTAGTTATAACTCGTAACCATTACCAAAAGGCTAGAGTTGATCCCAAAGGATTGACTATTGATGATACTCCTAGACCTTCCTCTCGCGGAGATCTTTTGCATCAAATCCCTATCGAGAATACTATTTATTAATAAATTAACGGCCTTAAGGATCCAAAACAATACATTGATTTCCACAATCAAACCAACATATTTGAGTATGATTGGAGCAACCATAATAAGCATGATTTTGAGTCTTCTTCAGATGAAGATCCTATAGAAGAAGAAATTAGAAAATTCTAAGAAGATAAACACTTATATAAGGTGATGCAAGCTATCATGAATCATGATGAAGACAAATACTTTATGCATCTTTCCTCTATGGTTGTAAAGCTTCCTCCCCACTTTGACGTAGATCACTTGATACAAAAAGAGGAAGAATATCATATTACAATCCTCAACAAATAATTCTAAGACTTGCGTTGTGAGATCTCACAACTTAGCAAGGACAAGGACCAACCATCAAATAAGTATTCACTTTAATCTATATGTCCTTTCCCCTTTGACAAAGATCTCTATATGCCACCCTTTCTACCCAAAGTGGAAATTCCTAAGTATGTCAAATACGATGGAAGTGGAGATCCCCAGGACCATGTGAGAGAATTTTTCACTCTTAGCATGGATTTCATGCATGAAAAAATCTATCTCATGAGACTCTTTCCTCAGAGTCTTGGTGGCCAAGCTATGAGTTGGTTCACCTCTCTTTCCCCTGGAATCAAAACCTTTGATGAACTTATTCAGAAGTTCATCCAGTAATAATCTTACAATATCTCCCACCCTGTTACCATGCTTGACCTTTGCAACACAAATAAATGTTTTGGAGAGCCCTTCATTACATTCCTTTAGATATGGAAAAGGATGTTTTCTAGGTACCCTCATCAAATTCTTGAGACCAAAAAAATTAACATATTTATAGACACCTTGGTCCCAAAAATGAACTATGCTTTGCAAATGCAAAATCATACCTCTTTTGATAAATTGGTTGAAGCCTTTATTTGCATAGAAGATTTCCTTGTTAGGAAGCAAGAGATCACCCTACAACATAAATACCATAATCTTCCTCTAACAATCATCACAAGGATAAGCATAAATTATGGACTAAGACTAAGGATGTTGTCAATGACAAAATTGTGGGTACAACTTCCACATCTAATTATAGAAAACCCAAAGAACCAACATTTAATCTCTCCATTGTTATTCAAGTAGAAAAGGATAATAAGAGTACTCAATCAATCTCTAAACTTGAGATTAAAAGGGATAGACCTTGGATGCGTAGGCCTAAGAGAGATTTCACTCCACTTGGAGATTCACTTGAGAATGCTCTAAAAATACTTTTGGCTAATAAGATAATCACATTGCCAAATAACCCAAAGCCTTATGATCCTAAGATTAAGCCTAAGTGGTGGAATGATAACGACTATTGCGAATACCATCATAACAACAGCCATAAGACTAATGACTACATGAAACTCAAACATTTAATTCAAGATTTGATCAACAATGAGACTATTGTGATTTATCCTCCTCAAATGAACACTTATCATAAGGCCTTTAAAGAGCCTTTTCCTAAGTATGAAAAGAGGGAATCTTCTAATCCAAAAGTCAATAAGGTGGGTTGCACTTATTCGGATTCTGACAATGTGATCCACATGCTTGATTCTTCTGACCACACTATTAATTTTATCAATATCAAGAACAAGACTCAAGCTAAATCTTCCAACGTGGTGATTAGATCCCAAGGTAAGGTCACCTTGCGAAGAGTGGGCTCTTCCTCCTCTTCCTCTTATAAACAAACAGTGACCCAGGGGTCTAAAATAACAACAACAACATATTTAATGCATAACTATAATCTAGTTGATCATCTTCAACACATGTCAACTCAGATATCAATTTTAGAAATAGTTAAAATCTCTCATGCACATCAAGAGATTCTTGATCAAGCTCTCTTAGTAGCTAACATTCCCAAGGACCTAGACATAGACAAATTTTAGTTCATATTCGATCATCTTTCTTTCCCACACTATTTGACCTTTTTGGATGAAGATAATAAATCTATTAGTCATCCCCACAACCAGGTCCTCCACATTGAGGTCCTTATACACAATCATAGATTGAAAAGTGTCTTGATAGATGGAGGCGCAAGTTTGAATATTTTTACCTTCAATTTGGTTAGAGAACTTGGTTTTTTTAGAGCATGATATTTGATCAAGAAGGAAAATCATAATTAAATCATATAATGAAGAAGAACACTCTTCTAAAGGCATGGTGGTCTTACCCATACAAGTGGGTACTATTCAAAGGGATGTTATTTTTCAAGTCTTAGATTTTCCACTCGCGTACACAATACTCCTTGGTAGACCATGGATACATGAAATGAAGGTAGTGCCATCAACATACCATCAATGCATCAAATTTCCCCATAATAGAATTGAGGACACTATTCTGATAGAATAAATGTATACTTGCAAGAATGTTAAGAAAATTGAAAGCATGGTTTTGCATAATAAAGAGGCTCTAAGGAACCAAGAAACCAAGAGCTCAAGACAAGAAATACTCATTGAATTTGGAAAGAGGCTAAGCATAAAAGATTATATAATAGGAGAATACAAGCTGGATGCTTCATGTTATATGATTAACCTTCCCATTTCACCTAAATCTTATGGTAGACCATCATCTTCTTTCCAACCTACTAGTACATCCACTCCTAAGATTCACAAAGCCACTGGTATGGTCAAAGCACAAAAGTCTCTTGTTGAGGAGAATAAGGATAAGGAAGTCCTTCAATGGCTATATAGAGAAGAAGAACAAGAACATGAAGTGAAATATGTTGAAATTTCTCCTGAGGAATATGGCATAGGATACCAACTCATACAAAAGATGGGGTATGATGGGAAGAGTCTTCTTGGAAAAGGCAAAGGAAAAGGCATTTTTGAACTCTTAAATACCAAATTCTATAAACCTAAGGCTAAAATTGGAGTAGGGTACTATGAACAAAAATTTAAACCATCCTCTACAAGTGGCCTTGTATGTGATAAATCCAGAGAACCTAATGATGAGGATGAGGATGTTATCCCTAGGCCTTATGAAATATTGTTGCATATACCTATAGAAAATCCAAGAGAACCCCACTTACCATTAAACATCACCAATTTGTATATTGAGGAAAATAATGAGGAGACTATAACTGAAGAATAAATTAATGAGCATGCATTATTCATATCACAAGAACCTAGACAACAAAAAGAGAGCTCTACAAAGGAAAGACATCCCAACTAGGGGTAGCTTATTGATATTGCACACTTTGTATATCTACATAGATTCATAGATCTATCCAAAGAGATAAGACAACCTAGGTCACCATACATACCTTAGATGGATTATGGGAAAAACTCTTGAGCTATGAGAAACCAAACACATAATCAAGAAACTAAAATTCAAGATAGTCAAATTGATGAAACCAACATAAATCTAGATGAAATTGAGTGAAAAGATATGAATCAAGAGAGTGATAATGAAGAATATCCTATGACTATATCTCAGTACTTGGGATGATCTATTAGTATCAAAACTAACTCTCATGAGTATGAATGAGACTCACTATCTGATGCTATAATGGCATAGAATTTGATGTAATTCACAGGTATGTCTCTACTTCTAATTTTGAGATTGGTGAGAGTTCTAACACACAACATGACCTAGAAGATAATCTGGATCATCCAACTATTGAATCTATTGTGATACCTCCTACTCAACCTACATTTGAATAATAAGAGTCTCCTCCCAATAGTCCTTCTACCATTCTTCCTCAAAATATCAACTAAAATTTGGGTTCAAGGTCTAGAATTATGATGGTCCCTCTACAAAGATTCCTCCACCAGAGAGATGAGATTGAACGAGAAGATAATATTTGTTTCATAAATAGATCAAGATGGTTAGGTTTTAAAAAAACTTCTCATAACTCCTCTAACGATCCTATAACAAGTCACACTCAAAACAATTCTATAGAAGACAACTTACTTGACTTATCCTTGGTAACCATGAATGATGATGATGATATTGGATTCTTTTCCCTTGATCCCATTGATTCCTTACCTCTTGTCTACCCTAAATTAATTGAGTGGAACACCTCTGAGCCCATGAACCTCTTGTAATTCACCAATGGTCACAACCTGTCATGTTCTCTCAATGTTATTGAGCCCCCTCCCTCTTCCACCAGTGCAACAAGAAGCAACATGCCAATAGTAGATATCAAGTATCTTAGTCATAAAAATAAAAGAAAAATCGATTTGATGGTGAAAATCACTCTTTGGTAGTGTTAGATACAAAAATAATAAAAATAAAAGACATATCCAATGGTGAAAACCTCTCTGAGGCACCTATGAATGAGATACTTGATATTCTCCCTGACCATTTTTAGTAAAGATCTTCAGTGATTATAGAGCCTACACAGTGAGTGAACTTGGGAACAAAATAAAATCCACAAACTATACATCTTTCTCAACCTTTTCTCAAAGAATAAAAACAATAGTTCATTCAGTTATTTAAAGAGAAAAAGATCAATTTTGCATGGTCCTATTTCAACATTCCTGGCTTGGACACAAATCTCATCATGCATCACTTATCTATTGCACCAGATGACAAACCAATTAAAAAAAACTAAGAAAGATGCACCCCCCATAGCATTATAGATTAAGGTAGAATTGGAAAAGTTATTCAAACTTACATTCATATGAGATATAGACTATGCTGAATGGATCTCTATAAGGAATATACAAAAATTAAATGAACTAAAGGAAAGAATCCAAGTGAGTGAAGCAAAAGGAAGTGTTTTACCATTAACACAATGAAACAAAGATAGCTTCAAGATCTTATCAAAACCATCAAGATGCTCCAAGATCAACACAATGAGACAAAGATTTTGAAAGGGGAAAGAAAAGAAAACCCCTTGTGACATTATGAATGAGGCCATAGCCTAAAAAGGAGAGAGAGAGAGAGAGTTGCTCATTTATAATAACTTCTTCTAAGAAATGAGAGAGGAGCATCTCTTAAATAGAGATGAGGTGAGGAGTTACTAAGTAACTCACCAATCTATGAATGCCATCATTCATAATAGGTGTGTGAAAAGTGTCAAGGTCCTCTTAAGGAGGAATAAACTTATTTCCTTATAAAGGAATTACAAAATATGAGTTGTCTTCCCACATGGACTAGAGGAAAAATTACAATTAGGATACCTTAGCTTATCCAAATTTAAATAATACACCAAGGAAATATGATTGATTCTAACACACCCCTTTAATCTTTACTTGGGGAGTTTACATCAAGGGAATTAAACCCAATTTTTTACAATGAGATAGAAATGTCTCTTTACAATATCTGCAACTTGATCTTCAATACAAGGAAGATATTTGATTGTCTTGATCCAAGTCTTCATCTAGTCTTCTTTAACCATGGGTACAATTGGTACTTCAAATAGGATAGAGCTAAGAGATTCAATTATGTCTTTGGAAAGGTCCATGATATATCACTTGAATCAAAGAATAGAAAAACCACAAGTAGATTTCCCATAGTTGGGATCTACCCTTGATACAAATCAATACACCATTGAAAAGAAAGTCATAATATGTATCATAAAATAATTCAACTTTAGATAATAATTGAAAACTTTAGAATGAGATTAATCATGGGGAATCATAAAAATGTGCAATGTAGCTAACATGATATCAAGATAAACCATAAGCTCAAAGTGAGTTGTAATAAACATTATCAATGCTCTCATAAAAGAAACATACTAATGCATAAATGACCACAGACAAGGCCAACTAATGAGACCTGTATCAACATTGAATCAATCACATGGATATAGACATTCCATAAATGAGTCATCTGACTGCAAGTGAATAAGTCTTGACACCATCACCTACATGACCCACGATCTAAGAAATGAATAATGAAGTGCATAATCACATTAGTAATTTATAAAGAGATATGAGAGAGAATAAACCATAATCCAGGTAGAACATATGACTCAAACACCAAATCAACATTTGATTTGATTTTCCAATCATGTCTACCGTCATGAACTAGAATCAAGGAACCATTAAGGAGATAAAAAATTTAAACCAACATAAATGAAACAAATATTGACATATGCTAAATAATAATTTGAACTAAGGATTATGAGTGTGAAAAACATATTGCCTTCCAAAAAGATGAGAAAAAAATTGAAGTAAGTGCATCCCAATGCAACTTACAAAAGAACAAGTTGAAAAACATCAATTGAAGTAAGCGCAACCTAGTGCCACTTACAAATAGAACAAGTTGATAAACATCAACTAAAGTAAGTGCATCCTAGTGTAAATTACAAATAGAGCAAGTTGATAAACATCAATTGAAGTAAGTGCATCCCGGTGCAACTTACAAATGGATCAAGTTGATAAACATCAACTGAAGTAAGTGCATCCCAGTGCAACTTACAAACTAGAACAAAGGATCAAATGGAACTCATAAAAGATGCAACTAAGTGCATAACAATAGATCATATAAAATATGATAGCAATTAAATGCTCAATAATTAGCCACTGGAAGGCAATGTTGTTAGATAGCTCACAATACTTGAACAAAATTAAAATTTAGTAATGCAATGAATTAAATAGATAGCCCATTTTTTATAGAGGGCCAGAAACATTAGAACGAATTGAACTTAGCATGACAAATTTGATAACCATTATCCTTTTGATGATTTTGACAAAAAAAAAAGTTTAAAAAACTTTAATATAGATTTGAAAAAATAGAGTTTAAAATAAAATTAATTGAAAGAATTAACTATTTAAGAGCATAAATAGATTAGACAAATTTTGAAACACTAAATTAAGGATGATATCAAATTGTGTTCCTGGATTTAACTTAATGTTAACGAAGAAATAAATTCAATGAGAAACAAATTGTTAGTGCATCTATTTATCAAAATGATAGTTGAAAAAAGTTTATATTGATGAAATGAATATGGGGTTAAAATGGTTTTTTTTTAAAAATGAAGTGGAAATTTTGTTTTAACGTTTAAACTTTTTTTTGTTAAACAAATTTGAATTTATTTTGTTGAATATAGGCTAAGGAGTCTAATGATTAAAAAAGACTAATAATAGTGCTACAATGAAATGATAAAAAGTTGTATTAACTAGAAAACATGTAATAATAACCCGCAATGTTATAAAAAAAGGAACTAAGAATAAAAAAAGTTATAATATGAAATTAGTGCCAAATTGAAGAAATGAAATAAGAGTTACAACAACATGTAATTACCAGAAAGAATGGTATTGTCATGACACCTTATTTTAACTATGGATATTCTCATACTAACCTAGGCACATCTCTCAGTGTCAAAGATAGAAAAATGACTAGACTCTGCAACTACAGAGGTCGGCTCAAATCCTCTAGTCTGTAGAAAACTTACACAACTTCAATATTCTCCAAAAGGGAAAGCCTTATGGAAAGTCCAAGGTTGAGAGTGCTGGAATAATTTGTCACTTAAACAAGGCTGCATTACAAAGAACAAGCTGCAAAACAAACAAGAGGATAAGGTTGCACGTGGGAAGGTAGAAAATGTAATGTTAAACAACAATAAACAAAAAAGGTTGCTGCGCAAGAGGAGGGAGAGATAAGATTCTCTATAAAAGTATTAAAAGTATATTATGTTATATATCTCTATTTGGATTTTCAAATATATATAATACTTTTAAGTTTTATATTAATAATCTCTAAACACCATGATTAAACATGAGCATAGTATAACTATACATTAATACAAACACATTATAGAAAACTTCTGAACAGAGAAGGTGCCAATTTAATTTACAGAGCTTGGAGAGCATTCCATTGAGCTCAGAGTGCATGTACACCACCCCATACAATATTTATGAGAATAAAATTTGCATTTAAGCTATTAAAATATACTGCCGATATAGAGATCAGAAGAAAAATGAAAAAAAAAAGTTGGGTCAATGATGCATCTATGGTTAGGAACTATAGGAGAGATGTTGCACAAGTAACAAAGAAGGTTGCTACTAAAAGTGAGGTAAAGATATGAAGAGTAGTAAATAAATCTTCACAAAATTGAGGGGATATTAGTGCATCTAATGGTAAGGGAGCATGTGTGGGAAAGGGGAGCTAGTAGCAGTGTGGGAAACAACAAGGCTGGTTGCGTAGGGAGATAGCTGCGCCAGGAACTAATAAGGAACAATGATTTGATTATGTTTTAATTTGAGCCACCTTAGAACATTCTACTACCTCCCACACAATGATGAAGAGATAGGTTGAAAGTAAGTTGGGTAAGTTTTCTTAGTTACTCCAACACAACCACACAAACCACTTCAAATAAAATATATGTGAGGAAAAGATGCATGGGAGAGAGAAAGAGAAGGTAGCAAGGAGGGTGGGATTTTTTATAAATTACCTGGCAGTGAGTAAAATGAAATATAAAATAGAAGATTAAATATGCATTTTAAACAACAATTGATAAACTAAATGAAATGAATAATAAACAGAAGACAAAGATAGATAAACACAAGTATTTAATCTATAACCAAAGATTTAATAAAGAAATGGGGCAGAGATAAATGTTCAGATGAAGATATAAAATAGATCCCACAACAACATAGTTAGACAAATGAAAATAAAAGATATATAAAACCAGAAAAGAGAAAATAGAGATGAATATAACATCAACAAAGATTAGTTAATAGAAAAAGAGAGTTAAATAATGACCAATCTTCCATGGATAGAGATATCAAAAAATGCAAACCCTTGCGGTCTCTCAATAGAGGGTGAATTTAGATCTAGTTAAACAAAACTTAGAAATGAAGAAACTAAGCTGGGTTTGGTGGTGAACCGTCCAAACCCCCCCAAAAAAACATAAACTACTATCTAGCAGAAAGCCTTCCAAAGAGGGTTAGAAACTTAAAAGATTAAAATAACAAAGAAACATGAAAGAGATGTAACCAAAGTTATTTCTACAAAAAAATGAAAAACCTACAACAAAAAGTTAGCAAAAAAGCTTGCTCCTTTGAATGGTACCTTCACTCAAAATAAGAATTAGCCTACTCTGATACCATGTAAGGAATATACAAAAAATGAAATGAACTAAAGGAGAGAATCCAAATGAGTGAAGCAAAAGTGTTTTACCATTAACACAACGAAAGAGAGATAGCTTCAAGATCTTATCAAAACCATCAAGATGCTCTGAGATCAACACAATGAGACAATGATTTTGAAAGGGGAAAGCAAAGAAAACTCCTTGTGACATCATGAATGAGGCCATAGCCTAGAGAGAGAGAGAGAGAGAGTTGCTCATTTACAATAACTTCATCTTCTAAGAAATGAGAGAGGAGCATATCTTAAATAGAGATGAGGAGAGGAGTTACTAGGTAACTCACCAATCTATGAATGCCATCATTCATAATAGGTGTGTGAAAAGTGTCAAGGTCCTCTTATGGAGGAATACAATAATTTCCTTATAAAGGAATTGCAAAATATGAGTTGTCCTCCCACTTGGACTAGAGGATAAATTATAATTAGAATACCTTGGCTTACCCAAATTTAAATAATACACCAAGGAAATATTATTAATTATAACAATCTCACATATTGTACCTATTTCAAAAGTAGAAAAATCAATACAGGTATGTATAAAATTCAAAGACTTGAATAAAGCTTGTCCCAAAGATGACTTCCCGATGCCAAATATAGACATGATTGTGGATCTTAATGTTTTTTTCTAGATGTATTCTCTAATGGATGGATTTTATGGTTATAATAAAATACGTATTGAACTTGAAGAACAAGAAAAGACAACATTCACTTTTTCTTGGGGTACTTTTTGCTAGAATGTTATGCCCTTTGGATTGAAAAATGTTGGTGCAACATATTAGCGAGAGATGATGACTATCTTTCATGACATGATGCACAAGTATATGGAAGAGTATGTGGATGAAACCTTGGATAAATAAACTACAAGAGATGTAAACCTTTCTTATTTGGATAAAATCTTTATAAGAATGGAACAGTTCAAGCTATGACTCAATCCAAATAAGTGTGCTTTTAGGGTTACCTCAAGCAAAATTTTAGGATGCATTGTTTCAACATGAGGTATTGAAGTGGGTCTTACTAAAGTGAAAGCTATAATGGAAATGAAACCACCTCATAATATCAGTCAGATGAGAACAATGGAGGGAAAGCTACAACCAACAAGAAGATTTATCTCACAACTAGCTGATAAAGCACAACCCTTCACCAAGACTTTGCATAAGGGTGTGACTTTTAAATGGAATAAGGATTGCAAGAAGAAATTACAATAGATCAAAAGAGTACTTAAAAAATCCTTTTGTGATAATGGCTTCTATTCCTGGTAAACCATTATTTCTTTACATAAAAGCCACTACTTCTTCCTTGGGAGCATTGCTCGTACAACACGATGATCAAGGTCGCGAAAGAGAAATATACTATATAAGAAGAACATTGGTATTCTATGAGATAAATTACAAAATCATTGAGAAAGCTTTTTTGGAAGTGGTATTTTCTTCCCAAAAATTTAGACACTATATGCTAGCTCACTCTACACAAATGATCGCAAAGATCAATCCTCTCAAATACTTGTCAAGCAAATAAATATTAAATAGATGGTTGGAGAAATAGGTTATGACTCTTAGTGAATTTGACATTACATATGTCAAGTGAAAAAAAATGAAAGGACAATTTTTGGTGGATCAGCTAGATGATGTACCTTTGCAAGACACAATCTCTCATTGTTGAATTCCCTGATTAGTCAATTTTGCATTTAACACAACACCCTTGGAAGATATACTTTGATGGATCATTCACACAACAAGGTGTGGGTGTTGGCATTCTCTTTGTCTCTCTTCAGGGATATAAGATTCCAAAGGCCTAAAAGATGATCTTCCCTTGTACCAACAACATAGAGGAATATGAAGAATTGGTCAATGGGTTAAAATTGACTATTGAGTAGAAAATTAAGGAACTACATATCTATGGTGACTCCCAGCTTATTATCAATCAAATAAATGATGAATACCAAACTAAGGATGAAAAAATCCTACCATACAAGTGCATGATTGATGACCTAAAGAAGTACTTCATATTCATCACCTTCCACTATGAATTCCTGGTGCAAGAACTCCCTTTCCCTACTTAGGATACACCTGAATCTCAGATTGTCTATAGTATCATTTCTCATGACACTTCCCACTACAACCAAATCTCTTCCTACCTCAAAAATCAAACCATTTGTGACTCTTTTTTCTAGAGAAAAAAAACATAATCTCATTTGAAATGCCTCTCGATATCTCATCGTTGTAAATGACATGTTTAGGAGAGGTCTTGATGGTACACTTCTTAGGTGTCTAGACAGTGAGGAGTCTAAAAGAGTGCTTAGAGAGGTTCATGAGGGCATGTGTGAATCACACTCAAATGGTTTTTCCTTAGCAAAGAAGCTTCATAGATATGGTTATTATTGGCCTACCATGGAGAAAGATATTGTTCAATACGTCAAGATCTGTAAAAAATGCCAGGTCCATGTAAATCTGAATCACGCTCCTGCTAGAGAATTATTGTCATTTATTACCCACTAACCTTTTTAGCAATTGAACTTTGGTCTTGTAGGAAAAATATATCATTTATCCTCAAATGGGCACAAGTTCATTATCACAACCACTGAGTACTTCACTAAGTGGGTTGAAGCTATACTTCTTATCAAAGAAACAAGGAAATAAGTGGCCATGTTTATACTCAATTACATTATCTATAGATATGGTATTCCCTCTTCAATTGTCACAAATAATAGGGGAAAATTCAAGATCAAAGAAATTGATGAGCTATGCACTAATTTTCATATCACACATCATTCCTCTTTTATATATTATCCTTAAGGGAATGGATAGGTAGAAGCTTCAAATAAAACAATCCTTAAGAACTTGCACATACCAATTAAAAAATCTGGAAAGGATAGACACTTTTAGTTGAATCCATCTTTATGGGCTTACAGAACAAGCATCATAACACCTACAGGGGCTACACCATTCTCACTAGTCTATGGTTTTGAAGCAGCCTTACCGATTGAAGTCAAAATACTATCACTTAGGGTATCACTACATGGGCTTGTCACATATGAAGATTACACAATCTCTTGACTTCAAGAACTGGAATTACTTGATGAGTGTAGAAAAGAAGTATGTGACCATCTAAGGGTCTACCAAAAGAGAATGTTTAAGGGCTATAAAAAAAAGTATATCATCACGAGTTTTAGGTTGGTGATCTTGTTTTGAGAGAGAACCCAAAAACTCAACACAGAGAACAAAAAGGCAAATTTGAACCTAACTAGCTAGGTCCTATTATCATTAGTGCAACATTCAGTTTGGGAGCTTATCAACTGGCTACTACACAAGGAGAAGTTCTCTTAGAGTATATGAACTCTCTCCACCTGAAATGGTTTTATATTTAGACATTTTGCATCTTATACAACAACTTATGATTCTACAAAAATCCTAAAAATCATATAACACTAGTACATTTGAGGCCAATTTGCGACAGCTATGTGTCACAAATGCGATGGCTATGTGTCGCAATAGTGACACCCATTGACGTCATAGTTTTTTAGTCACAAATTGCCATGTCTATGGGTAGCCGTCGCCATTGCGACACCTAGCCATCGCAAAGTCGCCCCTTCACTCATTTTGGCCCTCCGTCGTATTGTGACTCTAGGGCGTCGCAATTGCGACGGCCCTCCGAAGCAATTGCGACGGGCATGGCCGTCGCCCATATGACCCTTATCCATTCTGGGCCTCCGCCGCATTGCGACGGTAGGGCGTCGCAATTGCGACGACCCTCCAAAGCAATTGCGATGGGCTCCCATCGCATTGCTTCGGAGGGCTGTTGCAATTGCGGCGGGCTCCCAAGCAATTGCGATGGGAGCCCGTCACAATTGCGACGGCCCTGGGTAAATTAAAAAAAATAAATGATTGTATACATTGCTAATGAACCGCATTAATGCTTATTTCTTTCAACAAATGAGGACAGTCACTGTAAAGACAACATGATGATGCACACTCACTGTAAGGACAGTCACAAATGAGGACATCTCACAGTGACTGTCCCTTGTGTGATTGCCACTTGAATGTATTGCTATTCAGCCACATTAATGCTTTTCTTCTTCAAAAAATGAGGATAGTCACTGTAAAGACAATATGATAATGTACACTTACTGTAAAGACAACATGATAATGTACACTCACTGTAAAGACAACATGATAATGAGGACAGTCACTGTAAAGACAACATGATGATGTACACTCACTGTAAGGACAGTCACAAATGAGGACATCTCACAGTGACTGTCCCTTGTGTGATTGCCACTTGAATGTATTGTATTGGCTGAATAGCAATACATTCAAGTGGCAATCACACAAGGGACAGTCACTGTGAGATGTCCTCATTTGTGACTGTCCTTACAGTGAGTGTACATCATCATGTTGTCTTTACAGTGACTATCCTCATTATCATGTTGTCTTTACAGTGAGTGTACATTATCATGTTGTCTTTACAGTAAGTGTACATTATCATGTTGTCTTTACAGTGACTATCCTCATTTGTTGAAGAAGAAAAGCATTAATGTGGCTGAATAGCAATACATTCAAGTGGCAATCACACAAGGGACAGTCACTGTGAGATGTCCTCATTTGTGACTGTCCTTACAGTGAGTGTACATCATCATGTTGTCTTTACAGTGACTGTCCTCATTATCATGTTGTCTTTACAGTGAGTGTACATTATCATGTTGTCTTTACAGTAAGTGTACATTATCATGTTGTCTTTACAGTGACTATCCTCATTTGTTGAAGAAGAAAAGCATTAATGTGGCTGAATAGCAATACATTCAAGTGGCAATCACACAAGGGACAGTCACTGTGAGATGTCCTCATTTGTGACTGTCCTTACAGTGAGTGTACATTATCATGTTGTCTTTACAGTGAGTGTACATTATCATGTTGTCTCAATCTATACATGAACGATAATACAAATATTGAATGCATTATATTCTGTCATTCTATACATGTACGACGATTCAAATATCGAGTGCATTATATTATCTCAGTTTATACATGAGCGATAAATTTCATTTGCAATTTGTATAGGAGGATCAGATGACACAGAAGATAAAGAATCTCAGGATGAGGTATGGGAGAAGGCTATATCAGAGGAAAAGCTAGGGCTTTGTTAGTGTCCCTTGTGACAGTAACAAAATTTGATGAAAATAATTTTTGTTTCACTCAACTTTGACATTCACAACTTCCTCTTTTATTATAATAAGAAAAAATACAGTGACTTTAGAGAAAATAATGAAACTAATACAATTGCAATACGATGGTATTTAGAACAAACAGAGCTTCACAACCATCAAAGAAGAAAAAAGAACATGCATATATCGAGTACTCCTCAATCAGAGAGATAGAGAAGAATTCAAAACATACCCAGACTGAACATGGCCATACCAAGACCAGCATCAGACAATATTCTTATTGATTGCTCTAGGATAGCTGGCATTTCAACTTTCCATCTGCAAAATAGATTATAAAAACATGAAAATATATCAGAGATGTTTGATATTGATACAAAACAACACAGATTCATTTCTTCGTACACCTGTATATCATAAAAATCCTTGCACACTTCAAAAAATTGTATTGCCTTTTACTTACTCAAAAGTAATTTGCATAAAGCAGTCATTTGATTAACATGGATCCTAATATTCACAAGTACATGGTCATGTGCTCCATCGTAGCATCTTATAGATTTAGATCTGTTCTCTGAAATAATTCAATGTTTTGTTTACAATCCACAAAAGAAATATTTTCCCTCGTCTACTTAATCCTAAACAAAAGGCCATATAGCAATATAGATAGAACTATATAAAAGAAACCATAAACAATGGTAACCTTAGCAGCAACAAGAAATTGTTGCAAAAACTTTACCTTATCATACCCAGATTGTTGCTTTGCCTAGCGGAGGGAAATTTGATCAGTAAAATTGACACAGAGTATGCTGTCTCCATTGTCATGCTGGATAACAAAACACCAACTTTAATGGGCATGTACGTACTGTCCCTTGTGTAATTGCCACTTGAATGCATTGCTATTGAACCACATTAATGCTTTTTTCCTTCAACAAATGAGGATAGTCGCTATAAAGACAACATGATAATGTACACTCACTGTAAGGATAGTCACAAATGAGGAAATCTCAGAGTGATTATCCCTTGTGTAATTGCCACTTGAATACATTGCTATTGAACCACATTAATGCTTTTTTCCTTCAACAAATGAGGACAGTCACTGTAAAGACAACATGATAATGTACACTCACTATAAGGATAGTCACAAATGAGGACATCTCACAGTGACTGTCCCTTGTGTAATTGCCACTTGAATGTATTGCTATTCAGCCACATTAATGCTTTTCTTCTTCAAAAAATGAGGATAGTCACTCTAAAGACAACATGATAATGTACACGGGCTGTAAGTGTACATTATCATGTTGTCTTTACAGTGACTGTCCTCCTTCAAGTGGCAATTACACAAGGGACAGTCACTGTAAAGACAACATGATAATGTAGAGAAACATTGTCATTTGTATTTTCAACAGCGCCGAGAGAGATTCCCTCTGTGAAATCACAGCTACAATTTCTGATTACGTTGGGTTTATTTTTCTTTTGTCATTATTATGTAATCTGGTATTCAGCTGTTACAGAGCTAAAATACCCAGAAATGAGGACATATCTGTGTTGAATTTATTGTTAGCGGCTTTGGTTATTTAGAAGTTTAATTTTATTTGTTCATCTTTCAAGCACAAACGTTTTGTGGACCGTAACGTCTTCATTGTTTCGGGTATGCAATGAAACAGCCCTAACTTGCGACTACCTTCACGATACTTGTGTACATTATCATGTTGTATTTACTGTCACTGTCCTCATTCAAGTGGCAATTACACAAGGGACAGTCACTGTGAGATGTCCTCATTTGTGACAAGGACAGTCACACATGACGACATCTCACAGTGACTGTCCCTTGTGTAATTGCCACTTGAATGTATTGCTATTCAACCACATTTATGGGCCCATTTGGACCACGGCACACAGTAGCATCTACAGAGAAGAATATCCTAGGTGTAACAAGTTGTAAGAATATACCAACAGTTCTAAGAAGTTCCCTAGCACATAGTAGCATCTACAGAGAAGAATATACAACATGAGGGCAGCCACTGTAAAGACAACATGATAATGTACACTCATTGTATGTGTACATTATCATGTTGTCTTTACAGTGACTGTCCTCATTCAAGTGGCAATTACAAAAGGGACAGTCACTGTGAGATGTCCTCATTTGTGACAAGGATAGTCACACATGATGACATCTCACAGTGACTGTGATGCAGGGGCATCCCTCATGCAAACCAAAAACCATGTGATTGAAGAAAGACACCATGAAGCCAAGAAGTCATCCCATCCTATTGAAACAAGCACCTACTTTCCTAAGGTTACATCATATCACCATGGAGCCTTGTGTTGAAGGATTGATAGACTAAATGTTTTAAGATGTTTTCAATGGTTTATTATTTAAGTTTTCTTGTTTGTAATAATGGTTACAGGATTGATTAACATCTCCTTGTAACCCATCCACATGTTTGGACTATGACCCCTTGGTATTGTTATAAGCCTTGGGTATCAATTAGTCTTTGGATGTAATTTGATTGCTAGGTGTTTGTTAGGTGTTTTAGGAGTTTTGGAAGATTAATAAAGGTCTAAAACTATTCAAAACACATTTTAGCCTTTCTCGGCAAGAATGTTTGCAAAATTGTTAACAATATGTAATGCAACTTTTAAAAGTTGCTTCAAAAGTTGTTATTTGTTGTATTGAACAGACATAACCATCTAGATGGTTAAGAAACTATCCACAGAGCCTTTTTAGGCTTCCAATGGTCGAAGGAATGGCAGAGGAGACTTGGAGAACCATTTTGCTTTCAAAATTTAATAAATAACCCTGTTTTAGAGCATTTCCTGTGCAAAAACTAACTCTGTACGGATGTACGGATGATGGTTCTATGATCAAACTGGCTTGGAAATTGTATTAGAGATATTAGATACTCTGAGAGTTGGTTTGGAGGATTTAACTTGTTTTAAATCAAAGTTATTGTATTTTCTCTGAACCTTGTCTGCAAACCCTTGTTTTCAAGGTATTGACTGCTCTTATGGCCATAACCTGAGTTTTAACCATTGAAAATTCTTTATTCTTGGCAAGATGAAGGTTAGACATGTATATTTTCATATTCCAAAGGCTTTAGAACAGGATGTTAAGTCTGTGCATGGTGAAGGCGAGCCCTAGTTCAAAGACTCTATTGTTTTTTACTAGGATTTGATGAGAAATGAAGGATCAGAGTCTAGAAGTGTGTGAAGGACCCCTGATCTTGGTTTTTGTGAATTTCTAAGGTATGAACAACAATCTAAAACTCTGATTCTAATTCCAAGAGCCCATTCTTCAACACTTGTCTTGAGACCCAAGCCTAATTGCATGCATTAGGTCTGCGGACTTGACAAGAGAAGAGGAGTGCAGGAGTGGAGTTGGGGTCTGAGGTTTGGAGGTTTGAAAGAACATCAAAAAGGGTGTCTAGAAATCACATAATGTCATTTAGTCTTTTGGCAATCTGCAGAGTTAATGGGGCAGAGCAGGTTTCATAGACCTAGCTACTAGAGCCACTAGGTCATTTTGCTATTCTGATGCCTTGGGCTGTTAGGACCAAAACTAATACATGTTTCTAGTTATTTAAGTGATATCTAAGTGGTTACTAAGTTTTTTTGAAGGGGGTAAGGTCTGGAACCTTAAGAACACCATTTGATCAAATTCAGAGCACTTGTCCCTAAAGAGAAAACTGAACTTGATTGGGTTTGAGTACATAAGTTGTTGTGTGATCTTTGAAACCTTTAAATTCATTACCTTGCAGAGTTCAAACATTCACCTATAAGAATCAGAGTCTAATTTTTTGGATTAATTCATTTTTGGTGTCTTGAAGTGGGTTGGGTAATGATCCATGTTTCTTTGCTGACCACTCTGCATCAGACTATCCCTTGTGTAATTGCCACTTGAATGTATTGCTATTCAACCACATTTATGGGCCCGTTTGGACCACGGCACATAGTAGCATCTACAAAGAAGAATATCCCAGGTGTAACCTGGTTGTAAGAATATACCAACAGTTCTAAGAAGTTCCCTAGCACATAGTAGCATCTACAGAGAAGAATATGGGTCAACGAGGTTGACTTCAAAGCCATGCAATCTAATGGTAATAGTAATATCATAATTTGACATACTATCAGAAATACTTCCTAAATAGACTATTCAATCTTATAAGAGATGGATTCATGAGAACTATTATTTATGAAATATGAGTCAATGACTTTAATTAAAAAAATTACACAATCTAATTCTTGTAAAAATATCAAAATTTGACACATTGAAAATACCTTCCAAAAGTATCCTTAATTGATTAATATGAATCACTACTCATGAAATATAATTTTATAAACCTAATCTAAAAACTACACAATAAAAATCTTAATAGCAATATTGTAAGAAACTATTCCCAAAAGCAAGCCTAACAAAATTTGATGAAAATAATTTTTGTTTCACTCAACTTTGACATTCACAACTTCCTCTTTTATTATAATAAGAAAAAAAATGTCTTTTTAGATATACCTCATGAACCATACTCGAATAATCTATCATTTTTCTTCTCAAAAACATATTTGCAGAGCCTGCTTCTTTTACTTGTTTGTACTTTTATCTCTCTGATGGAAAGGGTTCCTTCAGGACACATTTTTCCAAGTTCACTACTTGAGATATTTGAGGAGGGTTCCCCTGCTTGAGTATCCATCCAACCCATATTCGAGTAGTTCTACAATTGCACAGTCTAAATTAATAATACTGACAATTGAATGATGAATGATGATATATAGAATTGATATAAACTAATCCTAAAAACACTAAAACGTTATTAATATATTTATATTTCATAAATAAAATTGATATAAAAGATCTGGAAAGATACATTAAAAAATAGAAAAATAGTAATTTATAATAGAAGGAAACTTAAATTGCTATTTAAAAAAAAAAACAAGAGTCTTAAATCTTATCATTTTGTTTCATTATCATCCATAAGTACACACCTCTAGCATAATAATTATATTTTACCACCCATAAAATGAAAAAAAGATTTTCACAAGAGAAATTGAAGCTAGATTATAAAAATGAACCATCTTATTGGAAACTGGAACTGTTATCATACCCAAAAGGACTACAAAATTTCACCTTATCATACCCAGATTGTTGCTTTGCCTGGCAGGGGGTTGCATCTGCATTTGTTGAGAGCGAGCCCTAGATCAAAAACTACCATGTTTTTGGCTGGGAAGATGGTAATCAGATTAAAATCAGGAGCTTGCATCGTATTGAGGACTTGAAAACTTGTGCATTCTTGTTTATCTGGATCAGGAGAACACTCCAAAACTCTGATCTTGGTTTCATACACCCATTTTCAATGCTTTGTTTTGGAACCCACACCTAAAAGCATGCATTAGGTCTGCGGACTCAATGAAGACATTGATATGCTGGAGTGGAGTCAGGGTCTGGGAGTTGGTGGTCTGTTAGAAATCCCAAAAGGGTACTCAGAAAACATATAACTTCTTAGAGTCCTTTGGCAAGTTGCAGAGTTATGGCTGCAGAGCAGGTTTGGGAGACCTACCAGGGTCACTAGGTCAGTTTGTTATTTTGATGTCTTGGGTTGTTTAGATCACAACCAATGCATGATTCTTGTTATTTAGATGATATCTAAGGGGTTTCTAAGTTTTTCTGCAGGAAGTAAGATCTAGAACCTTAAAAGTCTCTTTTGATAGAAAATCAAGGAACTTGTCCCTAAAAGGAAATTTGTTATTGAATGGGATTGAGTCCATAAGTTGTTGTGTGATCCTTGAAACCTTCAAATTCATTACTTTGCAGAGTTTAAACATTAACCTATAGAAATCAGAGCCTAATTGATTGGTTGAGTCATTTTGGTGTCTTGAAGTGGGTTGGGACATAGATCCAAGTTTCTTGTTGACTACTCTGCATCACTATTGAACCACATTAATGCTTTTTTCCTTCAACAAATGAGGATAGTAACTGTAAAGAAAACATGATAATGTACACTCACTGTAAGGATAGTCACAAATGAGGAAATCTCAGAGTGATTATCCCTTGTGTAATTGCCGCTTGAATACATTGCTATTGAACCACATTAATGCTTTTTTCCTTCAAGTGGCAATTACACAAGGGACAGTCACTGTGAGATGTACTCATTTGTGACAAGGATAGTCACACATGAGGACATCTCATAGTGACTGTCCCTTGTGTAATTGCCACTTGAATGTATTGCTATTCAACCACATTTATGGGCCTATTTGGACCATGGCACACAGTAGCATCTACAGAGAAGAATATCCCAGGTGTAACAAGTTGTAAGAATATACCAACAGTTCTAAGAAGTTCCCTAGCACATAGTAGCATCTACAGAGAAGAATATACAACATGAGGGCAGACACTATAAAGACAACATGATAATGTACACTCATTGTATGTGTACATTATCATGTTGTCTTTACAGTGACTGTCCTCATTCAAGTGGCAATTATAGAAGGGACAGTCATTGTGAGATGTCCTCATTTGTGACAAGGACAGTCACACATGAGGACATCTCACAGTGATTGTCCCTTGTGTAATTGCCACTTGAATGTATTGCTATTGAACCACATTAATGCTTTTCTTCTTCAACAAATGAGGACAGTCACTCTAAAGACAACATGATAATGTACACTCACTGTAAGGACAGTCACAAATGAGGACATCTCACAGTGACTGTCCCTTGTGTGATTGCCACTTGAATGTATTGCTATTGAACCACATTAATGCTTTTCTTCTTCAACAAATGAGGATAGTCACTCTAAAGACAACATGATAATGTACACTCACTGTAAGTGTACATTATCATGTTGTCTTTACAGTGACTGTCCTCCTTCGAGTGGCAATTACACAAGGGATTTGTGTTTTCATTTGTGTTTTCAACAGCGTCGTAACCCTCCGCGAAATCACATCGGGATATAAGGGCAAAAAAAACAAGAACGTTGTCATTTGTATTTTCAACAGCGGCTTTGGTTATTTAGAAGTTTAATTTTATTTGTTCATCTTTCAAGCACAAATGTTTTGTGGACCGTAATGTCTTCATTGTTTTGGGTATGCAATGAAACAACCCTAACTTGTGACTACCTTCAGAGTACTGCAAAACCGAAGAGGGAAAAGCAAGTTAGGATGGAAATAAACAAACTTAAAACTCAGACTTAAGAAAGTTGAAGGCAATGCTTCAAAAGGCCGATGCCCTAAACATGGGAAAACACAATACCACCATTAAACGATGCCCTAGTCACCGTATCAATGCTGCCAACTCCGTACCAGTATGCTGACTGCTCACTTTCATCCTGTGATAAAGGTAACTTCATTAATCATACTTGAAATGGCAGCATACGAACTAAAGCTGATGAACATTTATAAACTAAAAGTTTAAAACTACAGATTACAAATGTAGTAGTTTCATACAAAAAGAACTTGATGTTTGAAATTTGCCATTAGAAGTATCCAAAGGAATACCACAGTACCGTTGAACTTGGAGAATCGGAGATGATCTACACAGCAAGGTTCAACAGCTGTAAGGACTATTACACCATCTTTAGCATTTGAATACATTTTCTCCTTGGCTTCTGGTGGATCCTCAAAGACCCCCAATGACGTTTTCCCTACAATTATCAATTGTCTGTTAGTATGAGATATTAATAAATAAGCATTAATCACAATATTAGGAAAACAATGTTCTTGATGTCTGAATCTAAATCACATAAAGCTCTAATAAAGTAGTTCTCAGTTTCACATTAAACCAAGTTTCAATTTCAAATGGTTATAATAATTTTTGCAAGTTATAAGTAGCTGGTTACAGTATATGACATAAAAAGAAAAAAAATCATTTCTATTCTTTTCTTCTTTTTCTCTTTCAACGAAGCTTTTGCACCACACAAATGCATACCAAGAATTTCTCAGGAGGTTTCAAGACCATTGCATACCAAACTTCTTCTCTGTAGATGCTACTGTGTGTCGTGGTCCAAACGGGCCCATAAATGTGGTTGAATAACAATACATTCAAGTGGAAATTACACAAGGGACAGTCACTGTGAGATGTCCTCATGTGTGACTGTCCTTGTCACAAATGAGGACATCTCACAGTGACTGTCCCTTGTGTAATTGCCACTTGAATGAGGACAGTCACTGTAAAGACAACATGATAATGTACACATACCCTGAAACTAAGGGTTTTGCAGAGCAGAGACAAATAGTATTAACCAACTCCTCAATGCAAAGACTTGAAAGGACCAAATAAAGTTCAAAACATGCAATAAGGTCTCCTGCAACTTCTGGACCAAATTGACTCCCTTCAAACCATCCGTACGCCGTACTGTTGCATTGAAAGCATAGAAAATAGCACAGAAACAGGTGTTCTTTATTGATTTTTTGAAATCAAAGATTACAATAGGATCTCTCAGATTTCCTCTGATATCAATAAGCCTAAATAGGCTCTGCAATTGCATTGGCTTAACCATTTAGTTGGTTATAGCTGTTTACCAGTCTTAAAACTGAAATTGCTAAGCAACTTAAAAGTTGCATTACATTTTTGTAAACAATCCTCTTGCCGAGAAAGACTAGAAGATTGTGTTGAATGTTTTAAAGACCTTTATGAACCTTTAGACTCCTAAACACACACCTAAGACACCAAAAAAATACCTAACATGTAGATTTCATCCTAGGACCAAATGATGCCCTCAGTTTATAAAGCACTAAGGGGTCTTGCACACATATTGTGATTGAATCTGAAATAGTGGTTGATATCTTAAGTAACCTCCATTACTTAGTTTAATTGTAAGTATCTGATAGAGTAAGTCTGAGAAGTGGCAATTACACAAGGGACAATCACTGTGAGATGTCCTCATGTGTGACTATCCTTGTCACAAATGAGGACATCTCACAATGACTGTCCCTTGTGTAATTCAAGCGGCAATTACACAAGGGACAGTCACTGTGAGATGTCCTCATTTGTGACTGTCCTTACAATGAGTGTATATTATCATGTTGTCTTCAGAGTGACTGTCCTCATTTGTTGAAGAAGAAAAGCATTAATGTGGTTCAATAGCAATACATTCAAGTGGCAATTACACAAGGGACAATCATTGTGAGATGTCCTCATGTGTGACTGTCCTTGTCACAAATGAGGACATCTCACAATGACTGTCCCTTGTGTAATTCAAGCGGCAATTACACAAGGGACAGTCACTGTGAGATGTCCTCATTTGTGACTGTCCTTATAGTGAGTGTACATTATCATGTTGTCTTCAGAGTGACTGTCCTCATTTGTTGAAGAAGAAAAGCATTAATGTGGTTCAATAGCAATACATTCAAGTGGCAATTACACAAGGGACAATCACTATGAGATGTCCTCATGTGTGACTGTCCTTGTCACAAATGGGGACATCTCACAATCAATGTCCCTTGTGTAACTCAAGCAGCAATTACACAAGGGACACTCACTGTGAGATGTCCCCATTTGTGACTGTCCTTACAGTGAGTGTACATTATCATGTTGTCTTTAGAGTGATCAAGTGGCAATTACACAAGGGAGAATCACTGTGAGATGTCCTCATGTGTGACTATCCTTGTCACAAATGAGGACATCTCACAGTGACTGTCCCTTGTGTAATTTCCACTTGAATGCATTGCTATTGAACCACATTAATGCTTTTTTCCTTCAACAAATGAGGACAGTCACTCTAATAAACCTTGGGTATCGATTGGTCCCTTGGATGAAATTTTGTTATCTAGGTGTCTTTAGGTGTTTTAAGAGTGTTTGAAAGTCTAAAACATCAAATAAGGTCTTTTAGTCTTCCAAAACAGACTTTTTGTCTTACCCGGCAAAAGTTGTTTTAAAGTTGTAATGCAACTTTTAAAGTTGCTAAGCAATTTTGAGTTTGAATTCGTTAAATGGCTACAACCATAAAAATGGTTAAGCCAATGGTGGGGAGAGCCTATTTAGGCTTCCAAATGACTGAGGAAATTGAAGAGATCCTCATTGTATTGAAATTGCTTTCAAATCAATAAAACTACCTGTTTCAAAGCAATTTTCTGTGCAAATCACAGTGACAGTACAATGTACGGATGTGAAGGGGTGATCAAAACCTATCTGAAAGTTGGAGCATCTCCATTTTATGCTTTTAGAATTGGTTTGATAACTTCGAGTCATTTTATATCAGAGTTATTCAATTTTCTTGTCCGCTGGTCTAAGAAACCCTTGTTTTCAGGGTTTAGCCATTCAAATGGCCCTAACTTGAATTTTGACCATTGGAAATTCTTCTTCCTCAGTACAATGCAAGTTAGGGAGGTCCTTTTTCATATTCCAAAAGCTTTGAACCAGGAGGTTGAGGTTACACCATTTGGGAGCAAGCCCTAGGTCAAAAGCTTCTATGTTTTTGACTAGGAAAATGATATATAGTGAAAAATCAGAAGGTTGCAGTGTGTGAAGGACCTTAAAACTTGGTTTTTGTGTGGGTAGAAAATGAGGGAAAGGGGGAAAAATAACAACTAGGTTTTAGGCCCAGATACTCTACCATTGATCATCACATTATTTTGTAGGGACTTGATTGAAAAAATCTTGGACAGTCAAGGTGTATAAGATGCTTATTGTTTTGTGGATTTAAAGAAAGCATTCAACGTGGTACCCAGAGATAAACTATGGAATAGAATAAAATAATCAATCATCTAAGATTTATATAGAGAAGTTGTGCATGTATTTTATGATAAGGTTAGAGCTAAAATGATAACAAGAAAGAATATGTCTAAGTATTTTGGTGGTGACATTAGATTCAAATAGTTAATCCCCCTATATCATATACATTTATAAGTTAGAGGCATGATTAATGAAGATAGATGGGGAAGTTATTCAATTGGAAAACTATGGGGTGAAGGTTCTTTTATATGTTGTTGATCTTATCTTTTTTTTTTTTTAAAAGACCATGCATTGAGAGAGCACTTGAAGGCCTTGGAACACTTTTTGTCAGAAGGTTAGAATGCAAGTCCATATAACCAAGACTAAAATAATGGTTGTATTATTAAATAGAAAAGATAAAAATATTACCATTCTTTTTTAAGGTAGCTTGCTAGAAATAATGAAAGAATACAAATGTATTAGGATTATTTTCACTGTAAGCTCAATTAGAAGAGAAAGACAATAAAGGGAATGCATTAAGGTTAAACGACCTCACACCTTCTTCAAAATGGGTGTATGTATTAGGATTATTTTCGTAAGCTCAGTTAGAAGAGAAAGACAATAAAGGGAATGCATTAAGGTTAAACGACCTCACACCTTCTTCAAAATGGGTGTAGGAGAGCCAAACTTTGGAATTAAAAAATGAGAAAAACCATATTGGTCTACTACCCATGTTGGTTGTCCTTTATGGTTGTCAAGTGTTGGGAAAAAATATGAGAAATTGAACAATTGGAGATAACTAGAAAGAATAAAAAAAAATATAGTAAAAAGAAATCTTATAATCAAATTTATAGTTTCTCATGAAATTCTTTTAGCTACAGTAGACACTTTTCCTTTACAAACATTAGTGATAACCCAAATGTAAGCTATTAAAAAAGGTTGAAACCATTAATGACAATCATTGGCTCAATTTGGTTTTTAAGTATTCTATAAACCATAGGAAGAAAATCTAGATGAAGCGTAATGAAAAATGTAAGAATGGGTGGGGCATCAAATTACAAGAATGGCATAACAACTATAAATAAATTAAAAATTATGTGATTGAAAAATTCAAAATTGTCATGCAAGCACAAAAGATTAGGTAGATAAATTATACATCAAACAGTTCAATTCAGCTATAGAACATGGTGAAAAAATATATAGAAGATTTTTTCCATTGGTAATATATGATTTTATATTAATAAACAAAGATAAAATACATTTCAAGTTTGTTTTTAGTAAAAAAAGATAGAAAGAAAACTAATAAAAAATCCTACCACCAAAATTTATTTTAACTTGGTAAATTGTCACGTGGGTACTAATTACACTTAAGCTTACTTAGGGATCACATAGGAGTAGTTCAAAATTTTTCACTTTATGTGGTGTTATCATGTTATCACATTCCACTTTATGTCTTGACTCCACCTTTGTCGCACATACTTTATTACACATTGAAGGATCATTAACCTTTGGTGGACATGTGATTCCATCTTAGTTGGGTGATAAGTTATCTATTGATTATCTATTGTCATTGTCTCATTCACTCCTTTGTACTAACCTTGGCTATATAACTAAGGGGTCTCCTATGTAATGACTATTCATTCTAATTCAAGTTGGTTCCAATTAAATCAATCTATTATATTTGCATTATTGATAGGCATATACACCTAGGGTGAGGAGAACAACCTAAAACTCAGTGTTTGATCCTAGGTACCCATTCCTCATACTTTGTTTGGAAACCCAATCCTAAACCGCATGCATTAGGCCTGTGGACCTAACAAAGGAAGTGGACTGTTGGAGTGGAGTCAGAAACTGAGATTTGGAGGTTTCATGGTGGAACTGGGGTTTGCTTGGCCTAATTTAACTTCTTGACAATTTGAGTATTGTTTTATGGCTCGATCAGAGTTTGAATAATGAGACTGAATGCTAGGATCAACTCTCTATTCTATATGTTGTTTCTCTTCGTATCGATGTAAAATGTGGCATCGGATTTTGGTGTATATTGTAGCATCTTGTTAGGGGTGGTTGTAGATTATGGTGTTGTAGTGACATTGTAAATAATTACACCCTAGTTGAAACGGTTTGGGCTGTAAATTGGTTTTGTTTGCAATGAAGGGTGAAGACAAGCATTTGTGTCAGCTTGGCATAAATTTTTTGGAGAGAGCTCAAATGAAACGAAAACAAGGAAATAAATATGGTTTCCTATCCTCAGGAAGGAGATTATCTAAGTGGGTACGGAAGAATAGGATTAACTGTGGCAAGAAAGACAGAAGCATGAAATGTAATTGTCTATATAAGTGCTGTTCGGGCAAGGCAACATTGCATAACTATGAGAATTTTCGTAAGAGTTCAGTTCCCACGAGGGTGATGTATTTTTGGAATGGCTCATGGAATGATTTTTCTGTCCAAGTTTTGGATTCACTTAGAGATGAGTTTTTGGCTGGCATGCCCACTGTAGAGTTGGCAATAGATGGCTCTCCATATCTTGTTGATTTTTTGCGAATGCTACAAATAGATTTGAGGGCCGGCTGTCAAAGGTCCATTGCTTGGATTGATGAGAATGGTTCATGCTTTTTCCCCAAAGTTATCATTGAGGGTAATGTCGATGAAGAAGTTGCCTCTAAAGTTGAGGTCGAGATTGAAATTCGAATAAGTCCAACCGAGGCCTCAAATGCTAAGAATTGTGATAGAGTTGCTGCTAGTATGGAGGTTTCCAAAACTGAGCAAGTTTGTATTCCTAGTAATTTGAAGCCTGTGGCTGATGTGGTATCCATGAATGTTCCTAAATTAGATGAATTGATCAAGAAATATTCAACCGAGGGCCCCACTGGTGCAAATGAATTGTATAGAGATTTAAGAGATTCAAACTTGTTTAAGGATACAAAGCCACAGCCTGTAACCGAGTTACCTATAAAGACTTTCCAAGCAAAGCAGTTGCTTCATAAAACATCAGCTAAGGTTCGAACAGGTACAGATGCAACTCAGTTGGAGAATGGTTAGATATTGCGTGATGAGGTTAGGGATGGTGTCATTAATCACAATTTGCTTTCTGAATCCCAACAATGTTCTAGTTTTGTGGCTCGTGAATTTGAACAGCTGGGGGACAAATTGATCAAATTAGTGGATTGCGATACAGAGTATGTAGTTGTGAAAAATTATTTCCTTACTGGCCTAAATAAAATTGGACTTGCAACCAATGTTACTGGTATTTATCGAAATTCACAAACAGATAGGTTGGGACAGGCTCGGCTATAGGTTTTCAACAAACAGGTTGAGATAACAAGAAATTCTCGTGGTAATGCATATGTTAAATATGCATGGCATGGAGCATCCGATACAAGCATATCATCAATTATACTACATGGTTTTAGCAATAACAGATTAATGAATGGTGGTTCGGCATATGGTGTTGGTGTTTATCTTGCTCTAGAAGATTGCTCGTACCTGAGGTAGGAAAGATTATATTCAAAGATAATCTACAAATAGATTTGAGGGCCGGTTGTCAAAGGTCCCATTATGATATTGTACACAAGTACTGTGAAGGTAGTCACAAGTTAGGGCTATTTCATTGCATACCCGAAACAATGAAGACGTTATGGTCCACAAAATGTTTGTGCTTGAAAGACGAACAAATAAAATTAAAATTCTAAATAACCAAAGCCGCTAACAATAAATTCAACACAGATATGTCCTCATTTCTGGGTATTTTAGCTCTCTAACAGCTGAATACCAGATTACATAATAATGATAAAACAAAAATAAACCCAACGTACTCAGAAATTGTAGCTGTGATTTCGCGAAGGGTTACGGCGCTGTTGAAAACACAAATGATAACGTTCTTGTTTTTTTTGTCCTTATATCCTGATGTGATTTCGCGGAGGGTTACGAACAAATAAAATTAAACTTCTAAATAACCAAAGCTGTAACCCTCTGCGAAATCACAGCTACAAATAAAATGAAAACACAAATGACAACGTTGCAAGTTAGGGCTGTTTCATTGCATACCCGAAACAATGAAGACGTTATGGTCCACAAAATGTTTGTGCTTGAAAGACGAACAAATAAAATTTAACTTCTAAATAACCAAAGCCGCTAACAATAAATTCAACATAGATATGTCCTCATTTCTGGGTATTTTAGCTCTCTAACAGCTGAATACCAGATTACATAATAATGACAAAAGAAAAATAAACCCAACGTACTCAGAAATTGTAGCTGTGATTTCGCGGAGGGAATCTCTCTCGGTGCTGTTGAAAACACAAATGACAACCTTCTTGTTTTTTTTGCCCTTATATCCCGATGTGATTTTGCGGAGGGTTATGGCGCTGTTGAAAACACAAATGACAACGTTGCAAGTTAGGGCTATTTCACTGCATACTCGAAACAATGAAGACGTTACGGTCCACAAAATGTTTGTGCTTGAAAGATGAAGAAATAAAATTAAACTTCTAAATAACCAAAGCCGCTAACAATAAATTCAACACAGATATGTCCTCATTTCTGGGTATTTTAGCTCTCTAACAGCTGAATACCAGATTACATAATAATGATAAAACAAAAATAAACCCAACGTACTCACAAATTGTAGCTGTGATTTCGCATGCAGAGGGTTACGGCGCTGTTGAAAACACAAATGACAACATTCTTGTTTTTTTTGTCCTTATATCCAGATGTGATTTTGCGTAGGGTTACGGCGTTGTTGAAAACACAAATGACAACGTGCCCTTATATCCCGATGTGATTTCACGGAGGGTTACGACGCTGTTGACAACACAAATGATGACAAGGCTCTTGTTTTTTTTGCGCTTATATCCCGACAACATCGCAATTGCGACAATTCCAAATGTATTGCCGTCGCAATTGCGATGGTGTCAGGCTATATTTGAAAAAAAAAAGCCAAAACCTAATGACATTTGCCTGCCGTCACAAATTGCCGTCGCAATTTCACCCCAAATGTATTAGTGTAAAGTCTTGAAAAATCCTTAAAACTATAAAAGTTCCTACAAAAAAATGATCATCATGGTGAAAACCTGGAAAACAGGCATCTTGATGAATCCAAAAAAAGTGAAAAAGCTAAAAAATACAAAAAAAGAGAGGAGACAAATCCAAAAAAAGAAAAAAACAAAGAAATAAAAATAGAAAAAAAGTGTGTTAGTGAAAACTTGGAAGAAGGTGCCTTGGTAGAAAAAGTAGAATAATTCCAAGTGGTGAAACCTGGTAAAAATGTATCACTTATAATCAGTGCTCCATCTATCAACACATGGCTGAGCTCTTATGCTTTTTGCATTCATTTCTTGCTTCATGTATCCTTTGAGTTGTCATGGAATAGAGTTAGTATTAGTTTTGTCCACAGTTCTTATCTATTTCTTGGGAGAAATTGTCCACTATCTATTTGAGTTTTCAACACTTTCCCACTTGATTAGACAATTGAGCTTAACCTGAGTTAGTATACTAGTCCTTCTCAATGGACAATTTTACACTGACACACTGGTGTTTCCTGACACCCTATCCAATGATGTTTCTCAACACCACCCATCTAGACATCACTATGTTTCTCAACACATATTGAGTCTTGCACTCTCATATCACATGCCTACTATGATACACAAGCACAATGGTGTTCTTTAACATCTAACAAAAATACAAACCTAGAAACTGAAAATGATTGACATATGCTAAAATTATTTTCTTATGTCCCATCTATTATCATTTATTTTCACTTGTTCTGTCTTCTAAGGTCACTCGATGATAAATACATAATTATACTCTTACAATTAGGGGCATAATACTTTTCTCTGATTCCTACTTGTGGAATGGTTTCAATGAGCCTAAGTTTTGTAATAAATTAGGTGTATGTGGTAAGAGCTTCCATCATGATTGGAATGCCACACATACCTCAACCCACTTTATCTAGATGGTTAGGTGAGGTTGGAACTATCTCCTTATCTATTGTTTGTATGTGCTACATAATACAACACTCATGGTTATCTTAGTAGCCTGTGTCTCAATATAGGTGGAATCTTACAATATCAAACTGGAAACCATGTTAAGGTCATCTCTATTACTATAAATGATGGTAATGATGATGAAGACGGTCCAAGATTAGAGGAATACATGATAGTAGAAAGGCTAGATTAGTTATTATCTTGTCATTGATGTCAAGCAATTGAGTATCTAGTTTATATTGTGTTGCCACATCATTTGAAGTATGATATAAGTGTGAATGAGTTAAGGAGAAGAAGAAGTGAGATGTTGTGGGGTGACCCCACAATAGTCGGTTACACTTTTTTAGACATTCTGATTTTTGCTAAAATGACACATTTTTAATAAAATATGATGATTTAAGCCTTGAAAGGTTCCATTTGAAGGAATTAATTACAAATGGTTAGCTCAAAGCCTCTTAGATAAAAAACACAATGATATAACATCTATACTCCTCATTCATACCTATAATGGAGTCTCCTTCGCACCTATTAAAATGGTGACAAAAAATCACTTCGACTTTATCTTTTAGTAGATCAAATGAATCCATTTGAAAAAAATATCTATGTAGTAAGGTACTACTGAGAAAAATCTTTCCAATGATTATAATGTTAATATATATTAAGTTTATTATGACTTTAGATTTTTAGTTTTACTAAACATAGATATTTCATCGTATGTCTACCTTTATGTTTGACGCTTATGGAAAAATAGTAAACGAGAGAAAAAAAATTCTAAAAAATATTTATGCCCTAGGTATTGAAGTTCTCTTTCTATCAAAAAAAACAAAAATGAAATTGGACAAATACACGACAAGTTATAAGCTATATAGTCAAGGTATGTCAAAATTAAAGTTTAGTCAACTTTAAATGTTAATAAAATATGCAATATTCATGATAATTTCCTCAAACCAATTGCATGCCCTCTATATGGATGTTATAAAACTAAATTTGAAAGAAGCACATTGATATCTATTTTAGAAAAATAGTTATGCTTTATGAAAACAATGTAGCTCTTTGAAAATGACGTTTTCAACAACATACCAATTTTTGTGGGAGAAAGAAAAAACTATTCAAATAAATTCAAAAATAAAAATAAAAATATATTTAGAATCTAGACAAAAAATCCTAAAAGACTCTAATTTACTTCATCTTGTGATTTCAAATGGTTTAACAACAATATGAATCTAAATCTGAAAGGTTTTTTCAAAATGTATAGTTTAGTGTCTGTTCAGGCAAAAGAGTGCAACCCACTATTGTGGGTTCACCCTGACATGAGGTTAAAGAACTTAAATGGGCAACTGATACATATCAGAAAATGCTAAGATTATGTTGATATAATTTTTTTCTATCTAACATATGATTATATCAAGTTGGTGAAGCATGGTAATGAATATTAGTCAAGTTGGTAAGAAAAAAAGTTTTGGCTACCAAAAAAAATATGTCATTTGGTAAAGAAAAAAAGTAATTCAGTAAGAGAAAGGTAAGTTTCTATTAGGAATGGGAACACTGAGAGGGGGGGTGAATCAATGTTCACTGTATTTGATCTTTTTACTTTAATCTTTAAACTGAACTTGAATGATTAAGAACTAAAATGAAACATGAAATCAACACATGACACCAATATGGTTACGGGGAAGTCCAAATAGGAAAAAACCCTGGTGGGAATTGACACCCACTAATATTCTACACTAGTGTTTTGTGATCTTTGTTAGAAGATCCTTAACCCTGTTAGGAGTTGCTTTATAATGCATTAAGTATAGTAGACCTTGTTAAGGGTCAGACCCTATTAGGAGTCTTTTACAATAGTCCCTATTATGGGAGTGGACGCACTACCCTAGAGCTCACTACTCAAGTGGTGAAGGCTACAACCTTATGATCTCAGATACACACTATATCTGTAGGATGAACTGTCACTATGACACTGCTTGTCAGATTAGTTCCTTTGATGCACTGATGCTTTGACCTCTTGAAAATCTCTAATACATCTTATAGTATCTTCACACACTTCTACTCTACTTATCACAACTCTATCTTGACTTCCATACTGAATACAATGGGCACATCTTACATTTATACACGCATACAAAATAAACAACTAGGTCGGCCCTTAAACCTATTACATATAACACTTCCAAATGAATTGGCTTAAGCGTGTTTACAATAAAACATATATCCATGTCAGAAACCTAATTACAATAGACACATAACCTTTACATCATTAGAATGTAGTCGCAACACAAAATGCTAACAGTCAGCTACTTATTCTATTCTTCATTGGCACACACTGGCTATGCAACTTCAACTGACTGTATCTTTCTCATCCTTGCATATCTGATTATGCACTCATAGACTAAGCATGGATATAGTCTAACCAACTTATCTTCCAGGGCGCATACCATAATTTTGTCATATGCACGTGCACTGATGCTCTAAGCTGTAGGAACTCTATACACTATCCAGTCTTCAACACTTAACCGATTTCTGATCTTCTCATCAAGTGCACTGACTCCAAACTATTATATGAATTTGTTGCCATAATGAAAACACTATATCAAGTCATATACATCAATATAGCCAACTTTCCAACAATCTCCCCCTTTGTCATTGATGGCAACAAAGGAATATGGCCAAGTTTCTAACTATTCTTAATACAAAAACTTTTGTCTTCTATCATATACTTATATCTCCCTATACATATTATGATCAATATTCTATACACAACTCCCCCTTTGAAATTAATGACAAAAGTTTTACAAAACTATATCTACATATACTCACTGAGGGAAAACATCTGGATATGCTATCTTTAGGTTCTGGATCTCCTTCTTCCAAAATGTGATCAACGAGTTTACTATCTGGAGATGGGCGCATAATGCATACTGTAGCTTCTCCATCTTCTTCAAGTCTATGCTAGGACCTTGATCATATGTCACCATGGTGGCATCAATCTCCTTGATATTCTGATTTATAATGTCTAGTGAGGGCGCAAGAGCATTTCTCAACTGAGTCTGTCTAGCCCTTATCTTTGTCATCTCTTTTTCTGCCTTCTCAATTTTGTCTATTTGACCTTGGTAGACATTATTGAACATGTTCACATATGTGGATTTGTCTTTCACTAAACTCTTCACTTGCTCAATCATAGATTATGCCTCTTTTATTTTCTTGAAATGAGCATCAGTAAGCTTATCTTGATCCATGCATTCTACAATGATTCTTCTTCCTTGATCTACAAACTCTTTTAGGGATGCTTGACCAGTCTTGAGTGAGCTAAGGTCAAGTGCAAATTTTCTCACCAATTCATTCAACCTCTTGTTTAGGTACTTTTCTTCTGCAACTAGGGATGCAAATTCTTCAAGGCTTAAGAAATTTCTTTTGAAATGTGAGATGACTGTACTCACATCATCAACAGAGTGTATCTTTGACACTTTCTTGTCCTCTGGAAACAAGTTGTTCAAAATAATTATTGATTCTACCAGGAGGGGATTCCTCATCACTTTCTTTTCTTTGGCTTTCTCCATAGCTAAGATGCTGAACTTAATCAGGTCTTCTTCTCTCCATGAGTCCAAACTGGATGTGTCAGGTGTCAAACTTGACAACAATGCTGCAGAGGGAGTGATGGGAGTGCTATCCATCACTTCTTATTTTACCTTGACTAGTTCATTATTCTCTTCTTCTTTCTTTTCTTCTTCTTTTTCTTTTTCTTGTTCTTTCTTTTCTTCCATCTTTTCTTCTTCTTTTTCATCCGTTATGTCTTCAATCATTACTTCTTCTTGATGACTAGGAGGAGAGTTACTGTATAATTTTTCTGCATCTTGAGTGCTTAAAAATGCCTCTTCAAACTTATCCAATTCTATGTTAGTGACCACCATGGCTATTTCCACATTATCAATGATAATGGTTCTGTCCTTGAGTGATTCTATCATGAGTGTAGACTTATCTGCCTCTGATTGTGTTTTCGTTGCAGGCGCTAAATCCTCAAGACTTGTAGAATGTACCTTGATGGTATTTGACCCTTTCGTAACCATTGTGGGCACAATAGGTGGATACATGTTCCTATTCATAAAGACCTTCTCAAAGGCTTTCTCTATTTCTTTGGCAACTAAATCATAATTTTTATGCATTATATTCAATGTTCTTATCTTGGTTTTGAGGTGAGGCTTCACTAGATCTAATAGCAACTTCTTCTCTTCTAGCTCACATACAGGAAGGGTATCATCAAGAATATTTTCCCTTATCCATAGATCTTCTTCAATAGCCTGTCTCTTTTGGAATTCTAGGATATTCCATACATTGTCAGGGATCATAGTCTTAAGTTCCAAGACTATTTTCTTGAACTTTAGCATGTGTTTGACTAACATACCATGAATCTTAGATTTGTCTATTTCACTATACTTTTCATAAAATTTCCCTACTTGATCAATTCTTCCTTCATCAATTATCCTGGTACTTAGCACACTAAGACTACGTTTGAAACCTACTTCAGAAGGTGCTTGAGTGTTCCTTCTATTTCTTGTTGCTCACGAGGATGGATGACTAGTGCTGGTTTCTTTCTTCCTCTTTGGCATTACCTTATACTTGGGAGGAGTAGTAAGGTCAATGGTTTCCTTGGGCGTAGAAGGAGTATCATTAGTTTTATCCTTCTATTCATCTGATTTCTCTATCTTCACCTTCTTCAACTTGGGATCATGTGATTCTGCCTTTTCTGTATTTGCGCTCTTTAGTTCCAAAGCAACTTTTGTTCTTTTTCTTTGTCAAGATCTTCTTGAGACACACCATGTATTCTCAAGATCACTGATGTGACTTTAGCAACCTTTCTTTTTGTTGCTACGCTATTTAGCTTGGCATCTATTTCTCTTATCTTCTCCTCATAAGTTCTCCATCTAGGCTCATTAGGGTCAGTAGGGGCTAAAAGAAATACTTGAGCATATGCTTCTAAGAATTGTTCCTCTACTTCATATCCAAGTGGATGAATCCACTTTGTTCTAGGGACTACTACCTCCATGCATGTTGTATCTATTTCAACCATAAAACAAATTGTATCCTTGTACTTTTCAACAATTTTTTCTAGAATTTTGTACCTCATTTGCATCTTGGCCCTGAAGGTATTCAATTCGAATGTTATGTAATCTCTCAATGTACTTTCAGTGGATGCCTTGTTAGATATCTATGGCATGGTTGGAATGGACTTGTCCAAATACAAATTTGATACTCTCCCAACTATATGAAGGTACATGAAAATGATCAAAGACCCAAACCTAAATATCTTGGTCTTGTCATGCTTGATTTCCTTGATGTTATCAATCAACTGTGCACGCAAGATCTCACACAGATTGACCTCCCCATTTTCCTTCACAAGTCTAATGGCTACTAGAATTGTTCCCGTAGACACACTATTCACCCTATTGGTGTGATGAAACCTGTATCCAAGTATCATACACATCAATTTGATGTCTGATTGCTCAATAGGCTCAATTGTCATCCTGCGCCTATCACTCCTTGACTTACATGTTTGCTCAATAATTTTCCTGACATCTTTTCCTACTGGAAGGATGACACCTATCTTTGGGATCCCTGTCATCTCATATATTAGGTCACTGGTAATTTTGACCGACACATCACCTATCCAAAATAGGTCATCATGAATTCTGCTCAAAAGTATTGTAATCCATTCTATCTCATAGAATTCATATGCCGTAGCATACTCTACTATGGGGTGATCATTCCACTTTGCATATTCATCCAAGAAGGTTTTTTTTGGTTTCAACATTGTTTCCATATGCACCCTTAACCTATCCAATCCTACTGGTTCCTTCTTACAGTAGATGTAAGCCCTAATGTCTTCCACATGCATAACACCCATAGGTGTGTGGGAGAATGCTCCCTCTAAATCATCTAGGGTAGACTTGAATGGATGCTTCTTAAACACATATCTTTTCTTTTTTGAAACATCAAATACTATGGGAGTGGCCATGACTTACTTGTTTTATCACTTTCCAAATGTTCTCTAAGATAATCCGAAGACTTATGAATCAACACAGCGAGCTAGGGTTTCTATAACCGATCAATTATGCTGCTAATCACTGATAGATCAATCTCCAAGTCTTCACAATAACTTCTAAGGCTCTTTCTACTCTTCAATCACTCTAAATTCAAATGCAATGAGTAATCAAACAACTTTCTATGTACTTAAAGTGAAAATTTTTCCATTAATGCTTGTCGCGTAAACCAGGCTGTCACTTAAAAATTTCCAACTTTTGTTCTACTAACAGTCAGTATGTGCACTCTTGCACAAAGGTTCCTTTATACTCCAAAAGCTTAAGTCCAAAGGCGCATACTCTGAGAATGAGTATACTAGCCACACAGGGGTCTAGAGCTAAATTAGCTCCCCCTATGACCCTGGGGGCCATTCATCTGGATGTAGAGGGTGCGTCCACTGTGGATGCATCCAATACATTCTCATCAACTTTGTCCTTCTTTCCTTCTAACCAAATCAAGCTATCATCCTCTAAGGCTTTCAAAAAATTGACTTCTCCTTCGGGATCCAATACTGGTTCTTCGGCCTTTATAGGTCTTTCTTGACCTTGCGTCCTTGATCTACAGAACCTTGAGATATGTCTAGCCTTGTTACAAAGTGACAAATGACTAGAGGTCTTATATTCCCCAGCACATTAACATGAGTCACCATTTTACATTGTCTCACTGAGTGACCATTATGATTACATATCTAACATGTAACATTCTGAGAACTTCTTACATTTGTCTGATTTTGATTTCTTTGATCATGTTGAATCCTGTTCTTCTTACTAGTCTTGCAATTCATAGCTTTATGACCAAATTTATTGCATGAATAACAGTAACCATTAAAAGGTCTTACATGCTTGTTACATGCAAAACAAGTGCATTCTATAGGCTTGCCCTCATTCTTAGGTAGTCCACCATTATCTTTGGTTTGATCTTCAGTCTTCTCAATATTAGTAGAGTCCTTTTGTGTATCCTTTCTTGCTCGCATGTTGTCAATCTGATTTTGTGCTTCATTGTATCCAATATAGCTAGTGTCTCCTTTGGCTCTTCTTGCATACAACTGAGATTCTATCAAATCATAACTGGTGTGTAATTTGTCAAAGTGATTCTTTTCTTCTTTTAATTTAGATTCCAAACTTTCTTTGTTGTTTCTTAACTCCAAGATTTCCAAGTTAGCTTGCCTTAATTCCTCATTGAGTTGAAGGTTTTCTTTGACTTGTTCATTGTAGACTTCCCAATTGTTGATCATGTTATCATTGAATTCTTCAAGTAGTTCTTTTAAAGATGCATTGTCTTTATTCAGCTTCTTGATGTTTGCTCCTAGATCACTGTTAGAGCATTCTTTCAAATCCTTTCTTAGTCTTTTGATAACTAATTGAGCATCACTGACCTTTTCTTTTAGTTCTTCAATTTCTCTTTCTGATTTGTCCAGGTCTTCAAGAGCAGCTTCAAGATTTCTTTTCAGATGTTTCATTTTTTCTTTGTCCATGATCTCCTCAAGTGGTTAAACTTCTTTTCTAAGGACTAGAGCTCTGATACCAATTGTTAGGAATGGGAACACTAAGAGAGGGGGGGGGGGGTGAATCAATGTTCACTGTATTTTATCTTTTTACTTTAATCTTTAAACTGAACTTGAATGCTTAAGAACTGAAATGAAACATGAAATCAGCACATGACACCAATATGGTTATGGGGAAACCCAAATAGCAAAAAACCCTGATGGGAATTGATACCCACTAATATTCTGCACTAGTGTTTTGTGATCCTTGTTAGAAGATCCTTAATCCTGTTAGGAGTTGCTTTACAATGCATTAAGTATAGTAGACCTTGTTAAGGGTTAGACCCTATTAGGAGTCTTTTACAATAGTCCCTATTAGGGGAGTGGATGCACTATCCTAGAGCTCACTGCTCAAGTGGTGAAGGCTACAACCTTCTGATCTCAAATACACACTATATCTGTAGGATGAACTATCACTATGACACTGCTTGTCAGATTAGTTCCTTTGATGCATTGATGCTTTGACCTCTTGCAAAGCTCTAATACATCTTATAGTATCTTCACACACTTCTTCTCTACTTATCACAACTCTATCTTGACTTCCATACTGAATACAATGGGCGCATCTTACATTTATACGCACTTACAAAATAAACAACTAGGTCGGCCCTTAAACCTATTACACACAATGCTTCCAAATGAATTGGCTTAAGAGTGTTTACAATAAAACATATATACATGTTGGAAACCTAATTACAATAGGCACATAGCCTTTACATCATTAGAATGTAGTCACAACACAAAATGCTAACAATTGGCTGCTTACTCTGTTCTTCACTGGCACACACTGGCTATGCAACTTCAACTGACTGTATCTTTCTCATCCTTGCATATCTAATTATGTGCTCATAGACTAAGCATGAATATAGTCTAACCAAATTATCTTCTAGGGCACATACCATAATTCTACTATACGCACATGCGCTGATGCTCTGAGTTGCAAGAACTCTGTACACTATCCAGTCTTCAACACTTAACCAATTTTTGATCTTCTCATCAAGTGCGCTAACTCCAAACTGCTATATGACTTTTTTTCCATAATGAAAACACTATATCAAGTCATATACATTAGTATATCCAACTTTCCAATAGTTTCAATAAAGGAAAAGGAACACAAGACACCGAGAAAATTTTTTAGGCACCAAGTGAAGTTAACTAAAATTTAGAGTTATCCACCGAGAAAGGAACATAAATTAAATACAAGGATCAAAATGACATTTAATGATTAGCTATGATGAGTTGGAAGGTTATGATGATAAGGAAAGTTAGTTAGATAGATTCATGATCAAGAAAATTCATGATGATGATCTATGGCTTAGATCTAAATAGTTAAAAGAGAAGGAACACGTTTCAAGAAAGTTCAAGTTCCAAGGTGAAGGTAAAACATGTCACTGAGATCTAAATACATTGAATAAGTTTGTGAAATCAATTGAATGGATAAGATTAATCATAGGAAAATGTGATAAAGGAGATTAAGTGGAAAAACAAAGTCTATATATAGGATGAATTTGTATGAACAAATGGCTAGAAAACTAAAGGGTTGATAAGTCACCGAATGATGCAGTGTAGAAGGAAAAGACAGATTCTATTTCAGAAAGAAGAATTTGATAAAGTGTTGAAGCCAATGGAAAGTGAAGGATTGAAGTGAAGATAGAAAGAGAAAAAAGGATCTGATTATGCAAAGCATAGTTACAAATTTATAGTTCAATTTATTTATTGTTTCTTATTAGCATTTGTAACAAAGTAATCTCTTAATCGAGTGGACTTAACAGTCTTATTGTAAAATCCTTGTAAAAAGTAACATTCTAAAGAGTATTCAAAGCCCTTTAACTAGGCCACTCCTAATAGGGTGAAGATCCTAACAGATCTAAGGTAAATCCCTTGATCGGGTCACACCTAATAGTGTGTATTGTAATCTTTAACCAGATTGGCTCTTAACGGAGCATACTTTAGAAGAGTATTTTCTATAGTGGGTGACAATTCCCATTGTGGTTTTTACCAAAGATGGGTTTCCACATTAAATACTGGTGTTACATGTGATGGATGATTATTGTGAATGTTATCCTTGATTGTTAAAGTTTATTTACTATTGTTAGTAAATAGTGAATTGTGTCCAACCGAGTTGACATTGAGTTAATCAGAGAAATATTTTTGAGGTATTGAGAATAAGGGATTACTACTTCACCCCCCTCTTTGTAATCCAACAATTGGTATCAGAGCTAAGTACTCCAAATGGATAAGTGTGAAAGATTTGAGAAAAATATCCAAAGATGTATAGGAGAGAAGTACCTAAGCTAAAAAAGGAAAGTTTCTCAACATTGGCAAAGAAAGATGAGATTGTACCTATCTAGAATTGGAGAATCTACACTAAATCTTTTGGATAATGACTACAATCCACCACCTCCCAAACCCATGATAGTTGATCAGATGAGAGAAAAGAAGGAACATAACTTGGTAATGATTGAAATTGCCTCTTCCTTGATCGATGCTGAATTCAATGATGTTAAGGATTGTGTTACTTCAAAAGAGATGTGGGATAGGCTTACACTTATTTATGGAGGTGATCAACATGTACAAAAAGTTAAAGTTGACAGTCTCAGAGGAAAGTTTGATGAAATGAGAATGAAAGATGAAGAGAACATTCCTCAATATAGTTTCAGAATCAAGGAAGTTATTAGTGCCATCAAAGGTTCTAGTGGAACATTGACTAGTGAAGAAGTGGTAAGTGAAATTCTGATAAGTCTTTCATCTAAGTATGCTATTAGGATATCTTCTATTTAGGAACTAAGATCCATACCGAAAAATGTTGTTACTCTTGAAGCCTTAATTAGTAAGCTGACTGTAATTAAGCTTAGCAATTATGATAATATTCTACCGACTATTGAAACATCCTTTAAATCATATTTAAGTATTGGAACTTCAAGAAGACTGTCATGCCCAAAATATAGCACGTAAAAATGTAACAATTTTTTTTAAAGAAAAGAACAAAAAGGAAAACATGCGAGGGGCATCATGGCCAATGAGGTCATGTGGTGATCCCACACACATGCCCTAGTTGGCCAACCTCCCTCTCCAACATGGATAGGGTTGACTAGCCCTAAGAGATACGATCAAGACGATCAATGACGTTAATGAAGTATAGCTTTAGGGAAAGATTAGGATATAGATTCTATAACTTAAGTGAGGTGGTTATGCAAGGGAAATGATGTGCATTCATCTCCTAAGTGTGAAGAGATCATTTTCTAAGAATGGGGTGTTTCATCAAGCAATTCGTTAATTTCATATTCTCATTTACGTTATGCCTTAAATGGATGTTTAAAAGTATAATATGTCCAGCTGGTCTAATGGATTAAATTCATATACATTATTATATACTTAAAATTCATATAAGTTAAACCCATCAATGTACAATTTCAATATTAGATTCCATTGATGTATGAAGCTAGATATACATAGTTAACTTATAATTTTAGATCTAAAATGGTAAATTTATGGATATTAATAAATACTCGATCCACGTTTCAATTCCATTAGTTTTACTTTTACGATAAAATTCCTATATCCACTTATACATCTATTCATAATTAAAAGATTACAATGAAAATTATTTCCATGAAAACCCAATTCAAATGTCTTTATAAAAAGGGTGTTGTTAAAATTCTAAATTTATTAACTTGCTTATATACATCTTTAGTCTAGGAAATTAAGTTTAGTATATGAATTAAACTACGTACTATAAATTAGGCACATTTTAAATTAAAGATCAATCTATTGTAAGGGGTAAAACTGAATAAAATGAAATAATATAACGTGCTAATTCAATAATAATAAATTTACAATTACACATTAATTTAAATGTCACATTTTAAAATATTAGTAATTTCATTTAATGACAAAATTAAATTAACAATAAATAAATGAAATAAAATAAAATAAAATCTACATTTAAAAAAAATGGTGCATATATTTTTTTAAGTCCCCTAGGGACTGGCAGAGGGGGCCCACGCTACCTAGCAGTGCAGTACCCTACCCTTGGCAATGCATCGATAGTGCGATCAGTATCCTGCCAAGTGTAGGGGCTGACTGCCTTGAGCAACACTTCCCAAGGGGTGTGGGGCCCACATTCCCCCCCCCAAACTTTGATCCATGTTTGTTTTTGAAACAAAATTTTTTTATTATATTTTTAAAAATATTTATTATTATTGTTAAAGGCCCTTTTTGGGAGGGTTCGATTTCATGGCCCATTAACTTGATTTATATACTTAAAAAAAAATACAATAAGATTAATACTTTATAGCATATATATTTATTTATTTTTATTCTTGCTAGGCTGAGTCTTCTTGGGTGGCGACCTAGGTGGGTCCCACCCAAGTTTGACTTACCTTGGGGCCTTCTCAAGGGAGAGTCTTCCTATAAATTTATTATTATTATTGTTTAATTTACAAGTGGGATAGAGAAAATAATTTAATAATGACTGTGGTAAATTTGGGAAGCGTATGGGGAATTTTTTTTTTTCCCCATACATTTTCCAGAGACCTGTAGGTCTCTATTTGAGCAATTTTTTTTGTTTTCTAGTGTGTTTCACATAGTTGTTTCTTTTTTTTTTCTAAATGTCAAAGGGGTATTTTTTATTGAGATTGCACACAAAATAGGATGAACATTCTCTAAAATCTATAGGACCATAATGTAACTTTAACATAAATTTAATATCATAATAAAACAACTAAAACTTCTAAAACTTTAAGCTTTCTATCATTATCAACATGGGATGACTTCACATATAATTTCAATTTTGAAGATTTCTATTGAAAGAATGCTACTATAATCTTTATTTAGTAAAAGTGAATAATACCATGCAACAACAATAAGTGGATGTAACATAATTTCTTCATCCTTAATTGATTTCCACTAAGATCTTTACATTTGTTTTAGAGAAACATACATTTCCTCCTATCAACAACAAGGAGATTCTAAAATGAACAAGGTCACTCTTTCTACATCTTGATATACACTCATTAATACAACTACACATTTAACAAAAGGAGTGTTTCCCATTACGTGGTTGCAAAAATGCAACAACATATTTTTCTCCCACAAAGACACCAAAAATGAAACTCTTCCAAATCTTTTTCCACAAGAACATGGCTTCAAAACCTACAAATGAGAGGACATACCATGCAGAACTCACCTCCCATCCAAGGTCTCAAGGAGACCACCCCCAAGCTTGGAGAATCAAGGGGATAAATGGGCAAAAACAACCATCAATACTCACAAAACATTCATGCAACAAAACTATAATGAACTCCCAATACCATGGCTTCAAAAATGGATTCCTAAAACCCATTAAAATAAGGTGAAGGTGGGATTTTCCAAGGAGGAGAATGCCATAAAATTTACATTTCCAACAAGAGTATTTCCATGCCTTTCAAAGGCTATATTATCATTTCTTCCATACATAATTTTTTTGTCATTGCCATCTCAAAATGCAAAGATTTACAACATGGCTTCATGGAGCCCACACCCCATGAAATTCTCCCTCTTCTCCAAGAGAAGAGACTCTCAACTACAATGGAGAGCCCAACTAACCCCTTCACCCAAGGCTACTACTTCCCTTCCCAAGGGTGAGTGATACCTTAAAATCCCATGAACAAGTCTAGCAACACAAAGAAAAACAAGAAGGAGATACAATCCATAATCTTCCATACCCAACAACAATCAACAACAACATTTACATAGAAAAGAAAACATACATTTCTACATATACATTCTACAAAAAAATATCTTCAACATGAAATTTACAATAAGAAAGGTCCTTCATGGCAAGACCACCAACCTTGATCCAATAAAAATGGAAAGAAAGAAGTTGAGAAGAGCTCTTATCCCTTTTCTTTGTCCTTTTTCCTTTCTCCAACCCTAAGTGTCTCTAAAATTTGAGAGTGGGTGAACACCCACTAAGTCTCTCCAAGCCCTCTAAAAGGACCCCCAAATTTCTACTCATGATCTAGCAATTAATGAGACATGACCTCTAGTCCTTGGCCTTACCTCTTGTCCCCCCTCTGAATGGTGAGTTTAGCAAGGAGTGTGGAACAAGTTAAAATGCATGTGCCAACTCCATTTTCGCCACTCTTGAAGAGTAGCCTTTTTGGAGGGCCATAATGGTGATCTAGACCTTCCCATAGGTAAAAACTAGCCCCCAACTCAAGGTACCCCCCTAGGGTTAGCTAATTTTGGCCAAAAATTCACTTTAGGGTCACTTTAACCCCTCTAAAGTACCACTTAAGCTCAAATCCGAATTCCAATTTGATTTGATCCCTATAAGACATCTACATGCAAGTGAGATTATTATAATATCCTATTAGGTTGGGTGATCCTTGCCAAACCCTAATTGACATGTCACTATCCACATGGACATTACAAGTGTCAAGTGATACCATAAAATACACATCACATTCACAAATGACATGTCCAATTAACAACATGAATTTAATTTATTAACATACATACAAATTACATTTACAAACATAAATCACATTACAAAGAGGTTTCAATCTCTTCATTAGATTAAACCTTGGCTTACTCAATTGCACATATGTTTAGCCCTGCTTCTCCGCAAAATTCCATGGGTTTACTTTCCTACACTCTAAAATCAAGCATCAGTAGTCCAAGGCAATAAAATCACATACAAATATATATACAATTCATAATTGGCAAACATTAGTCAATATGTAAAATTCTATTCCTAATTTAACTTTTCATTAAAGTAATGTTCAAACATAGTGTTAGGGATTTTTCTTGTAGGGTCAAACTTGGCAATGATATAGGCTTGATTCTCAGTTTGAAGGACTCCAAATTTGCAAGAAAAGCCTAACTGATGAGGATTGGATAAGGTCCCCCTTCTGCTTCGAGCTCCATAGGACTCAGGTGGGTATTGCCTATGAATAGGTTACTATATTTCAAGTAAGCTTTTGATTAGTGGATTTGGTCTTCACTGTCATGCTATTTAGGCTTCAGATCACTTCAACAAAAGATCACTCTGCAAACAACTGAGAATGTCCTGATACAGAGCTTAACAATAGAAACTACATATGTAATAGCATAGACAATGGAATAAGGAAGTGAATCCTTCTTCTTTTTGTGAGTACAACTCAAGGAAGGTTAACCTCTGATTGTCTCTACAAGGAATCAACAATCTGAACTATATCACCTAGATACAGTCCTTTCACAATATGCATGAACTTAAAAGAACATAAAAGAACTGGTAATGATTATTTTGTGTTTGATGACTTAAAGATAACTGCATCACAAACAACCAACCGGTGCCTATTCCATTGGGCAGAAGAGTCTGAATATAAATCCATAGGAAGATCTCAAAGAAATACAGTAGAATGCCTTACAAACTACATGCAATCTAGATAGGATGCCTTACAAGCTATCTTGTCAATCTTATAGTGTTATCATCAAATCCTAACACATATCTCTACTCTCTGAAACTATTTATGAAATTTAATCCTCTCCTTGAGAGAAACTCACAAATGATTAGATAGACTACCTGGTAGCTAGTATATTTTCAAATGCCTCACAAATTAAAACATACAAGAGCAGAACACAAAGCAAAGAGACAGTAACAAAGTAAGATAGAAATTGCAGTGTATTCCATTGAGAATAAGCCTGTCTATTACATACAAAGCTTTGAAATTTCTGAAATTTAGACACAAGACTAGGAAATTTGCTCTACAGAAAGATATTCAATATTCACCATTTAGGGGTCTACTCACAACAGAGCAACCATAGGGACTGGAACCAAAAAGGAACAGGAACCAAGAACCCTTAAAACTAAGAAGAGAAGAGAATAAAAAGAAGAAGAAGAAACCCTAAAATCTGTACTTGACCAACACTTGTCCATTTTGCAATCTAATCTCATTTACTCTTCTTGCTTCTCTAAAAACATGATCTTCTCAGGCACCTCCAAAATCTGATAACATCTGTCCTTTTTTGCATAAAATATACTCATTTACTAGAAATCTGATTAATTTGTCCTTTGTTCCTCCCTAAAATTTAATCCTCTATACCCTCTTTTCATCTACTGAAAATTTGATTCATTCCTCTGTCGGATTTGCAAAATCAATCAATTTTGGAAGAAGAAAAATCTCCCCAAAATCTGGTCGTGGATTAAAATCCTTTATTGCTCTCAGCAACTTGATCTAATCTAGTTCTAACTACCATCATTGCATCCGTCATCTTCTGGTGTTTCTGAAAATATATTTTACAGCCATATTCTGATAAAAAATGAATCTCCCAGACATTTTCCCGTGAACAACTCTGTCATTAAAATTTTTTGAAATTTCTCCAAAGTCTGAACTTTATAACTTTTTAAATCTTTTAAAACCTTTAAAATCTGCACATGCCACCAGAACTTTCCACTTGTCACCATTTCATTGGATGCTCAGACAAACTCACTTTTAACTCCAATCCATCTAGAGATCTGGAGACTACATGAATCTCTAAGTCTCTAAATTATTTCCTTGACCATGGTTTCTTTTAGAGACTTGGAGAAATCCCTTTAGTCTCTAGATCTCTGAATAGCCATCTAGAGATTTGGAGACTAGTCTCCAAATCTCATAATCATTTCCTCTCTTTATATTTCCTTATGAGATTTGGAGACTTCCTTTAGTCTCTACATCTCTGAATAATTATTTAGAGATCTGGAGACTTGGAGATTTGGAGACTAAGTCTCCAAGTCTCTAAATGATTATCTGGAGATCTGGAGGCTTGGAGATTTGGAGACTAAGTCTCCAAGTCTCTAAATAATTATCTGGAGATCTAGAGACTTGGAGATTTGGAGACTAAGTCTCCAAGTCTTTGAATAATTATCTAGAGATCTGGAGACTTGGAGATTTGGAGACTAAGTCTCCAAATCTCAGAATAATTATCTAGAGATCTGGAGACTTGGAGATTTGCAGACTAAGTCTCCAAGTCTCTGAATAATTATCTAGAGATCTGGAGACTTGGAGATTTGGAGACTAAGTCTCCAAATCTCAGAATGAGCTTTTTCCTTTGTGAGACTTAGAGACCTCTTGACAAGTGTCCCCTTTCTACAAAATTTCTTCTAGGCCCATTGGCATGGAAATTGAGGTGGTTGCACAAGCCTGGGCAAGCATAGCTTCCAACACTTTGATTTATTTCATATGTTTGGAGAGTTGCATATAAACATTATATTTTCACAATCTGGGGCGAATGTGGGATAAATGCTATGAAAATTTTATGGGTAGTTTTGATAGTACTGCACTTAGATGACTGTATCTCACGAACCAGTAAGAATTTTTAAAATCTCTCTAATGAGAATTTAGATAACTAGGTTTGCGACAACATATCCAAAAATGAGCTCGATCCAATGGTTTAATAAAAATTTATGCCTATCGCAATATGAATGTTTTTTTGTCTTCTGCAAATCCGTGTTTGCACAAAATCCATTGATTCAAAAAATTTATTCTGTGGGATCCCATGGTATTTGGTTCTAAAATTTGAAGAAGATTCTCCCTCGTATATCAGCCTAGGCTTCTCTATTTTTCTTCCACATTTGCATTAATTTTCCAACCATTCAACCGGACATACACTTGCCTTTAGAAAATTGTGAATTGGTCACTCCAAATTTGAGCCAAATTTGAGAGTACCAACACATAGTACATTCATAATTTAACATCACAACATATTATCCATGCTATTTCCTAGCTTTAAAGCATAATCCATGAAATAATCAAAACTAATCATGATTAAGTCTTTCTTATCAAATCACATATCTAAGCATGTATAACCAAAATCAACAATATGTTCTAGGTTCTAATCCACATCAAAATATAATCCACATAATATAATCATCATCATAAAACATAATATCATGAGTCTCTGTCTAAATGATTAGAAGGTGTATCAACATATCAAATCATGAGGTAACAAAATGTGAATGTATCAATAGTTCTATAATGGGTCGGGGTGAGGCCTCACAAAGATAAAGAGAGAATCACAATCGTTCATGTGAAAGTGAATATGATAGTATCCTAACTGAATAGAAAGAATAATAGGAGTTGGAAACACTACTGGCTAAGAGACTAGTGAGAGGTAAAGGAATGTATAAAGGTAAATTTCTCCTAAAATATTTCAATTGCAACAAGATTGGACACATTGCATCTAGATGTCTTGAAAAGAAGGATAACTGATACCAAAGATTTAGAGACTACAAGGACAAATGAAAGAAATCATGCTATCTAGCTAAGGAAGGTGTAACTGATGATGAATCTAATGACACAAAAGAAGGATTTGAAGTTGTCTATGTTGCTATGAAGGAGGATTAAAATGAAGAAAAGTATAAAGATGAAAAAACTCTTATTTATCATGTAAGTAAAATTGACCCATAGATAATTGATAGTGGATGTTCACATCATATGACTAGTAATATCGATAAGTTTGAGAACCTATAAGAGTATGATGGAGCATTTGTCAGATTTGGCAATGATACTCCATGTCCTATTAAAGGTAAAGGATCCATTATATTAAATGAGAAGATGAAATGTGATGATGCTTATTTGGTTAAAGAACTAAACTATAATTTTTTGAGTGTTGCACAATTGAGAAATAGTGGCCACTGACTAGAATTTCAATACAAAAAAGTGAAGATTTATGGTTCTAATGGAGATCTGATTAGAACTGGTGAATAATCAAAATGTAGTCTATTTTATCTTGATACTACTACAAAGAGTTGGTTGTTTGTTAAAGTTGAAGATGTTTGGTAATGACATAAAAAAAAATTTCATGTAAATTTTGATAACATGATTAAGGTGAGAAAAAAGAATAGAGTCAAAGGTCTACCGAAATTAAGAAAACCTGATAAAGTGATGTGTAAGGAATGCCAAATTGGTAAGATTAAAAAATCAAGTTTCTCAAGCAAGTCTTACTCATCTAATGTTATTTTGGAATTAGTTCATATTGACCTTTGTGGTCCTATGAAAATATAAAGCTATTCTGAAGATCGATATTTCATTTTGTTTATTGATGACTATTCAAGATTGATGTTGGTTATGTTTCTAGAAGAGAAGTATGACACATTCCAAATGTTCAAGTGGTATAAAGAAAGAGTTGAAAAGGAAACAAGAAAATAGATGAAATTTTTAAGATTAGATAGAGGAGGTGAAATTATCTCTGATGAATTTACTTTCTTTTGCAATGAAAGTGGAATCAAAAGACAAATATCTACACCGAGGACTCTACAAAAAAATGGTATAGTTGAAAGAAGGAATAGATCTATAGTTGGATATGATAGAATATTGTTGATTGACAAAAATGTTGCACAAACATTCTAGAGAGAAGCCATAAGTACTGCTGTCTACACACTCAACCAAGTACAATTGAAGAAAGACACAAATAAGATACCTTATGAACTCTGGTGTGGGCATACACTGAATGTAAGTTACTTCAAATTTTTTGGAAGTAGGTGTTACATAATAAAAGATGATAGAAATGGAAAGTTTGATTCAAAAGGAGATGAAGGTATATTCCTAGGATATTCATCAAAGAGAAAAGCCTATAAATGTTTGATCAAGGTTACTAACAAAATTGTTGAAAGTGAAAATGTGAGGATTGATGAATTTGCACAAAGGAATAAAGAAGATAACAAAAAGGAACCTAAGGATTATCAAAGATTTTTTTATGTACAAGAAGGTAATTCAGTTGATGCAACCTAGGTGCAACAAGAAGAAATTGAGGAGCAAGTTGAGCCTTCACCGAGAGATGAAAACACTGATGAACAGTCTACTGAGCTTGTATTAGAAAAATATGTGAGAAGACACCACTCACCGAGAAAAATGATTGGAGATAAGAATGCAAGAGTCATGACAAGAAGTAAGTTGAAAGATAATACATGTTGGGTTTATGAGTTTGAGCCAAGATTAGTCAAGGATTCACTAGGAAATGAAGATTAGAATCATATTTAAAAGAACAATACTTTGTCACTGGTACTGAGACCTAAAGATAAGAATGTGATTGGAACAAAGTGGATTTTTAGGAATAAAATCAATGATAATGGAGATGTGATTAGAAATAAAGAAAGATTAGTCTGCAAAGGGTATGCACAAGAAGAATGTATTGACTATGATGATACATTTTCCCCTATTGAGATTAGAGGATGTAAGAATATTACTTGCATATGATACCTATAAAGGATTTAAAGTTTATCAGATGGATGTTAAGTATGGATTTTTAAATGGAATTCTTGAAGAAGTATACATTGAACAACTTGAAGGATTTGTTGAAAATTCTAACAAGGATATGGTATGAAAAGTACACAACACACTCTATGGATTGAAGCAAGACCCCGAGCATGGTATGAAAGACTACACTCTTGTTTAGTCAAGATTGGATTTCAACGGACAAGTGACAACAACAATTTATATTTGAAATGTGATAGTACTGATAAGATTTTGAGTATTGAGATATTTTTTGATGATATTATATTTGGAGGGAATGAAACAATGTCTAAATGATTTGTTGAAGAGATGAGAAAGAAATTTGAGATGTCTATGATCGGAGAAATTCAATTCTTTATTAGACTAAAAATTAAATAAGTTAAATATGGGATCTACATAACACAATAAAAGTATATCAAGGAGATCCTAAAGAAATTCACTATAGAAGAATCAAAACCAGTTGGAACACCAATGGCTACTAGTTCTAAATTATCAAAGGAAGATGACACAAAGGAAGTAAATGAGATAGTTTACCAATCCATGATTGGTAAAATACAATATGTTGTTCACATCCAATCTAATATTGTACATTCTATTGGTATAGTTGCAAGGTTTTCTTCCAATACAAAGGAGATAAATATGTCTACAGTGAAAAGAATATTTAGATGTCTAAAAGGGATTGAAGATTTCAGTCTTCTATACACAAAAGGAGGAGATTTCTATCTTAAGGTACATGTTGATGCTGATTGGGATGGAAACATTGATGATAGAAAAAGAACAAGTGGTAGAGCTTTCTTTTTAGGATAAATATTAGTGACATGGTTAAGAAAGAAACAAAGTTTTATTTCACAGTCTACTATCAAAGTTAAGTATTTTTGCTGTAGCTATGAATTGTTGTAACATTTTTTGGATCAAACAATTATGTAAAGGTGTGTAAGAAGATATTACTGATCCAGTTATAATTTACTATGATATTACAAGTGCTATTAACATATCACATAATCCAATGATGCATTGAAAGACAAAGCACATTTCTATCAAGTATCATTACTTGAGAGAGAAAGTACAAGACAAGCATGTGATATTAGAGTATGTGAGTTCAAAGGAATAGATAGATGATATATTTACCAAATTAATATCAAAGGATGCTTTTGAGTATCTCCAAGGTAAGTTAGGGGTTCTTCCCCTATCCAATATTCACTAAGGCAAGATGCAAGCTACATCAATTCAAGTAATCATTAGAATATCTATTTTGTGAGTTGATGCCTGTGTTCACTCTTTAGGTGAAGCCTAAAGTTGTAAAAATATTTATGAGTGCAATGAAAATTCAATACATTTGAGGTATGATTTACTTCCTAAGAAATTTTTTTAGGAGTATGTGTCTTTGGCATTGTTGTCAAAGATAGAGAAGACTATATTGATGACTAAAAAGAGGAAAGAATATGCTAAGAGAAGAGTATTATTGATATTACAAAGAGGGAGAACTTATTATGCAATTGATTAATGAGAAAGAAGATCAGAAAAAGAAGTTCTCAAAGAGGGATGATAAAGAAGATCTATTGAAGGAGAAGATTTTTAGTGATAGAGGGAGAATATGAACAAAAGTTAAAGCTTAGAGGGAGTACAAGAATGACAGTGAAGTGTTACCATCATCAATTGAACAATGAAGATTGTTAGTGTGTTGCAATGACTTCCAAAGAGGGATTGTTACTATAATTGATGGTGATGATGATGAATAGCAACCAAGATCAGAGGAATACAAGATAGTAGAAATGTTAGATCAGTTATTATCTTGTCATTGATGTCAAGCAATTGATTATCTAGTTTATATTGTGTTGCCACATCATTCAAAGTATGATATAAGTATGAATGAGTTAAGGAGAAGAACAAGTGAGATGTTGTAAAGTTGAAGAACTTAAATAGGCAACTGATACAGATTAGAAAATGCTAAGATTATGTTGATATAATTGTTTTCTACCTAACATATGATTATATCAAGTCGGTAAAGCATGGTAATGAAGATTAGTCAAGTTGGTAAGAAAAAAAGTTTTGGCTGCCGAGAAGAATATGTCATTCAGTAAAGAGATAAAGTAATTTGGTAAGAGAAAGGTAGGTTTTGGTAAAGGAACGCAAGACACCAAGCCAAATTTCTAGGCATCGAGTGAAGTTAACTAAAATTTAGAGTTATCCACCGAGCAAGGACCATAAATTAAATACAAGGATCAAAATAATAATTAATGATTAGCTATGATGAGATGGAAGGTTATGATGATAAGGAAAGTTAGTTAGAGATATCTACAATTAGTAAAATTCATCATGATGATCTATGGGTTAGATCTAAACGGTTAAAAGAGAAGGAACAAGTTTCAAGAAAGTTCAAGTTTTGAGGTGAAGGTAAAACATATTATCGAGATCTAAATACATTGAATGGCTAAGATTGATAAAAGGAAAACATGATAAATGAGATTAAGAGGAAAAACAAAGTCTATATAAAGGATAGATTTGTATGAACAAATGGATAGAAAATTGAAGGGTTGATAAGTCACCGACTGATGTAGTGAAGAAGGAAAATATAGATTCCGAGTCAGAAAATAGAATTTGATGAAGTGTTGAAGCCAGTGGAAAGTGAAGGATTGAAGTGAAGATAGAGAGCGCACAAAGGATAGTCACAAATTTATAGGTAAATTTATTTACTATTTCTCATTAGCATTTATAACAGAGAAATATTTGTACTAAGTGGACTTAATGTTGGAATTATGGAAAGATAAGTATTGAGAGGGGAGGGGTGAATCAGTACCCTTAAAAAATTTCAAGACTAAACTTTGCAATAGTATATCTCTATTAACCGACTGATTTCATTATTTGAAATATAAATTCATATAACTAAAAATGTAAAGTGCATGTAAAAAAAATAATGAATCATCCATGAAAATTCATACTCATGACACATATTTTGGTTACACAGAATCCCTTGTTAGAAGTTAAAAACTGTAGTGGGGATGACACCCAAAAATCTTCACTACTATGGCAATAAAGCATGCTGGTTAAGGCTACAAGTTGTGATCACTTATGATGATCTTACCTTGTTAGGAGTAACAAAAAGATCTACTAGATCTACCTAGTTAGAGGATTTAAATAACACAATGTATGTGTGTACTCGATTAAGAGATTTAAAATAGAACTATTAAGTTCACTTTGTTAAGAGATTTTGATCTGCTATAATGGTTAAATTTATAAAAGTAAAAGTATCTGTAAATAATAACTTATTCTTGTCTGATTCAAATTTGTGAAGTATCAAATAAGTATCACCTCAATGTGATATATACTCTTTTGTTCTTCTTGGTATCCTTGTATGTGTTTTGAAAACTGATTGCTTCTATCATAAACCTTCTATCAAAAACCCTTTGTCTGATCTCCTGATGTCCTTAGTACGGCTATTGCTTTATGATACATGATCATAATGACATCTTTACAAATATATATCAAACTAACTTGACCTAATTAGGGTTTACATCATCTTAGAAAACCTAAGATCAACGGTATACATAAATAACCTAGATCTAACATTACATTGAAATCATCACAAAAACTAATGATTACATCCATATTAAATATGTCTCGATCTTGGTAAATTATTTACTGATTGGTGTAAACCATTTGCATAGATGTATGTGTCATTCCTGATTACTATGTCATTTCCTTCTTTACTCGGTAATCACTACATTCACCATTCGGTAAATTACTGGTGCTTGGTTCATATGAATGCTCGGTGATCACTAACATGGTACTTGGTAATTGCATGTCATTCGATAAGTGTGCTTGGTCAAACCTATGTTCGGTTAAATTGAAGTTTTTCCTTGTCTTTTCTTGGTGAGTAGGCTTTGTATGCTCGACCGACTATTCTGTTTGTATCCTTTTACCAACCTTTACTGAGTGAATAATTGATTGATACTAATGACAATCCATTAATGCTCAAATAGAGATAAAAATCTCCCCCTTTGACATTAGTATCAAAACCTTATATATATGTACCGATTAACTCAAAAGTACCATATATATACAGACTATATACACTGACTCCCCCTTTGTGTATGCTCTCGGTGATGTGAAGTACATAGTGGCATATACATGACTTTCCCCCTATTTGAAATTAATGCCAGTAGAAAAAATGTACTTACAACTTTAAAAAAATGTGTCGATGAGTTATCTATGGGGAGGCCAAGAGGTTCTCCCGTTCCCCTTTCATGTCAAGATTAATGTGCTCTAGACCAACTTGCGCATGCATGTAAAAAATGTTCTCAAGTACATAAATCTCAGATGTGGTAACTAAAGCTTCTGCCTTATCTACATGTCTCTCCATTATCTTTAGATGTGAAAGAAGCTCAGCTTGTAGCTCAGTGACTTGGTCACTTATGGTATCTTTCTACTTCATCAAATTTGATCTTAACCACCTAACTTCTTGAACTTTTGATATATGCTTATGAAAAACATTTGTCTTAGTTAGAGAGTTATTGGCACTGACCTTGATTTCTTCATCCAAATTCTTAATATTTTCACTGACATCAGAAGTGAAGTGGTTAATAGTGCATAACTTCAAAAAAATTTGAACTATTTTTTGAATAATGGTTTCTAGCTCAGTAATTACCTCAGAGAGCTTAACCTTATTTATTTCCACTTCTTAGCCTATCTCTCAGCTAGTTTTGTTGGCTATTTTTGAGCTGACATGTTGTAACTCATTCTAACCCTAAAGTGGAAAAATATTGTATAATATAGCTTAGGATTAGGGATTTTGTAATGTATGTTTTAGTAGCTTCTTGCAGTGGCATTGAGCTGTAAGGGATTACAGATTGAAATCAGGTTATAATCATTGGATAATAATAATATTAGACTCATTGTTGGTGGACGTAGCCCAAGGACTAGGTGAACCACTTTAAATCTTTGTGTCTTGTGTTCTCTTCTGTGTGGTTTAATATTTTTTGATATTGGTTATATTTGCATGCAACTGTTATTTATGCCTTGTTAATCCTAACAAGTGGTATCAGAGCAAGGTTTTTTTTTTTTTTTTTTGATTTATCCTTTGTGGGAAGATCTCATGGTTTAGTGGGATTCTCATGGTTGAGTGGGAGAAATGGAAGATGAGGGTAGGTTGAAGGTTGAAATATTTAATGGGAAGAACTTTCAGTTATGGAAAATGCAAATGGAGGACTATCTCTATCAGAAGGATCTATGGCAGCTGTTGGAAGGAAAATCCAAGAAACTGACAAGCATTCTGATGAGGATTGGGATATTCTTGATAGAAAGGCTCTTGGTAGTATTCGATTATGTCTAGCACAATCGGTGGCATTCAACATTATGCAAGCAAAGATGACTGAAGTTTTGATGCAAACCCTAGTGAAGTTGTATGAAAAGCCCTCCGCTTCAAACATGATATTTCTTATGAAGCGTTTGTTTAATATGGCAATGGAAGAAGGTGGGTCATTTTCTGATCATTTAAATAATTTTAATATAGTTACCGGTCAATTATCTTCTGTTAATGTTATTTTTGATGAAGAAGTCAGGGCTCTCTTGATTTTTTGTTCTTTTCTTGAAAGCTAGAATGGCTTGGTAATGGTTGTTAGTAACTTTGTTTCTGGTTCTAATACCCTAAAATTTGATGATGTTATTGGTGTTATTTTGAGTGAGGAAATTCATAGGAAAATCTCAAGTGGATCCACATTAGGTAGTGTCTTAAATGCATAAAGCAGAGTCAGAATGAATGAGAGAGGAAATAATTCTAGAAATCATGGGAAATCAAGAGGAAAATCAAAGGGAAAGAGGTTTGAATCCAAAGGACCAAATGATTGCTGGTACTGTGGAAAACTAGGTCATAAGAAGAAATATTTTTGGTCTCGAAAAAATAAAGAAGGAGAAAAACAATAAGGTAACAAGGAGGAAAATGTGGTAAGTAATAAACCCAAAGAGGATGCTTTGCTTCTTTCTTTAGAAAGTGTTGATGATTCTTGGGTTTTAGATTTTGGGGCTTCATTTCATGCTACACCCCATAGAGGTTACTTTCTTGATTATGTCCAAGGGGATTTTGGGCTAGTTCATTTGGGAGATAATGAACCTTGTCAGATTGTTGGAAAGGAAAAAATTAAGATTAAGTTGCAGAATGGGAATCATTGGCTACTACAAGAGGTAAGACATGTTCCAAGGCTGAGTAGGAATTTAATTTCAGTAGAGCAACTGGGTGACAAGGGTTGCAAAGTCACTTTTAATGATAGAAATTGGAAGGTTTCAAAAGGCTCCTTATTAGTAGCAAAAGGTGTGAAAGTAGGCACCTTATATCTTTGTACAGGTCATACTATTCCTTCTACTTTAATTGTTTTAAAGAAAAATAAATGTTTAGGAACAATTGTTGTGGTTGAGAAGGAAGAATATCAAACAGTTGCTATAGATTCTGACACAACACTTTGGCACAATAGACTTGGGCACATGAGTGAAAAAGGTATGAAATTAATTCATTCAAAGAAAGTTTTACTTGGTTTGAAATGTGTCAATATGGATTTCAGTGAGAGTTGTGTGTATGAAAAACAAAAGAGAGTTAGTTTTGTAAAGAGTGGGAAGGAAAAGAAAAATGAGAAATTAGAGCTTGTGGATATAGATGTATGGGGACCATCTTAGGTATCTTCCCTTGGTGGTTCTCTATATTATGTTACATTTATAGATGATGCAACAAGAAAAGTATGGATTTATTTCCTTAGACATAAATCTGATGTATTTCAAACTTTTAAGAAATGGAAATGCTTGGTTGAGAATGAGACTGGTAAAAGGTTAAAATGTCTCAGATCTGATAATGGTGGTGAGTATTGCAGCACAAAATTTTAATATTATTGTTCCTCTAATGGTATTCATAGGCAAAAAACTATACCAAGGACTCCACAAGAAAATGGAGTGGCTGAACGCATTAACATGACAATAATGGAGCATGCAAGGAGTATGAGGTTTCATGCTAAGATGCCCTTAAACATGTGGGCAGAGGCTGTAAACACTGCTATTTATTTAATCAACACAGGCCCCTCTACTCCTTTGGACTGTGGTATTCTAGAGGAAGCATGGAGTGGTAAGAAGGTGAGTTATTCTTTTCTCAAAACCTTCAGTTGTGAAGCTTTTCCACTTATAGATTCTGAAAATAGAACCAAACTGGAAGCTAAGTCAAAAAAATGTGTATTTGTTGGATATGACATTGATGAATTTGGTTATAAGCTTTGGGATTTTGAAAATCATAAAATTGTAAGAAGCGTGAATGTCATATTCAATGAGAAAGTATTGTACAAAGATCTGTTGCAGCAACATGAGAAGAAAGAAAATGAGTATGTGGCACTAGATGATACTCCAAAAGATGATGTTCTAGTAGTTCCTTATGCTCTATAACAACAACAATAACAAATACCACACACCCCAATGAATGTTAGACAGTCAACAAGGCTAAGTAGACCTCTAGAAATATTTTCTCCCTCTTTGTATTCTATTTTGTAAACAGATGCTGGTGAACCTAAATGTTAAAATGAAGCTATGTAGGTGGATACAAAGATTTTGTGGGAGTCTGCAATGACAGGGGAAATGGACTCCTTGCTGAAAAATCAAACTTGGGATTTATTCAAGTTACATGCAAGTAAAAGGGCTTTACAAAATAAATGGGTTTACAGGCTGAAAGAAGAGGATGGAGATAAGAAAAGATTTAAATCTAGGTTAGTTGTAAAAGGATTTTTATAGAAAAAGGGCATTGATTTTGACGAGATATTTTCTCTAGTTGTTAAAATGACTTCTATTCGTATTGTTTTAAGTATTGTGGCTACTGAAGATTTGCATTTAGAGCATCTTGATGTTAAAACAAATTTTCTTCATGGTAATTTGGATGAATAAATATATATGGTACAACCACAAGGATTTGCGGTCAAGGGTAAGGAGAGTTTGGTGTGTAGATTGCAGAAAAGTTTATATGGCTTGAAGCAAGTATCTTGGTAATGGTACATTAAATTTGACACTTTTATGAATGAGCATGGATACACTCAATGTCATTCTGACCATTGTGTTTATTTTAAGAGGTTGGATGATGAAAACTACATTATTTTATGTTTATATGTTGATGATATGCTTGTAGTTGGGTCTAACATGGATCACATTAAGGGGTTGAAACAACAGTTAGCACATTCATTTTCTATGAAGGATTTGGGGGCAGCAAAACAAATCCTTGGTATGAAAATTTATAGAGATAGGAAAAATAGGAAGCTAACTTTATCTCAAGCTGATTATATTGAGAAGGTGTTGCAATGTTTCTCTATAGAGAATGCCAAAGCTTTCAGCACACCTTTGCCTGGTCATTTGAAATTTACTAAGGAGATGTGTCCTAAGACACCAGAAGAAGAGGCTAAAATGTCCAAGGTACCTTATGCTTCAGCTGTAGGGAGCTTAATGTATGCTATGGTATGTACTTAGCCAGATATTGCACATGTAGTGGGAGTTGTTAGCCGGTATATGAGTCACCTTGGAATTGAGCATTGGAATGGAGTCAAATGGATTCTCAAATATTTGAGAGGTACATCTAGTCTGTGTTTATACTTTGGGGGCTCTACTACTTCTGTCCAAGGCTATGTTAACTCAGATTTGGTAGGAGATATAGATAGTAGGTAGAGTACTACAAGCTATGTATTTACTATTGGTGGGACAATAGTGAGTTGGGTTTCTCGACTACAAAAGGTGGTTGCTTTATCCACTATAGAGGAAGAGTATGTTGCTGCTATAGAGGTAGCCAAGGAGATGATATGACTTCAATTCTTCATGGAAGAATTGGGACATCCACAGATGGATAATTTTCTATATACAGATAGCCAAAGTTCCATTTATCTTGCGAAGAATTCTTCTTTGCACTCAAAGACAAAACACATACAGTTGCGGTACCATTTCATTTGGTCAATTTTGGATGATGGGTAGTTAAAGCTAGAAAAGATACATACAAATGATAATCCAACAGATATGTTTACAAAGGTAATCACAAGGGAGAAGTTGAACTCATGTTCAGCTTTGGTTGGTCTTCTAGACTGAACATAATAAAGGAACAACTGAGTCCAAGGTGGTTTGATCTAGTGGAAGCCTCATATGGTAGCGGTATTACTATAGGATCAGTGTCCAAGTGGGAGGTTTCTTAGTGTGGATCTTGATCAGTCACCAAGTGGGAGATTGTTGGCTTGTGGTGACTGATTAGGAAAGTACTATACACATCCTCCCACCCTTTCTAGGGTTTGGGGAAATTTTTTTGGGGGCCGGCATATTTTCAGCTATTTTTGAGCTGACATGTTGTAACTCATTCTAATCCTAAAGTGAAAAAATATTGTATAATCACTAATAGATTTGACCCCAAATTTTGACCAAAATTTCTGACCAAAGTGCAAAATGGTTTTACTTGGTCACATTATAAAGGATAAATTTTCTTTTTTTTTACCTTTATACCCATGTTGGTCGAAATTTTGACCAACATGGGCATAAAGGTAAAAAAAAAGAAAATACATCTTCATTTTCTTTTTTTACTTCTATGCCCGTTTATGCCTGTGTTGGTCAAAATTTCGACCAATGATGTGTTGGTCAAAATTTTGACCAACACGGGCATAAAGGTAAAAAAAAAGAAAATGCATCTTCATTTAAACATGACTTCGACGGGTGGGAGTGAGCGGGTGGGTGTGGACATAGCAGGTATTTCACGCAAGGGTGCAATTTCTGTTTCCATTCCAACCGTTTCACCAATGCTAAAGTCTATAACTTCTTTGCGGTGTGAAGATTTCATAATATCGTGACTGTTATTACTCTTAAGACCACCATGAATATCCCTATGCACATTGTCAAAATTGCCATAGACTCTATCATCCTCGCTGCTTTGTCTGCCATGTGGAGACTACTGAATATCATGAGTGTTGTTCATATGATAGTGGTGACTGGGCTCAATGCAATTTCCTCTATCATGAATAGTTTGAAAAACAATTTCCCTGTCATTAAAGTCGGCATTGTGGGAAATGTTATGAGGAGGAGAGGGGAAGAGCGTAGGCTCTCCCCTATTTTCAAAACCACTTTGACTTTCAAGGCCATCTGCTGTTATGCATTCTGAGCCAAAGGGCCATAAAAAAGGGTGCTTGATGACTTCCCTTGCTATTCCATATTTGGGGCAGCCTATCTTCTCTGCCTTTTATAAATTATCTAGTCTTATTGTTTTCCATAGAAAGGTTCTGAATCCTGATCTAGGGTAAATTTTAATGTTTTATAATTGAGATGACTTTTCTTTTTTGTTTGTTGAAGCCAATGGTTTCTATGTATATATAATATATCTAATCAATGTTTCTCCCATCATAATATCTACACAATTATTCAAATATATTTGTATCTTTTCTAGTGAAAATTGTTTGAGAAGCTTTCCTCTCTTATTTGTTTGTGTATTCCTGCTTACTGTGTTGTGATTTATGGCAATCATTTGAAAATGTTGCCAATGTATACTTTCTTGTTTCTTTTATTCTATATTTTAGATGATAACAATTTTTTTTCTATCTTTCTATGAGTGTTAAGATTTAAATTAGAATCTCCAAGCAGTTTGTTTCATTGTCTTGGTTTACAATTTCACGAACAAGGTTATAATTGCAAATCAGTGAATATATGTATGATACTATTATATAATATAAGTCTTACAAGGAAGTTTGTTTATCTTCTATTTCTTGTTACATATCTTACATATTTTTTTTCCATTGTGTTTTAGTAAAGTCCATCTACTAAAGTCTCACGATGGAGCTCATGTGAGCTTGGTTCTTATTTTTGCAGTCATTATTTTCTCTTGTGCCTCTTGGATTTTTGAGGGAAGGAAATGTTCCTTTTGTTTTGAATGGATTTTCAGCTTTTCAAGCTTCATCAGAAGGGGTATCACATTATTTTATCTTATCTAGGCCTACTTTATAGATTTATGAATATATGTTCAATCAATTATTTTTTGTCACCTTCGACACCTGGGCCCCATGATCATTTGACATCTTCAATTTTTGTGCACGCTTCAATTTACATAACACCTAATACACGGCATATTAAATGAGGGTCTAGGGAAGCTACCTATTAACTTGTTAAGGCTGAAAATAGGGTTGTAGAAACTATTGATCATTATTCTGAGTTATATTCCTATGATAGTTTTGCAATTAATTGGACTACCTCCTGAGTGCTAAAATAGTATTAAAAGCCAAGATCAGAAAAATAAACCCTAGATTATTGAACTATTTTGACACTGTTGATAAATTATTTGTGCTACAAAACAACATTCTAGAAGATTTTAGACAAACAGGTATTTCCAAGGTCTATAATGAAACAAGAAGTATTTCATCTGACTTTATCATTTGGAAAAGCCTTAAGTATTTTTGTATGTAAGAAGTCATAAAACCTATATTTGTGAATTGATAATCTCAAAGAACCCTAAGGGTTTGGCAGAAGCTATATCGTATTCTCTCTTATGAAATTTTATAAATCTCAAATATACAAAGAATGTAAGTAATAGAAGAAAACCCCACTGCTAATATCACACCAAAGAAAATAGAGTAATGACAACACTACCTTGATAAAGTAGAGTAATGACAATACTACCTTGATAATGAAGATATTTAACTCTAGGAAGTTAGTTGTAAATCCTTAAAAAGTTTCAACTAACCAAATTTTTCTATCTTTAAGTTTAGCAAATGGCACAAACATTCAAATCTTAGGAATATATTTACTTTAGGTTCCCAAATCTACATTTAGTTGTATTCTATTACCATCTATTTTACTTTGATGAATTTGACATAGGCATTTAATATTAGAAAACCTATTGCCTATATCTCTTTATTCATTGTATTAAATCTACTTCCCATTTGCCTTGTGTGACTACTAGTCTCTTCTAAGGTGTATGGAAGTTTCACTATAGTCACACTTTTTCGTTTCTATTCTTTTTTTGTATATGGTGATTCATAGACATTAGTTCAAGTTCCTTCCTTTTCTTTGCAATTTAAATAAAGAATTAAATTTATTTCATGCTGGCCAATAATTAGTTTTGTGAGAGGTTATGGCTAAAGATTAAGAACTCACAATGTTGTCAATGGACAGGTTGTAATACTATGGTTTTAGTAACATATTTGTTATGGTTATCATTTACAATCAAACAAACTTAGTAGTCGATAATAATGGGAATGAGATGATGCCTACATTTTTGAAAATAAACACAGGATTCATCCCAGCAGGAAACACAACCTTTCATTTATTGGTTTCTTAGGAGAACTGGAGACTGTAAACACCAAAATGACTGCATAAATAAAATGTTGTTGCCATTGATAATTCAAACCAGCTATAGTATCCATCATACATATATGGCACGGAAATGGAATCCCTCAGCCTTTGGTATATATCAAATTTTTATAGGTAAAGAGAAGCAGACTTACACAAACCATATGTATGTTAGGAACTTAGGAGTTCTGTTTAGTGCTCTCAAATGCCATAGCATCATTCCAATTGATATACATATACATCCATGTACAAATGCACACACCTGCACTTGATATACACCTTAAGCTTTATATAGTGGTAGTATACATCCATAGTCAAGGTCAAGGAACAAATGGAATAACCAAGAAAACACTATATGTTAAATCATGTGATTGATAGAAGATCAAGGCTCACCTGAGTCATAAACATGAAGAATTATTCTAAAAAAATATGTAAACCATATATATGCGCACTTGAGGCAAAGAGAAGTTACGTCATATCCATATTAATATTAATTTCTATCAAAGGCCAATTGATGAAAATGGGAGTGCTATGATGGTTGATTTTTGCAAGCAGGTGCATGGACACTGAGATTTTTGAAATCCTTTTAAATGGTTTCCCTCACAATCAGAGACCTTCCACAGCTTCTAGTCTTACCAAATTGATATAACCATTTACTACTGGCTCTGAGATTTAGTCGTGCACAATGTGGGTGAATGTGTGATGACTGTATTAGTGGTTTGTGTGGTAGAAGTAGAAGGGAAGAAGCCATGGTGTTCTAAGATTGTTTCCTATGTCAGAGTGATTCGGAATGACCTAACAAATTAATGAATTTGAGCTTCTATAAGATGTAGGATTATCTCAAATTAAAAAATTAAAAAATGTGGCTAAGCCACTCCCACATAATCCATACCCTATGAATTTACTTCGAAATATGGACCTCAAAAATATCAAAATATAATATGAGAATGGGCAAATTTGATTCACTTGAATTTTGAAATCTTCACGTAGTTTGATCTGAAAATAGATTTAATTTACTAAACTATTCAAAACTTTCATCAAATTGAAAATTTTCTATGTTGTGAAATGTGCTAACTTTTTAGTTTGAGTTTTTTCCCTTCATTTTAATTAATCAATTTAACTTAATTATTCTTTAAGCAATGATAGAGGTAAAAATGGTGTGATTTCTAATAAAAGTTAGTCATAATTTAGACTATTTTAGTAGTCATCTTTTTAGTTTGTTTCTTTTTCCTCTCTCTCTCTCTTCTTTGTCCATTCCCATGATGGTATTCACCCATTTTTGGGGGCTGGAACTCTTATACCTACATTTGAGACAATTGGACTCTTTCCTCATTTGAGAAGGAAGACCCAAAAAATGAGGACCCCCTCTTTTCACTTGGCAGTATTGTGAGGTTTTCACACCATTGCCCCCATTTCAAATGGGGACCCCCTCTTTTCGCTTTGGCAGTATGAGTAGTGGTCTTAGTTGGTACCAATTTTCAAGTCTCCAAGTTTGAGAGATGAGTTTGAGCAACTTTGCCTCATTTATGAGTCAAGAGCTGGACCTTGAAATGTGAAGAGGAGAGAAAGATCTAGTGTTTGAGACTTGAGAGGTAAAGAGAAAGTAGGATGCACCATCAATGGTGATGGTGCATGAAAGTTGTTATGAGAAACAAATCCAAATGGCATTGATATGGGTGTGAATTCAAGTCTAAATTAGATTGTGAAGAAGGTATGAAATTGAGGTGAGAATGAGTAAGATCCAAGTATGATAAATGGACAAGTATGAATGTCAACATTCAGTTCAAAAATGAATGCCACTAAAAATGGAGGCAAAGAGAGTTATCACAGACCTAATTTCAATGAGGAATGACCAAGCAGAGTTTAGCTTTGGATGAGCTATGCCAATAAAGTAACTCCCATTACAACCACTTTGTAGCTCATTCAATAATAAATAGAGGCCACATACATTTCTTTTTAAATAGTGGCTATTAAATATATCATGCTGGTAGACCTGATGTTAAAATACATTTTGTATACAGGCATTTATTGCTTATGTTAATGATGTAATAAGACCCCATTAGTTATGCCAATAAAGAAACTCCCATTACAACCACTTTATAGCTCATTCAATAATAAATAGAGACCACATACCTTGAAGTGTGTGCCATCCAATTCTCTCAAACTTGATGAATCTGCTCTTTCAACATTTGTAGTAGAGCAAGGAATCCATAGGAAGTGTATGCTGATTTAGAGAGAGGAAACCCAAAGAAATAAAGTTGGTATCTAAAAGGGAAGAAATATGCTGTGGACCTGCCGTCTGAGGAACAATTGCAACACAGATGAATTGTGGTAGAAGGCATGGGTAAAATGTGATTGGGTATGGATAAACAATACCAATAGTTTACTATCTAGATGAAGAATTATCTGATACATCTAAAAAATAAATTGGATTATGGAAGCTTTGAAGATTGCTTTATGGAGATTTAGAATTTAGCAAGCATTTTTCTAGCATCTCTTTTGTGCATTTTCATCATGAAGGTAACAATGCAAATAATGCCTTAGCTAACGTGAGGATTCTCCAAGACCATCTCTTTTTTCTTCAATGATGATGTGGAATCATGAACTTTGTTAGGAAGCATTCTACTGGATGATAAGTCACCTTGATTACTTTAAAGAGTATCAACTTGTCATTCCCAATGGTAGTTGTCTCTTAACCATTGGTTTGTTATATTTTGATGTGACCCTTTGTTCTATCCTTGGTGTATGTTGGTATTGAAGGAATTTGTATTGATGAGAGCTATTTATTTTGGTCGCTGCTATGTTCTCACACATGTCATTGCTCTATTTCTCATGGTATTCTAGGTTTTGAGTTATCTTTCTTGTTTGATGCTTTAGTATGTTTCCTAGTGTCTACATTTTGGTTATGTATAAGGCAATTTAGTTATTCCCTTGTGTTCCATTTATGGGTACTAAGGGCTTCCCTTTGGTAACAAGAGACTTGTTCATGTTTATCTGTAGGTTGTAAACAAATCATCCTTCTTCCACCAACGAGTCATTCCATTCAAGAAAGACCATGTCTGACGATATCAACACAAAAAAAAATAGGGAGACAATTGCTAGACTATGGTCTAACTTAAAAAGAAAGGGTGATGGAAAATGTTATTGTCCTTGCAAAATTTGTAAGGGCTTAAAGAATCGAAGATATCTAATCAAAAAAGCTAAGGAACATTGTAGGCAACATGGTCACATTGAAGGGGGAAACGAATTTCATCCATTGGTATGTATTTTAATATTTTATAAAATACATAAGACATGATTTGATGATGACAACATGGTCATGGTTAATATAAGGTCATCATTTTCATATAGGTCAACGTCCCTCAGTTTCATGTTATGGACCATGACAATCTGGAGAATGTGGATTTCCAAATGAGGGAACATGGAGGTGTGAATATAGAAGTAGAAGGTAATGATATCATGGAAGAAGACCACGATGATGAAGAAGATCAAGATGATCATGATGATCAAGATGATGATGATGTTGATGCAGAGCTTGATGTACCTATACTTGAGAAGGCACACGAGCCCCTATATGAAGGCTCCAAAACAACTCTTCTTGCCACTGTATTGTTGTTGGTGAACTTGAAGGTAATGAATGGTTTATCCAACATAGCAATGACACGTATGTTAAGGTATGTCATTTTTTTCATTATTTTAGTCATAATTTCCTTACAATTAATATTGGGTGAATCGTGTAGCAATTAATATTCTTTAAATTAACAAATTATATTTTTGGTCGTAGGTTGATAGGTTAGTGTTTGTTACCACCATCAAACATTCTACCTCGCTCATACCGAGAATTATCTTCCATTATGAAAGATATTGGAATGGAATATCAAACAATACATGCATGTCTGAATGATCATATTATATATTATAAACAACATGAATTTGTAATAGAATGCCCTATTTGTCATATTAGTAGATATCAATTAGATCGAATAACTAAAAAGGTGCCTCACAAGGTTCTTCGACATATTCCCATTATTCCATGTTTGCAGTGATTATTCAAGTGCAATAGCTTGGCACAATTTATGGATTACCATGCACGCAATAGAAGTCAGGATGGCATTATGCGAATGTCTACAGATGGCTCGAAATTTAAGGAAATAGAAGAAAAATGGCCACACTTTAAAGAAGAACCTCGTAATCTCAAGCTTTCATTGGTAGTGGACGGTGTCAATCCGTTTGGAGAGATGAGATCTACTTACTCGGTGTGGCCTGTTTTTGTTATCAACAATAACATTCCTCCTTGGTTGTCCATAAAGAGGGAGCACATAATGTTGTCACTGATTGTTCCAGGTATTTTTTGATTTAATGGTCATCTAAATTAATTTATTATTAATAATCCATCAAAATGGTCATAATAATTATATAATGTTTTTGTTCATTCAACTAGGTAAGTACCAAGTTAAAGATATCAATGTATATATTGAGCCCCTTATTGATGAGTTGATGGTGTAATGGAATGGGGTCACTATGTATGACATCTTTAGACCAATAGGACAAAGACAATTTCAATTCCATGCAATGCTTGTATGGACAATACATGATGCCCTTGGGCTAACACATTTTTGTGGTATGTTCTCTTCTTAACACCTCTTTTTTGGTATGTTATAGTGCTAAGAAAAAGTTAACACATTTAATCCAATTATACATGATCTTGTAGGTCTTTAGACAAAGGGAAAATTTGCATGTCCAGTTTGTGGTCCAAAGACAAAATCTCGTCATTCAAAAAGTTTGAGAAAGTAGGTGTTCGATGAGAATAGACACTTTCTCCATAGAAATCATAAGTACCAAATTACTGAAAAACATCTTTTCAATGGGAAAGAAGAGACTACATCAAAGCCACAGAGAATGACACCTTGCCTATGGAAGTTGGCATACAATAAAATAAATCATCGAGGTAATGTCATTCCATTTGATGGGTTTTGTTTCAAATTTATATTTTGATATTGTGTTTTGTTTACTGATGATGTAATTGATGCTTGTGAAGGTCGTCAAGGCATCAATGACAAACTTCCAAAAGGACTAAAAAGTTATCCTACACAATTTAATAGGTTGCCGTACTACGAGCAACTTCCAATCGTGCATTTGTTTGATCCTATGCATATTGGAAAGAATGTAACAGAGACATTATGGAAAATATTGGATGGAAGGCGTGACAAAGACCAAATTATCAAAATTTGTAGTGACATTGAAGAATCCAACCGTGCAATAAAATTTTTTATTCGATCAAATAAAAATGGAGACTAGATTGATACAAGTGCCCTTCCATGGTTATTGTCGGAGCAGCAGAGCAATGCTATAAAAGAAATTATAAAAAAAATACAATTTCCCATAGGATTTACTGTGAACATAAATGATCTCATATCAAAGAAAAGTGAATTTGGGCCAGGGATGAAAACAAATGATTGGCATATATTTATTAAGGTAATTCATATTATTTTGTATTCACTATATATTTGTATACTGCATGTGGTTTTCATTGCATTCTTTTATAAAATATTGACAAGATCATTTTACAAATATTGCAGTACGTTCTACCTCTATCTCTCCCACACCACTTTGCCAACGGTGTCAAATAAGTTATATATGATCTTGGAAAATACATGAGGTGGTTGTCATCTAAAGAAATCAATAAAGAAGATATAAAATACTGGAAGAGAAAAATTCCTCTTCTTATGTGTGAAATGCAAAAGTGTCTACCTTCAACTTTTTTCAATGCACAAGAACATTGCCTCATACATCAAGTTGAGGAGATTGAATTGTGTGGACCTGTACCAACTAGGTCAATGTGGATGGTTGAGAGGAACTTGCAATTTTTGAAAGGCTTGGTTCGACAGAGAGCACATCTTGAGGGTTCTATGGTGGAGGGATATATGGTATACCAGACCATGGTGTACATTAGTGAATATCTTCCTAAGTTTGCAGCAAAGATCCATGTAGATCGTATTTGGGATCCCAACTCCATTAAAAAATTTGAAGGGGAGTACTTGATGGGAAAAGGTAGATTGAGGAAAGTGAGAGGTAAATCTAAGATGTTATTGTAGTTAATTAATTCTTATAAATCTGGTCGAGAGTGGGATGCAATAAATCCAAGATGTTTTTGATATAGCTAGTCGAGAGTGGGATGCAATGCATTTGTATATTGCAAAAAATCTTGATTGGATGACGGTATGGATTGAACGATGTCAATGAAATGGTTGCTCATTAACATGGGAAGGTGTTGCTTCATTGGTTAGAGAAGCTCATCGTAATGGAGATTCCAATGTTACTCCAATGGTAATTGATCTAGCACATGGTTTAAGAGGTGGACAGGTACGTACAAATTTATTAATGATCATGACTCGTATGTTTCATATCAACTCATGATGCAAATAATTTACACACTTGAAAAATTGCAGGTCAAGCACCACAAAGCTATGTACTATCATGGCCACAAATTTCGCATAAAAAATTTGGATGACACAAAGAAAACTTGTGATTCTGGGATAAGTGCAGTTTTTGAGGTCACCAATATATCATCTAGAAATGACATACATCCTCAACAATCTCAAAATCAATACTATGGCATCTTAGATGATATAATTGAGTGCGACTTTAACTCCTTCAAAGTAGTTCTATTTGTCATCAAATGGTACAGGCTACAACTAAATCAAAATGATCCAGATAGAACTGTTATTCAACATGATAATGGATTTACAATGATTAATACAAGGTCATTTGAGCTAGTTGGAGATGAGCCCTATGTTCTTCCAAGCCAGTGTGAGCAAGTGTTTTACTCAGAGGTTCCACATAAACAGGGTTGGTCATTTTTTGTTAGACATGATTCAAGAGGAAGGCTGATAAAGTATAATGTTATGGATGAAGAAGATACCGAAGATGATGAAGAAGCAGATGATGATGATGATGATGATGATGATGATGATGATGATGATGATGATGATGATGGTGATGGTGATGGTGATGATGACGATGATGATGATGATGGTGATGACGATGGTGATGGTGATCATGGCAATGATGATGATGGTGATGCTATTGATGGAGATGATGATGGTGATGATGGTGATGATGATGATGATGATGATGATGATGATGATGATGATGATGATGATGATGATCAATGACATAATTGAAATGGTTACATATTTATTGTGTTCAATTCTAATGATTACGACATATGTGATTTATAATTATCAATTTTTTGTTTACGATGCTCAATTAATTGCTGTTGATACATGTATATTTGTGTTTGATTATCACCCTTTTTTCAACAAGCAATTGACTATAGACATTGTCACCCCGGCCTTCTGTTGACGATCTTGCATTCCATACATAAGGTAAATTTGTTCATGTTTATGATGTTTCATATTGTTCATGTTATCTTCTAAGTTATTTGTAGCATACGTATCATGTAATATTTAGCTAACTTAAGATAAATGATTAACATATGCAGGAAATTTGACCCCTTTGGCGTGGATCGTGCACAGTGACATGGATCGGCAGGTATAAGTCAATAAATAGACATAATTTTCTTATATTCTTCTTGTTTATCACTGAGCACGTATGTTATAAATAGACATATTATATAATCATATAATGTATATATAGACAAAGAAGAACCATACGTATGGGTCATTACTTGATTATTCTATATATATTGACGTGGCAATATCTCATTTGATGGATTGTAGCACCCACCAAATAGGTACTTGTCAGATCTATCTACATCAAATGAGGGAAATGAGGGAATGCTAGATGAAAGTTCTACATGTAGTACGACTAAAATAGGGAGATCAACTAGAGGTCAAAAGATTAGAAAAAAAATTGATAAATGCATGGAATATTTCCTTGCTAATGGGGGGTCATGTTCTTATGATGATGAGACCAAAGGTGACATCAAGGTGCCCTTTCGGTACACACACATTGAGAAAGAATGGGTACCCAATGAGCTACCTCCAATTAATACTGATTTTTGTGTTAATGAGAGGATATATCGCATTGCTCCATCCTCATTACATGGTTTGGGCCTATTTTCCATGGATGGGATAAAGGTATATTACAACAGAGTTGTTGAATTGTTCAAGTATGTCGGTTCGTGTTACAATTACAATGATTGGATGCAGATTGTTCAATATAAAAAAAGTATGCGTAGGTATGCACTATCAGCTAATTATATACAAAGGAAAGAAAATGATCAAAGTAAAAGAGTTGCAATGTACATTGATGGGAGACCAAAAGCAACATGTAATATTGCGGGTTTTATAAATAGTACGCGACCTTCGTCAACTAATAAGCAACCCAATTGCATATTTGAGGCGCATGAGGGGAATCAAGTTTTTGTATGTGCAATAAAATCAATAAGTGCAGAGGAAGAACTGCTAATAGATTATCATTTAAATCGCATAGATACAAACAAAGTTACTATCATGAGGGTGGTAAGTACTATATACCATTTTATTAATAAGTTTTTTTTTGCTAAGTCTATTTCTTTTAGTTCGCTAAAGTTTTTATATTTAATCTTTGTCACAGGATGATATGGATCCCGCACATGATAGAGGCCACGAGGATGCTCCTCCCACCTGTTCTTTAGCAAAGGTAAACCTTATTAAAATTGTACAAATTAGATAGTTGAAAAATGTTATATTATTAAATTATTTTATTTATGGTTTTGGAGTTTTTATGATAGTTTTACTGATATTCCTGTCACAATTTGATGTTCAGGATAAGGGAAAAGCACCCTCGACAGTAGAGGCAATAGCTACCCCCAAGGATGATGATCTTTTTGCAGATTCGCCTAATGTTATAATCATGTTGAAGAAAAAAATGAAACAAATCAATAAAGATATAATTAATATTTTGTATGAAACAAATCCAACTGAGGAGATGCTCATGAGGCTAACTGAATTGAAAGCACTCGCACGTCAGTATCAAGTAAGCAGTAATGAATCTTTAGTTATAACAAAATTTCAATAAAGGTTAATATTTTATACTCTTTTATGTTGTGAAGTAAAATATATGTAATATGTGTTCTTGTTGCAGGATTTTATGGAATCTCTAGTACCTGGTCAAGGACAATGTGTGGATGAGGCCGGTACTAGTAGACCTCCGACCGCCTCAGGTAAAATAGTCCTTTAGTTGACAAGTTACAAGGAATTTTTTTTTTGGAACATTCAAAAACTTCTCAAGTTAAATCTTACTTTTATTATTTCAAAATGTATTTGCTAACAATGTATTGTTCAGGTCATCAATTGCAGGAGACTCCTCCTAGCCAGGTTGTCCATAGAAGATTGCCGAGTGCAATGTCGGCCACAAGGGCCATGCAAACATCAACGCCTTCAAGGGCTATGGCAACTGGTAAATCATTGTTTTACTATATTTGGTTTTGTGCTAATTATGATTTCATAATTTGTACTTTAATCTTGGGTGCATCACATAGTGGATTATTTTTTTGGAGTAGGAGATACCCCGGTGGCACCGCTTGGTACACCAGATACTGATCAATCTACATTTATTGGTGATAATTCACCACCATTTCCTGGATCTACCCATGTTACTAGCACAGGAGCTACGCAGACATCATTATTGATTGACAATAATGAATCAATGCCTATAAAATGTCCTCAAATTCTAGGTACTTTAAATAATTATTTTTTATATTGTAATATGCATTTACCTACTCATAACAAGTTTTGGATTGATTATCCCATGACATTTTTTGCAGGAAATGATACGTTTTATAAGAAGCTTTATGACCTCACATTGCATATATTCGGGTCCACCATATGTACAAGGTGGAACATCATAAGCGAACTAAGTTTATCCCACTATTTTTTTTCATATCATTAATTGGTACAGTATTTTTCCTTTCATTCTGGTCTTTTCTTTTAGTGGCTATATCTAACAATTTTGTGTTTTTCCTTAAAAGGTGGAATTTGCAAGAAAAAAGTTTAAAAGATCAGCTCGTCAAAGATTTACAGCATGAGTTTGGTAATAATATTTTTGATGAGAAGAAAATTTTAGAAAGAGCTTGCAAACATCTTAAGACCATGAGGGATGCATATAGAAAGAGTCTCGTCCAGAACCCAAAGTATGAGCATCCTCCCTCTATTTCAGTGAGGGATTGGAATGAATTTATTTTAGATGCAAAGGAGAAAGTGGATGCTCAAAAAGGAGTTTCACCAACAAATGCGAGAAGGTATGCAATAGTATTAACTACTAGTGATAAGATGTTTGGCATGGACTTTTGAGATGATAATTAAATTTTGAATGCAATCATCATTTTTCAATATAATATCTTGGTATGATGTTTTAGACATTTTCACCATTGAATGCAATGTGTTCAGCATTTCAAAGTTTCATTTTTTATTCCATATACATATTTTTATAACCATTTTTTCAAACTTTTCATAGGTTGCAGGACACTTCAAAGGCAACAAAGGCCAGGCTGCAAAAGATTGGGCAACACAGACTTGGCGCTGGAGGATATTTGAAAATTAAAGCTCGCATTGTAAGTAGCAATAAATGAATTGCAGAGAAAAATTATTTATAAAATGAAAATAATTTTGTTTAATCAAAAAATGCAAGGCTCTGATTTTAATGTAGAGGCCACGGAAGAACACAAAAAAATTGCCTTCAAGGAAGGCTATCAAGCCGTGGCTGAACGCCTACAGCAAGCTTCCACTGGCCCAACCGAAGAGTCTCCTGCATCATGTGCACAGGTAAATATGCCAAAAAATATATTAGAAATTGAATACTTGAGGAACAATCAATTTGATAATAATGTCCATTACATTGCAATGCAGCCTCTTAATCATGACACAGATCATACGCCGCATCATGAAGCCCCTGATGTGCATCATACTGTCCAAGGAGGTGCTCATTTGCTATTTAAAACTAATTATGTAATTATTAATACAATTTAACATCTTAAATTGAACTTGGTGTAACATTTTTGTGTATATTTTAGAGGATACAGAATCAGGTCATGCTGAACGAGTGCCAGAGGATGTTCAGACTGATCACCATGTAGATCATGTGGCACATTCAGGTAAAGAAAATCTATGTTTTGTTCTTTTAAATTAATTTTTTGATTTATAGTTCTTTTACTTACATAAATACTTGTAATTCAATAATATAAAATAGTGTGAATTTAACTCATGAAGTAGTTATTGCAGTAGACCCCCCTTCAGCGCAGTGGCCTCCTGTTCCTGAACAGATGAGGAGGAGACACACGTTGGGATTAGAATCAATAGAGGAGGGGAATGATGAGGACATTGATCTTCCTCTTAGAAATTATATGATTAAAAAAAACAGCAAGAAACCCAAAAATAAATGATTGTAATTAACATTTATTGCTAATGAAAGAACATTGTCTTAATGGATGTAATTTTGTACTAGTAATGTTGATGAATGATGTGTGTTAATACGTGTTAATGAATTATTCGTGAATGTTGTGTGTTAATGAATTATGTGTTCATGAATTATTTATGAATGTTGTGTGTTAATGCATTTTATGTGTTAATGAATGTTATCATGTGATTATAATGATTGAATGTTATATTTCAAAAATGGATGAATGAATGAATGAATGAATGTTATTAAATGTTAATGGGGAATTTAGAGTGATGTTAGGGGGGGGGAGGGGCCAAATGAGCTTCCACCTTCACGTGGTTGGCCTTTTTTAGTAGAGAATATTAAACTATTCTTGAAACCAAGTGAAGCTCAAACTTTAAAGACAAGCTTAGAGTTTTTGATGCAGAGCCTTCTAATATCCCCTTAAGGAACCCAGTTCAACTCGAGGATTCAACAACGTCTTGGAATCCACTCAAGGAACTAGAGTTCAACTCAAGGATCAATAAGAAGTCCCTGACTTTAGGATATCAACCAAACACTCCTCTGCAACAGGTTCACTGCCTTGATTCATTTTAGACAACTTATCAATTCACTTTGTCCATGTTCCAATTTCCCTCTCCTTGGGAACACTCCTAATTCACCTTTCATGCAATCACCTCTTGATTTTTGTCTTCAAGGATTCCCTTGATCCTTATAAGGCCTCAAAAATCCTCAAATATCCTAACTAAGGAGTTCCAACCCCTACCAAGCATTAACTCTATCCCAATCTTCAAAACTGCCTTTTCTAGGACTGTCCAATTAGCCCTGTCTTGCCAGTAAATTGCACTTTTCTCTAAAATTCCTCAAACACCATGGTGACTTCTTCACCTTTCTAGATACCCTTTATGGAGTTCTTCAAACCATACTAATACCAATCCTTCAACTTGTGACTGTTGCACACTTCTATGACTATCCCTATCAGCAATTAGGCCTAATTAGCCCTCCTCTTCCAAAGCAACTCCTATTTACACTTACTCTCAACCTTCCAACCTTTATACAATCTCAAGGCATCTAATAAACATCAAAATTCCTCAATTAGTTTGACCCTTCAACCTTTCCTAGATACTTTTTCATCAAACCCTCCCTTTAAGGGTTTCTATCCTACGGCTTCGTAGAAAAGACCCTAAATCAACTCACAAAACCTTTCTAATGGCTCAAACACCTTCAAAGAAACTCTCTCAATCATTTCCAACACTCATTTACCAATTACACCATCAACTTGTTCATATTCACCACGTGGTGCTTCCCAAATGCACCCGTCACTGCCTGTTCAATAGTCACCTACTGTTCCTTTCTCCTTTCACTGACACCTGCATCCAGATCATGATAAAAACATAATATTTATAGGCCTTAGTACCTCTCCCATAGGCAATTATTAGAACACAAATAATTAGGGGTACTTTCCCCTTTTTAATCACAACAAAAGTTGACAGTTCTGATTTACATGGAGATCCAATTAGAATCAACTCTAACATACTTCACAGATTAAATGCCCGCTGTTTAAGCTTTACATAGCTTGTTGCCTATAGATTGTAATTTGCAATATGTACTTCATTCTATATATGAATAAGATAGCTAGTTTGTTAATTAATGGCCCAATTTCTTTGAGAATTTGCCAGCCTTTTCATAAGTATTTTTGTTTAGGATGTCAAAGAGATATGAAGAAGAAGAAGAGAACTTCTTTGAATTGAAGTGTCAAGAGGGTGGTATTTATCTTTTGACATTTGGAGGGTGTGACAAGCATGTGTAAGCTGCCTCACTTGCATTTTGAATTTTATAATTCTATCAAATTTATCTTGCTCATTTGGTTTCTCTTGTGTAGGTTTGGGCCTGGGGCAATCCAAAATATCAATGAAGCTTTGAATAAGGTATGAAAAAATATTCATAAATTCACAAGGTATGTGATATTTGTTGGGTCATTGTATTTCATTATATCAATGGTTCTAAGGATAATTTGGCAGGTCGAGGGGGACAGAGATGCAACAGTTCTTGTCACAATGAATGAGGTAATTTCCACCATTTTTATAGGTTGGGTTGGATCATGAGAATAGTTATATAACTTGATAAGTAGGAAATATTTTTTTACAGTAAGTTAAATTATGATATTATTATCAGAATTTAACTATGTAGTTTTATAATTAGTTTACTGACAAATGTTTCATGAATAGTAGTTCATAATAACCTTTCTTTTATGAGAATGAATGGAACACTTAGTACTCATTGCATCTAGATGATGCTCATAGAGGTGAAACGCTACTTCCCAGCAAGTCACTCATCCCAATATTATTCTAGTTGAAGTTCTCTTTACTACGAAGGTTCCTCCAATGTTAAGCCCACTTTGCTTGCAACCCCATTTGCAAAACATTCAGCAAGTTTTGTGCCTTGTGAACCATTCATTAAAAAGCCTTTTAAGCTCATCAATTGATAATTAAGAGATATTTTTCACAAGTTGTCAAATTGTGATATTGCAATCAGCATTCAACCGTGTAGCTTTATGGTTAGCTTATTGACAAATATTTCATGAGTAGTGATTCACATGAATCCATCTCTCATGAGAATGAATGGAACACTTAGTGCTCATTTCATCTAGGTGATGCTCACAGAGGTGAAGTGATGCAGGGGCATCCATCATGCAACCAAGGAATTCCATGGTACCAGGTGAAGACAAGAAGGACAAGGCATCTAGCCATGTCAACTAGAATATTCTAAAGCCAATCATGGCATATTTTCATGGCCAAAGTACTTTAATGGTCAAAGGTCCTGATAAAGCCTATGGGAAAAATGATGTAACAAATGGCATATGAGCCATGAAAGGGTAGTAGGATGTAGTTTCATGTTTTAAGATATTCAATAAGGTCATTGGACCAATTATGAGTCATTAGCATAGGTCTAGATATTAGAAAAAGCATAAAAAGCATATCTTATAATTTGAATTCAAACTCAAATGGTCACTAAGTAGTTCTAGAGGGAAACTTAAGATTTAGTATTTGTCTTGTTTAAATAAACATTCCAACTACCTTGGTTGGTTGGGTAGTCAGTTAGAGGTCTATTTAAGATGTCACAGCCATAGGCAAGGAGGAGGCATGGTTTTGTACGAAGTACACAAAAAAATTGTACGGACAGGCAATGAATCAATGAGATTTTGAAGTTTTCTTGCTAATTTGAAGCCCTCTTTGATGTAGAAATCTTCCATAAATGTTAGTAAGGCATACTTAACTTGTTTTGAGTTGAATTTGGTGAATTTAATAACACATTTCAAAACTTATTACTGCTGTCACGCCAAACATACAGTTTTGCATTATTTTTTTCAAATGAATAAGTGAGGGTTCCATCCTATGAATTTATATCTGACCATGGGATGGACCCTGATGGTTCTAAAATTTTTAACTAACCATGAAAATGCAAGGAAAGTGAAGATTTGCAGGATAGGGTGAAGCATATGCAAATTTGAGTGGTGTAGGGATTGATTTGGGTACCCAAATGATGCTAACAGTCACACATCCGTACATCTAGCTTAAGGAGGTGTATTTTTTGTTGGATAATCTTTTAAAACATGTTGAATACATGGTGAAACCTAAATTTTGGGTCTTGGAAGTGCCAGATTGACCTAGTTCAATGATGCCCTAGGAAATGAGGGTTTTAATGCATGTAATTGGGGTTTTTGTACCAAAACACTTCATAGTCTGAAATTGATTAGTGATTTCTTTAATTGGGCATAAATAATGATGGTCCTATGAATTTCATGGAGTTTGGATGCATTCGGAGCATGGTTGCTTTGTAAACCCACCTAATTAGCCCTCTAAAAATAGTCTCAATCATGTTTTCTGGTAATATTTTCCATAGTAACAATATTTAAGTTTTGGATATGTTTTAGTACAATAAAAAGGGTATTCATAAATATAATTACCTTATCAAGTGTTTTGGAAAAAAATTGAGTTATTTGGGTTATAGTGCTGTTGGAGGGCTACTAGCCTGTCAACTAGACCTAATAGTCAGTTTTGGGGATTTGATGATTGGAGTTGTATAAAAGGTTGAAACTGATTGATTCTTTTCTAAAACATCTAGTTTATACCATTTGTGTCCACCCTAGGCATTTGGAGGCAAGATTGAGTGTTTTGTGGGTATTTGACCTTTGGAGTACCTTAAAGGCTTGTGGGATCCTTGTAGAATTGAACAAGTTTTGTGTGAAACCACCACTTCTACTAACCACTCTACATCATGAAGCACTAGGACTATTTTTTTAATTTTTGATGATTTTGGAATGCTAATGAAAACTATGAATGAATGTTGTCTAAGGTGCATGTAGTATACCCTAAGATAGATAAATGTAAACCTTCTAAGGAAATACCTAAATGATGTTGGGAACTATCTTGAATTCAATTTTGAGGAAAAAAAAATTATAATTATGACAAGGTGTTTATGAATAAGACAAATTTAGACAAGAATGACAAGCATCCAAGAAAAGGTGGACATGAAAAGAAGATAACTATATTTAAAGGAAGTCAAGATAATGTGCAAAGCCACTATAGGAATGTCCTCAAAAAATGTACCCTCTAATTTGGAAAATGACTCTAGAAAGTGTAATTCTTGACCCTAGGATGTGCAAGCTATGTTTTTAGATTTTTTGAATCTAAGATGAGGACTATTCACTATGAACATGACTAAGAAAGGTTATAAACTCTCAATATGAGAATGCCACTAAAATGCAAGGTATGAACTTATAATTTGCAAGGGTTTCCAATCAAAATATTCTAGATAAAGGAAAAATGATATATTTATGACCCATGCTATTTTGTTTCTCTATGTGGGACATTTTTTAGGACAAGTTTTGATGATTCATAAACACAAAAATCACACAATCACTTATGGCTGTAGGTATGACTAAAATGAAATGTTTTGTCTCTATTCTGTCTACTATATGAAAAAAGGCAAAGTGTGAACTCTATGAAAATCACTTTCTTGCATGAGTTTAAAATGAAATAAGGAAAATTCTATGATGCAGGAAAAAGAAACGAATCTGATAAATACCCCTCGATATTCAGCATTTCCCCCAGGTTATGAGCTACCAACAAATATTGCAATAATTACACTTCAGGTAAATTTTGCATTCTTTTCGAGAGGATGATGAATATTTTAAGGTTTATTTCAAGTAGATTGTTTGGGAGAGTCATTTATATTTATTTTTTCCTCTTTTAGTTTTTATTTTACATTGAACATGCAATTTGGAGAACAGGAATTGGAGGATAAGCTTACTTTATTGCGTTTAGCACATCTTTATGAGGTAAATTTGAACTTTATATAAACTGAACCATTTTGTTTGTACAAAACTATGGTCTGAAATTGTAAAATTATAAAAAAATTTGGCAAAAACGTTTGTTGTCTTGTATTCTTGTGCAGATTGGAGAAGATGACAAGTTTTCAACCCCCGCAAGAGTTGATCTTCAAAAACTATTTCCAGGACGGAAGGTATACTCTTTTGCAAATGGACCTTACTAGCTTCTGATGCCCTATTTTTTCATGTGGATATCCAATTACTCCTTTGTAAGATTGATGGCATGTGTTTGTCCTTAGTTGTATAAAGCTTGCCTCAAACATTTATTCCAATGCGCTGCCTTCGTACAACCAAAAAATCATATTTATGCATGTCATAAATGCAATTTTTCATATTTAAGGATAAATCTACTTTGGCAACAAATTCAATAAATGAGAATGATAAATAAAGGCTTTCTATTTGTCCTATTTAGAAAAACCTCAATTGTTGAGTATATATTGTTCTAAAGTTCAGTCCTTGATGGCTGTTGACATTTATTGGTGATTTCTGAAGAGGAATATTGAAGTCAGTCATATACATCTTGGTGGCAAACTAGAAATAAATGTTCTTGAAATAGATATATGAAACAACAAGTGAACACTCTGGGTACTTGCAGTTGATTTCTCAATATTATTTTGTTATTTTCTTTTTGATGTTATTAATTAATGCCTTTTAAAAAATTTGAAGTTCAAATATGTAAACTTATATTATTGAGGCATGTGAACTGAGGGGACTTGCACCTTGCTTTGTCTGTTGGAACATGTCACGTCAGCAAGATGGATGTCATATTATTTGACCTAGTTTCATTGTGTTATTGTATCTCTTAAATAGTTTGACCCGACTTGTCCATATGAATTCCTTTATGCTTTTTCACATGAGCTCACTACATTAAACAATTTACTGCTATGATTTTGCATGTACAAAAACCATCCCAATTTAACATTTCTAGGTTATACCATCCCAATATCATGTGTTTGATTAAATATGTTATCATGTGTTTGATATAACCATATTATCTCCAATCTTCATCGTTGTGCTATTTTGGTCAATTTTTACTTTTCATTTCCTATGATAACCATTGAGAAAATAAACACACTTTCCTTGAAGGATGGAATAAGGTCTTGAAAATATAATCATAACTATTTAAAATGTTGTAGACAACAAGCCATGCATAACATACAATTACCCTTTATTGTTGGTATTTTTCTTCCAGAGAAATCTTTAATGGGCAGTTATTATAAAAAATACAATTGAACATATCATTATGGCTTTATTTAATTTAATATTTGCCTTTTAGGTCCTTGCATGATCTTTACTCTCCCATCGCTCATTCCCTTCTCATGGGTGATTGACCCTATGTATTGAATCATTTATATATACATCAGGGGATTAAAAAAATTGCATGTACACGTTCACATTTTCTTTGAGTTAGAATATGAAGAACAGTAGGAAGCTGTGGTCCCTTTAATGAGTTTAGATGGTAGAGTCAAAGATTAAATGGTATATTTGCTCTAATTGTTGAAATATTTGTTTTGCATGATTTTGTAGATTGAAGAAGTTGTCGAGCTCAATCTTTTTGTGGTTCAGGAAAAGTTAGAAATGACATCATTGGACTGGCGAATTGAAGGTGAAGAGAATGATATGCATGAGCCATCTAAGAGAAACAAAATAATGAATGAAGAATTTATTGTGGAATTAGCACCTATGGAAATCAGAACCATTCAACTTGAGTTTGATGACTGAGGACTGTGTGAGTCCTATATGAAATTTTTTACAATAGTTAAAAGAACCCATGATTGTCAAATTTTTATGACTCGGGAACCCCAATAGCCCTTCAGGCTCACCAAAGGCTACATACCCACAATTGAATCAACTATGCCTCCAAACACCTAAGATGGACCAAAATGGTGTAAACAAGGTGGTTTCAACAAGAATCAATCATTTTTGATAGCCTTTACAACACCTATTGACCACAACCTTCAAATCTGCCTTCTAGCCCTATGAGCCCCAATTAGCCCTGCTGGACTAGTTTTCTCCCTTTTTCTCTGACTTTTTCCAAACAACTTGAGAAAAAAATTACAGTTTCAGACACCCTTTTTAGGGTTATTTAACATATGTAAACTTCAATGGTGACTCCTTTAGACTAGTCTTAACTTCCTTCACAAGGTACCCTCCTAATGGCATCAAAATCAAGCAAATAACAAAGCAACTATATCATTCTCTTATCCTCATCACTCCAAACTTTCATCATAGTTATAATATGGAAAAATATGACTAAATCCAAGAGATTTTAGTCCTATTCCACAAGGAACACCCAAAACACTCATTCAATGCCTTCAAACCCTTGTTGCATAGGGTTTCACCAAACACCTATCTCCACTAACCTTGGAGACCAAATAATGGTTCATATACCTTCTCTTTGATGCCCTAGGACATCTCAAATCATTAGATAACCTTCTTGTACAGCTCAATATGCTGTTGTCATACTATTCCCACCAATCCACCATGGGACATTTCTATTATTTTCTCCAAACTTGCTATCTTCGCACTAGTGCTACATCAAAACTTGTTAGATTTCTATTGTACATGTTAGTAACATGCCTCCCATGAAGTCTGGGCCCTTGAATTCATGGGAGGTTCATCTATTTAAAGAAAACTTTTGTCTGTCACAGGAAAAACTCAAGAAAACAGCCTAAAATGAACCAACAGTCATATATGTTGGTTCAAAACAAAGTGTTATTCATTCAATAATGAGTTAAATGTATTTAAATACCCTTCTAATTCATGTATTTGATAGTCCCAAAAAAAAAGAAGTTCAATACATTGAATGAAACAACACCAAAATGAAATTTTATTGCTTGCTTTCACAACAGTCCGTACAACAGGATTTTTTCTCCCTGTCCCCCTCCATACAATGGATCCTTTAGACATTTAATGACCCCTATCTACCTACCTCAACCAAATTTAGACAGTTGGGAGGTTTAATTAATCCTAAAACCTATTAAAACTAATTTCCCTCCAAAAAGGTAATATGACCGTTTACATTCAAATTTAAATTAATAAACTTTATTTTATGCATTTTATGACTATTCTAACTTCCCAACTTACTCCATTGACCTACACATGGTCCAATGTATTTATTGAATTCTTCTAAACATGAAAACTACTCAAATCTAATCCTATTGGACTCTTTCACCTATTACATTGCTTTGATCACTTATTACATTGTATTGGTCCTTAGACCTCTATCATGACTTTTACATAGTTTATTGAATCCAACACTATCATAAGCCATTATAGGCTTCAAAACTTGCCAATCAACTTGTCTTGATACCATCTTCTCCTTCTTAGTAACTGGAGTCCTCCTTTGCTCAGATGCTCTTCTAGATGCCCCTGCATCAAATATGCTTTAAAAAAGTCTTTCTTCTTGGTTGGGATGAGTCTATTATTGGCCTATCCATGGAAGCCTCATTTTTAACCTGTTCAGGGCATTTTGTCCCAGCAACGTATCTAGTTTATACTTCCTGAGTCACCACTAGAGTCTTCAAATCTAGATATTTTGCACAAGGTTAGGGCACCATTGCCAGTCATTTAAAACATGGTTTTTTCTTTAACAGATGATTTTTATCATTAATATTTGTGTGCTTATAGACCCTAATGTTGTTGCTCCAAGAACCCTAAATTGGAAATCTGTAGATGGGGTTTGGTGTTAAGAAATAATACAGGATTCATGTGATAAGTAAGAGATATTTTCCATAGCAAGCCAAATTGTGATATTGCTATCAGGATTCAACAGTGTAGTTTTTTGAGTCAGACTCATTGACCTGTGATTCATGAGTAGTGGTTTACATGAACCCATCTCTCATGAGAATGAATGGAATACTTAGCACTCATTGGCTCTAGGTGATGCTTATGGAGGTGAAGCACTGGGACTTCCTGGGAGGTCATCCATCCCAGTACCACTCCAGCTCGAGCACGCTTAACTACAGAGTTTCCTCCATGGTTAAACCCACTCTGCTTGCATCCTCATTTGCAAAACCTTCACCAAGTGTTGTGCCTTATGAACCATTCATTAGAAATCCCCTTAAGCTCATCAATTAATAAGTAGGAGATATTTTCCACAACAGGTCAATGAGTTTGACTCAAAAAACTACACAGTTGAATCTTGATAGAAATATCACAATTTGACTTGCTGTGGAAAATATCTCCTACTTATTAATTGACGAGCTTAAGGGGCTTTCTAATGAATGGTTCATAAGGCACAAAACTTGGTGAAGGTTTTGCAAATGAGGATGCAAGCAGAGTGGGTTTAACCATGGAGGAAACTCCGTAGTTAAGCGTGCTCGAGCTGGAGTGGTACTGGGATGGAGACCTCCCGGGAAGTCCCAATGCTTCACCTCCGTAAGCATCACCTAGAGCCAATGAGTGCTAAGTTTTTCATTCATTCTCATGAGAGATGGGTTAATGTAAACCACTACTCATGAATCACAGGTCAATGAAAAGAACTCGGTCTATAACATTTTTTTTTAAAAAAAAAATTTGCATTGGTCAAAATTTTGACCAACGCCAGAACCAATTTTGACCAACGATTTGTCGAAAGTTTGACCAATGGACCAAAAAATTGATGACGAATCCATACTTTCAACCAATCCAATGGTTGAAATTTAGACCATTTGATTGGTGGAAACTATGGATTTGTTGTCATGGTTTGGTCCATTGGTCGTAATTTCGACCAATCGTTGGGGTAATTAGTGGTCGAAATTTTGACCATTAGAAAAAACAACGGTGATTTTTGAGCCTGGGATATCATCGACATTTCGACCAAAACATTGGTCAAAATTTTAACAAATAGTAGATGCGTATTCAAGGAAGAAAGAATGACGACAGTTTTGGTTGTACATTCGACCAATTACTGTCAAAATTTTGACCAATTTTCATCAAAATTTAATGTCAAATTTACTAGTGAATATGGCTTAGGGTTAGGGATTTCATAATGTATGTTTTAGTAGCTTCTTGTAGCAACATTGAGCTGTAAGGGATTAAAAATTGTAATCAAGTTGTAATCACTGGATAATAATAATATTAGACTCGCTATTGGTGGACGTAGCCCAGGGATTGTGTGAACCACGTTAAATTTTTGTGTCTTGTGTTCTCTTTTGTGTGGTTTAATATTTTTTGATATTGGTTATATTTGCATGCGACTATTATTTCTACCTTGTTAATCCTAACAAGTTTGACTTGAATCTTTGCTTCTTCCCTTTCCTATATTCTCTTCTCACCATCAATATTTGGAGCATTTATGTGACCTATTAGAGTTGCAAGTTGATCAAGGATGGGAGTATCCTCATCGACATTGATCTCAAGAACTACTTGTAGTAAGATATCTCTAACATCCTCTAGAATTTTCTTGCTTTTATTCTCATTTTTCAAATTTTCTTGTGTAGCCTTCCTTGTACACAATTCCCCATATTTTCTTAGTGCATCAGGGTCTAATTTTCTAGGGTCACATTCAAGTATCTCAATTACCTCATCCAATGTGATTGGTCCTTTTCCATGTTTCTTTTTCTTTTTTAGTGTTGGTGATTTATTAAATAGAATAAGAGCTTTAGTCTCTAGAATTACCTTTTCAATCTCAGTTGACACACTTTCCTCCTTAGGTTGCTCGATGACTAGTGTCTCAGATTTTTGTCCTTGGGCATCAGTTATGGTGTCTATTGTTGATTCTACCAGTTGACTTTCTTTAGGTTCTTGTGTTGCTGCCTTTGTTTTCTCAGGCTCATTGGAAGTATTCTACTATATTTTCCCCTGTTCCTTGGGTGTATCTTTAGATTACTCGGTGGTCGAGCCTTCGGGTTCCTTCTATGTGACTATGTCAACAACTTGTTCTAGAATTGGTAAGTCACCCAAAATTTCACTTATTGCTGCCTCGATGGGTGCATTCTCCTCAGTTGTATCTACAGGAGTGTTTATCTATTCATCATCCTTTATGTCATCTAGATCTCCATTTGTGATGTCTTCAATTAACACATTATCTATCCCTGTTATGATCAACTACTTAGGAGGATCCTTGTATTATTCTCTATAACCTACCAAATAGAAATCTATTGCAATGGTAGTATCTTCTACCTCGGTGTATGATAGATCAATGGGCTCCTTGGTAGCAATATTGATATCATTTGAGTGTATTCCTTTACCTTTCTTCTTACTTTTATTCTCTGTAACTACTACCAATGCCAACTTGTCTACTTTTTCTTAGGCTGTAAGAATTGAAGTCCATAGTAGTTGATTGTTCTCATCAACTTCCTCAAGTCTTCCTACCAGAATATTTAGGGATCTACTCTTTACTAGAAATCTCTTAGAATATTTTGTCATCAATTCTTCTATTTTAGGAATTGATAAGGTAGGCATAGACAATATCAATGAATATTTCCTCATCTTCTTTTCAGTGTGCAAGGCACAAGTCCATCTTGCAAACACTTTCTCATATAAAATCTTAGGTACATATTTAGCAAATTGAACAGGTACCTTTTTAAATTTAATCATCATCTATATAATTTCTTCTTCAATATTTTCCTGATCTTCGGTAGACATATGTACATACTGACTCATTTTGGGTTGCTAAGACTGCCGATTTCCTTTATTATCTCAGCTAATTCATCAACTGATGGATTTTTATTCACAAAAACTTTAAATTTATCTTGATCTTCCTCTTCATCTTCTTTATCAACATCATCCTTTGCCCTTATCAATTTCCTCCTCTTCTTAGGTAGCTCGGAGGTGGCTTGGGCACCTCTCTTTTTCTTTTGATATGTTTTTGTGGGAGTTGGCCTAGAAATTTTCACTACTCCTTTCTTCAGAGGGGGATAAGAAACTATTGTGGATCTTGTCCTTTCTCTCATGGGTGCTTCTTCTTGCTTCCTCTTTCCTATGGCCTTGACCGGTGTAGATTGAATGTCTTAATTAGACTCGGTCACCTCTTCATCATGTTCACTATTACCTATCAATAATTTTTCCTTAGTTGCCTCTTCAACCAAATTAGCCTCATATGCCTTATCCTCTTCTACATCATCTCCAAATTATTTTATCAGTGTATCAATCATTTTCTTAGATTACTTGTTTGTCCTCTTCATAGGTTCCAAACCTAGTTTCCTGTGGATCTTTGGGATCAACCAAAAGTGCCTTTATTGACCTAGATGCTCAGTTAATATCAAGTTCATAGCCCATAGGTTCTAACCATGTTGTTCTTAGTTCAACCACCTTTATTAGAGTGGTGTGGGGTTCCATTAAGAAACATATATCTTCCTTGTATTGCTCAACCAAATGACTTGGTATTCTTCTTCTTTGATGCATTCAGTCCTTAAATTACTCAAAGTATACATCCATGATACTAACAAAATTTTGTCCTAAACTTTGAATAAAGTCATTGATTTGCAAAGTGATCGGTTGGTTAGTATCCTAGTCAACATTACCGATTGAGGGAAAGAAGTTTTACACATAGAAAAATATGCATATCAGTAGTGAACCAAACTTATAGGTATTTGTCTTTTCCAACCTGATGGTTCTCATGTTCTCTTCCAATTTTTTGAATAAGCATTTGGCGAGGTCCAATTGAAATCCTTTCTTCACAATCTTATATGTGTATGCACCCTAAAATGGTCTCCTAGACTTTGGGCCCCATTTTTCAATTTATCAATTTCCTGAATCAATGCTTTGTAATATTTTTAATATTTTCAAATTAAATCAATTTCCTTGATCAAATCCTAATTCTACCATTTATTCAATTAGATTCTATGGGTTAACCATTTTATCCTAAGTATTTATTTAATTAAAAGGAATTCCCTCCCCTTTTATTAAATAAAAAGACCCCAATTACCTCTTATTCTAAGTTGCACAAATAAAGCATTATTCCTATTTTATAAAAAGAAGAAAAAGCCTTTTTGTCTCACATGGGGCACAAAAGTCAACACTTCTTTCTCATTGGAGGAGACTTGTGCACATGGATTGCTGCCACTTTTGAACTCCACCCTTGATCAAATCTTTTGCCTCTTAATCTCCATGGTCCATTTATCTTTAAAAGGAGAGCTCTTTTCTCATTCAAAGGATCCCACTCTTGATGCTAATGTTGTGTTGTAGGTTTTCTTGGTGATTTTGGAGCTTTGAAGATCTTGTTTCATTCTAGTCTTCTTTCTTGCATTTTCATAGAATTTTACTTTAGTATCCTTTCATGTTCTAGCTTAACCCACATAGTTTAATTAGCAAAGGCTTGTAATACTCTCATTTTCATAGCATAGTCACTTTCTTGCATCCTCATTCTAGCATAGCTTGCATTGCATTTCCATTTTGATTCTTGAGGATATTGGCATTCTTTCCCTTGTCTCTTTGAATCTCCCATTGCATGGTTTGCTAGCAAGGTTATATGCTTAATAGCTCTAGCTGAGAGCCCTCTAAACACCCTTGTACTCCATGCCTAGGAAGCTCTAGGTTTCTTTCTCAAGGTTTCCAATCCATGGATGCCCTTGGAAGTAATGACTTAGAGAAGTGCACATTTTGAGTGTACATTTTTGGCACCCATCGTGGGGCTCAAACCCATGACTACATTTGATCCCAAATCGATCTCACATTAGTCAAAGAGGGGCAAATGTATGCACCCTAAAATGGTCACCTAGACTTTGGGCCCCATTCTTCAATTTATCAATTTCCTAAATCAATGCTTTGCAATATTTTCAATATTTTCAAATTAAATAAATTTCCTTGATCAAATCCTAATTCTATCATTTATTCAATTATATTCTATGGGTTAACCATTTTATCCTAAGTCTTTATTTAATTAAAAGGAATTCCCTCCCCTTTTATTAAATAAAAATCCCCCACTTACCTCTTATCCTAAGTTGCACAAATAAAGCATTATTCCTATTTTATAAAAAGAAGAAAAAGCCTTTTTGTCTCACATGGGGCACAAAAGTCAACACTTCTTTCTCATTGGAGGAGACTTGTGCACATGGATTTCTCCCACTTTCGAACTCCACCCTTGATCAAATCTTTTGCCTCTTAATCTCCATGGTCCATTTATCTTTAAAAGGAGAGCTCTTTTCTCATTCAAAGGATCACACTCTTGATGCTAATGTTGTGCTGTAGGTTTTCTTGGTGATTTTGGAGCTTTGAATATCTTGTTGCATTCTAGTCTTCTTTCTTGCATTTTCATAGCATTTTAGTTTAGTTTCCTTTCATGTTCTAGCTTAACCCACATAGTTTAATTAGAAAAGGCTTGTAATACTCTCATTTTCATAGCATAGTTGCATTCTTGCATCCTCATTCTAACATAGCTTGCATTGAATTTCCATTTTGATTCTTGAGGATATTGGCATTCTTGCCCTTGTCTCTTTGAATCTCCCATTGCATGGTTTGCTAGCAAGGTTATATGCTTAATAGCTCTAGTTGAGAGCCCTCTAAACACCCTTGCACTCCATGCCTAGGGAGCTCTAGGTCACTTTCTCAAGGTTTCCAATCCATGGATGCCCTTGGAAGTAATGACTTAGAGAAGTGCACATTTTGAGTGTACATTTTTGGCTCCCACCGTGGGGTAGAATGCTTCTATTTTGCCTTTATTTCCTTGCATTTATACACTCTTTTTTGTCACTGTTAGCTTGCTATTTCGGCTATTTTTTTTTTTTCTCTGATAGAGTATTGTACAAAAGTTCTTTACATATATGTGTAATACTTTTCCAGTCAAAGTATTGTACACCCATATAGAGTTTTGTCACACTGCTATATTACACTCTATTGCCTGGAAGTAATGCGAAGTATCATTTAGAAAAGAAATATTGCACCACTATACTAAAAAGTATCGTGCAAAACTTTTGCTGATAGAACTGTCACCCAGGCTTGGCAGTGACTAATTTTGACACTTTCTTTGCAAGATTTGGATTTGTTTGCTTGCTGGTTTTGACTTGCTATGTTAGGACAAAGATTCACTTGCAGATTATAATTGGTTTTTTCTGTACTAACCTTTGTGGGCCTAATAAGTGGTGTTTGTAGGTGTGCCCTAGTTGCTCACATTATTTGCTAAAAGAATGCATGTCAAAGATTCAAATGCACAAGGGCTACTAATCTTTCTTGTAGGGCTGCCCAAAGCATAAAAACAATCAAGTGCTTGTTCTTGGCTTTCATTTTTAAGTGTGGCATATACTAGTTCATTTTTATTAGGCACTTAATATCTTGTTATTAGAGTCTTTTGGTGGTAGGAGAGTATGCTCTTCACCCTTGTGGTGAACCAAAAATCTTGACCCATGTTTAGATTTCAAAAGCAAGAGGGCTAATTGAACCTTGCTTGGTGTGTTTGGGAAAGATTTTTGAGATAGGAGAGTATGCTCTTCACCCTTGAGGTGAACCAGAAATCTTGACCCTCAAAGGTTGATCCACTTCTTGTTTAGATTAGAATCCTTTAGCAGGCTTGCTCTTGAGCAATCAAGAGGAATGACCCAAGTGGGGACAAGCTAATACCCGACCATTCCAACCCACTATAAACTCAAGGCTATCAAGGACACAAAACCTTGGTAGATGTAGTACTTGTCTTCACTTAGTGTGAGTACTTGTGGGATTGTGACCATGAGGAAATTGATAAGAAATAATTCTTAAGGTACTCTTATGGCCACAAGGTCCATTACTTTCCGCAAGGTAAGGAGTCCCTTCGAGGAGTAAGAGGGGTATTATGAACGAAAGCCCTTATTACAAACCTTAGATAGAAGCTACCCGATTTTTCTGCTCAACATCTTGGTGCAAGGATCGATACTAGTGGACTAACCCGGATCACCCCAAGATTTTACTTACCATCTGTGTTCCTTTGGTTGTGTCATTGGCACTTCCATGACAAAGCCAACATCTATTATGGAAACCACTTTGTGTGAGGCAATGGGACATCAAGTGTGGGTCAAGTTGTTGAGTATTGAGCATTTGTCTTTCTAGGCTAGTAAGTGCTTGAATTGTCTTCACTGTGATCTACCTATGTAAACATTCTTGAACATTAAACATCACGGTAGTGCTCATAGGATTTTTCTATTTTGATATCCCAAGTGCTTGTCTTGACAAGGTTGCCTTTTCCCTTGTGCAAGTGTTTTATGACACATTTGATCACTTACTGTTTGCAAACCTCTCTATTTTTTGCTATTACTGCATTTGAAATTGAGATATTGAGCTTATCAACCTATAACTTTGGCCAAATTGCCTTCAAAACTAAGATTTTCACATTCACTGGTCAAGAGTCATGCGATACTGAACAATAATCGCACACCTGCTTGAGTATTATTGTGTGATACTTTGTTGCTGATTTTGTATCGCCTGCATACTATACACTCTATGATATCAACTTCCTAGATTCTATCATACTACTTCTTGTGAACTATCATCTGGTCAAGTTATATCATCCTAATATCCTGAGAACTATCGCACAGAATCAATTTTCTCTCTAGCAACCTAATCCTATTTCCAGTCTCCTTTGGTTGATCCGGGTTAGATCAGGTTATTTGTCTTATCATTGGAAGCCTGTTTGCACTTGGGATTCTTTTGTTTTGACCCTTTGATTAGTAATCTTTGATTTTACAAGTGTCCTTGCTTGGAATCGGTAAGTTAGAAATTGACCTTGTTGAAAAGACCAACCTTTGGATTCTTTGATAACACACTTGGAGAGTCTTAGTAGTCTTTTGTCCAATTCACTTCCATATAAAATCAAATTCAATCAAATATAACTTGGTTAAATCATCCTCCTGATCCATATGTGTTAGGATACTTATCCATTGATTGGGCACCTTTGTGGCAGTGTTGGTTTATACCTTTTGTAATTTTCTATCTTACCATCTCTCTTTTGGACAATTGAATGCTTTTACTATCCTAGTTTGATATCAATGTTTCTTAGGGTTGTCTTATCACCAAGTGATTTTCCTTTCATGTCAGTTATGACAAGGTATCAAGTGAATCAAGGGAAATGACCTTAGATAGTTTTTAACCAATTACCCCCTATTCAAACTCACCAAAAACATAAAGGAAGCAAGTCTATGTTTGACCAATCACCTAGGAGAAAGTCTTAAGTTTGGTTTAATCCTAAGAGTACTCTTAGTGAGTTGAGTACCTCCTTAGCACCTTCTCAATTAGATATGGATATGAGTTACAACATGACTCAAAGGGAGAGGGAAGCAATGGATAAAAGTCATGATGACATATTTGAGAGACATAGAGACAACATTCTATTTGGTGGTTCCTCTCATGACAATCAACTAGACTCACCCCTTATCAACACCAGATATTTGGATGCACATCAAAGGGGTGAAAGGTTTAAGAGATGAGCTCACCAAGATGAATGGTCACAACACAAAGACCAAGACAATGAACCTTGTGATTCTCAGGTGAATGCACCGTATACCAATGACTTGTTTAAACATTCAAGACCAAGTTCACCACTCCAAACAACTTCAAGGTATACAAGTGAAAGGCTCAAAAGAATTGAGCATGAAAAGAAAGCCTTTTTAGATGAACAAGCTGCAAAGGAAGAAAGGTTTAGACTCCTAGAGGCAGAGAGACAAGCCTTGTTAGAATTGGAAAGGAAAGCCTCTCAAGAAGAATAAGATACAATTTTGGCCCAACAACTTAATGCACAGTTCAACAACAGGGGTGTCAATAGTGGAAACAACTCCCCACCATCTACTCCTTCAGGGACCCCATGAAGCAGAAGGCATTCAAGAACCCCTTCAAGATCTCCTAGTCCTAGAGGAAGAAGGACTTCACAACATGCTCATTATAGGAGACAAACACCTCCTAGGAACTCAAGACAACCCTCACAACATGCTGATCATGGTTCCCAACATGGAGGTAGTAGCTCAAGTTTTGATCTCAATGCTCAAGACTTCATGAGGATGCAACAAGAACCACTCTTCCAACAGTATGTGGAGAGATATCTAGAGCAAAACAAAGACAAGTTCCTAGAGAGATTAATCAAAAAGGGTGCTAGAGTCCCCTATAACTTTGATGTGGACAGAAAGATTAAGAAGCAAAATCCATCTCAAGAAGAAGAGATCAGACAAATTAAGAGTATGATGGAAAAGCTATTGGCACCTAAGAGTTCCTTTTCACTTGACTCAATTTTTCCTAATCCTTTTGACAAGAGTGTGAGCATGAAGGATTTTCCTAGGAAGGTGGAAATTCCCTAATATGACAAGTATGATGGTAATGGGGATCCACATGACCATGTACACCAATTCTACATTATGAGCTTTTAGTTTCATCAAGATGACTCCTATCTCATGAGGTTGTTCCCAAGGAGTCTCAAAGGTCAAGCAATGGAATGGTTTACCAACATAACTCCCCCCATCAAGACCTTCATAGAGCTTGTTCATAGATTCATCCAACACTTCACCTACAATCTTTCAAGATCTGTCACCATGTTGGACCTATGTAACTTAAAACAAAATCAAGGGGAGTCCTTTGTTGCTTTCTTGCAAAGGTGGAGATGTCAATGTTCTCACTACTCTAGGACCATTCTTGAAAAGGAGAAGATTGACATCCTTATTAGCAACTTGGTTCCTGAGATGCAGTATGAAGTTAGGAAAATGGTCTTTGACTCCTTTGACACCATGGTCAAAACTGCATGTAGAATTGAAGATGTTTTGAAAGAACAAGGAATTTTGACCAACAACAAAAACAAAAACAATGGTCAAAATAACCACAATGCTAATAAGGATAAAGGGAAAAAATTGCACTGGAATAAGAACAAACAAGTGGTTAATGATGGAGTGGTGGACTCTTCTCAACCTAAGGATCAAGGTGTTCTTCACTTATCTAGTGTTTTTCAAGAAATGAAGCTCAATGCATCCAACCAACAAGAACATAAGCCAAGATACCAAGAAAAGTCCGAGAAAGAGAGGCATCAATTTTCAAAGCTTGGTGATTCCTATGAGGATGTCTTCAAAAAACTCATTGCCAACAATCTTGCACATCCTCAAGATCTTGAAAAGCATCATATTCCTGATGTTAAACCACATTGGTGGGATGAGAAAGCTTTCTGCAAATTTCACAATGGTATTGGACATGATATCGAACACTATTGGAAACTTAAGCATATCATCCAAGATCTCGTTGAGAATGGAAAACTTAAGGTGGATGGTTTGAACACTAATGCTGATCATAAGGCTTTCAAAGAATCTTTGCCTAAATATGAGAAGGGGGAAACCTCTAAACCAAAGAATGGCAAGGCTGAGATCAACTACACAACCACAGCTATGGAAAATGTGGTCAACATGCTCGAAGTTGTGGAAGAAAGTGTCAACATGATGAGGAGAAAGGACCCCTATGGTTATGATGTGGACTCTCCTTCTATCTTTGATGAGGAACTTGTGGTGGTGCTAAGGGGTCCTCACTCTAGAAGGTCATCCCAAGCTCTTAATGGTGTCATGAGAAGTCAAGGTCCTGTTGTCATTAGGGGACCTGGTTCCAATCAACCCAATAAATCAAAGCAAGTGGCATCCAAGAATGTCACCACAAAATTAGCAGTTGATCCCAAAATGAGTTATAATCTTGTTGATCAGTTGCAGAGAACCCCAGCTCAGATTTCGATCTTTGAGCTCTTAGAGTTGTCTCCAAGACACAAGCATGTCCTTGAGGATGCCTTGCACACAACAAATATTCCTAACAACTTAGTTTTCAACCAATTCCAAAACATGGTCAATCATATTGCTAGCCCTCATTACCTCACTTTTTTAGAAGACAATGATAAAGCTTTGAGCCACCTGCATAATCTCACCCTTCATATTGAAGTCATGATCCATAAAACCTATGTCAGGTGTGTGTTGATAGATGGGGGTGATGGGCTCAATATTTGTTCCTTGAGTCTTTTAAAAACATTGGGTTATTCAGAGGAAGTTATAGATGCTAGAAAGAAGATCACCATAAAAGCCTATGATGAGGTAGAAAGAAGTTCCAAGGGGTTGGCTATTCTTCCTATTAGGATTGGCCCAATTGAGAAAGACATTTTGTTTCAAATTGTTGATGCTAGTCCTCTAGCATACAACATCTTACTTGGTAGACCATGGATCCATGAGATGCAAGTAGTGTCATCCACCTACCACCAGTGTGTTAAGTTCCCCTACAATGGAGTAGAAATTTGTATACTTGGGGATAGCACCTTATCGATCAACTCCATTCCAATAGGGATTCATGTTCCCCTCAACAAAGAAGAAGAGGATTTCAATGCAACCCTAACATAGTGCAAAGATAAGTTCAAGTCAATGGACCTTGGTATGGGGGGGTATCAACTCGAATCCATCACAAAACTTCTAGTTTCACCTAGGACTTATGGAAAGCCTTCACAAGAAATGCGACCCTCCTCTTTAGCCATGACTTTATTTGGCACATTTGTAGAGTCCTTAGTTCCTATCCAAGATGAGAAAGAAGAGGTAGCTGTTAAAGACTAGATTTATAGAGAAGATAGATACATGCATAATGAGAACTTCTCTCCCTCTCCTAAGGCTTATGGAAGAGGGTATAATTTTTTAAAAAATATGGGCTATCTAGGACATGGACCTCTTAGTCACAAATTGGATGCTAGAGCTGAACCTCTCGATCATGCTCTTTTTGGATGCAGGTCTAAGAAGACGGTTGGCCTAGGATTTGCAAATCATAACAAGAAAACTCCTCCTATCCTTGATGAGTTGGATAGTGAAGATGAGCCAAAATACATGCCAAATTTGACAAATCAACAATATATGTGTGAAGATTGGGTCCCTTCCACTAATCTCCTTTGGGGAAATTTAGATAATCCAGTTGCTCATATGATAGGGATGAACTTAGAACAAGAAGAATCCACTGTTGAAGATCTTGTCCAAGAACATCAATACACGAATGGTGTTCAAGAAGGTGTTACCCTTGGTGACATTAGAGCCTCCACATCAAGACATCCTAAACATGCATGGTGTAAACATCCCAGTTGGGATTCAGATATAGATTCACACAAGTATGAATGGGAGTCTCTATCTGATTCTTCCACAGTCAACATGAATGTTGATGTCATCCATACTTATAGTTCTCATCCCGAGGTAGCTGATGATTCACATGTAGGATTAGAGGATTTGAATCCACAGGTCACTTTAGTGGATGATTCTTTACTTGGTAGGATGAATCTTGATTTGGGTAACTTAGAAGGATACTTGATAGATTCTAACTCTTCGGTCACTAGAGATGACATCATTCATATTCACAACCTTGAACCTACCATTGAATTACCTCTTGCTCACCCTCATCTCATTGATTGGTCCCAACATTATCAAGAACCTAAGCTCTTGACATTCCAGAATGACTATGAGATAACCTGTTACCTAAATGCAATTGAACCTGTAGTCTCTTCCACCAGTGAACCAACTACCAGCATGATGGAGCTAGACATCAAGTACCTTAGTCATAAAATAAAAAGAAAAGAAAAAAGGAATAAGAGTTCTGATGGTGAAAACCATTGTGTGGCGGTGTCAGAACCAAAAATATTAAAAAGAAATAACATATCCAAGGGTGAAAACCTCTCTAAGGCACCTAAGGATGAGGTACTTGATTGTCTCCCTAGCTATTTTCAAGATAGATCTTCAGTGCTTTTTGAGCCAACACAAGCAGTCAATCTAGGTACAAATGAGGCTCCATAGATAGTGCACTTGGCTCAGTCCTTGTCAACACAAGAAAGGGAAGCATACACCAAGTTCTTATAGAGAAAGAAGCTTAACTTTGCTTGGACTTATTCAGATATGCCAGGGTTGGACACTAATCTTATTATGCATCATTTGTCCATAGCTCTAGGTATAAAACTAGTCAAACAAAAATTGATAAAAATGCATCCTCACATGGCTCTTTTAGTCAAAGAAGAATTAGAAAAACTCCTTAGTGCAAGATTCATAAGAGCTATTGACTATGCTGAATGGATATCAAATATTGTACCAATTTCCAAACATGACAAATCCATTTGCATCTGCATAGACTTTAGAGATCTCAATAGAGCATGCCCAAAAGACGATTTTCCACTCCCAAATATAGACATGATAGTGGACATGACCGCGGGTTATGAGATCTATTCCTTGATGGATGGTTTTTCTGGATATAATCAGATTAGGATAGCTCCTAAAGATCAAGAAAAGATTGCATTCACTTGTGCATGGGGTACCTATTGTTGGAATGTTATGCCTTTTGGATTAAAAAATGTAGGAGCCACCTATCAATGAGCTATGACAACTATTTTTCATGACATGATGCATAAAAACATGGAAGATTATGTGGATGATACCTTGGCCAAATCTAAGAAAAGACACACACACTTAGGTGATTTATAAGTCATTCTAGATTGCATGGAACAATTTCAATTAAGGTTAAATCCTAAGAAGTGTGCATTTGGTGTCACCTTTGGAAAACTTCTAGGATTCATTATTTTAGCAAAAGGAATAGAGGTGGACCCTGAAAAAGTCCAAGCAATCATGGATATGCCACCTCCTAAAAACATTAGTCAAATGAGGAGTCTTAAATGACATCTTCAATCCATAAGGAGGTTCATTTCACAGCTGGAAAATAGAGTTCAACATCTCAATAAGAACTTACATAAGGGAGTTAAATGTATCTGGAATGAGGATTGTCAAAAGAGCATGGACCAAATCAAGAAATACTTGGAAAATCCTCCTATTTTAATGCCTCCTATCCTAGGGAAGCCACTTATACTATATGTTTCAGCAACATAATCTTCCTTGGGGGCATTACTAGCTCAACTTGATGAACATGGGAAAGAAAGAGCCATATACTACATCAGTCATACTCTTGTTTCATATGAGGTTAACTACACCAGTATTGAAAAAGCTTGCCTTGTCGTTGTGTTTGCTTCCCAAAAGTTGCGACATTACATGCTTGAGCACACAATACACCTCATAGAAAAAATTGATCCTCTCAAATATTTTCTCGGTAAGGCTGCTCTCATAGGTAGACTTGCTAAATGGATGATGATTCTTTCAGAATTTGACATAGAGTACGTTGAGTGCAAAGCTATAAAAGGACAAGCCATAACAAATCAATTGGCTAATTTCCCAATTCAAGATAGTACACCTATTCAAGTTGACTTTCCAGATGAGCACCTCATGTACATGACTGAGAGAACATGGAAGATGTTCTTTGATGAATCTTTTATGCAAAATGGTTTTGGAGCTAGTGTGTTGTTTGTTTCTCCTCATGCGTACATGATTCCTAAGTCTTACAAGTTATTGTTCCCATGTACAAACAACATTGCTGAGTATGAAGCTCTAACAAATGGACTTAAGATGGCCATAGAATGGAGAATCATAGAGTTGCACATCTATGGGGATTCACAGCTAATAATCAACCAAGTTAATGAAGAATATCAAACAAAAGATGAGAAACTGGTACCTTACAAGAAAATGGTTGATTCCTTGAGATGATATTTCACATTTGTCACATTTCAGTAAATCCCTAGAGAAGAAAACAAAGTAGCTAATGCTATGGCTACACTTTCTTCACTCCTCCAGTTAGAGCAACATGAATCTAGATTTGAATTCCTGGTGGAAGAGCTACATTACCCTATCTATGACTCCCAAGAAAGCCATGTCATCTTTACCCTTGTTGGTCATGACTCATCTTGATATGGTGCCATTTACTCATACCTTCATGATGACATTATTCCTGAAACCTTTAACCACTCTGAATGAAGAAACCTTACTTGAAATGCCTCTCGCCATACCCTTATCTCTAGTGATTTGTATAAGAGGGGTATAGATGGGACACTTCTTAGATGCTTAGAAAAGGAAGAATCTGATCAAGTGTTAGTTGACATTCACGAGGGCATCTATGGGGGACATTCCAATGGTCTTGCCATGACCTAAAGGTTTCTTAGGGTGGGTTACTATTGGCCTACAATGCAGATGGATGCAGTAGCTTTTGCAAAGTCATGTGAAAAGTGTCAAAAACATGGTCACCTGATACATGCTCTAGGTAGGGAGGTTATTCCTTCTATTTTTCATTGGCCACTTCAACACTGGGCCTTTGATCTTGTTGGTTAGATTCATCCCAACTCATTAGGTGGTAAAAAATTTATCACCACTGCTACTGACTACTTTACTAAATGGGTAGAAGCTGTCCCACTTATGTTGCCTTGGGCAAGACAATTTCTCTATTCATCTTGAACCATATCATCTGTCGATATGGAGTGCCTTATGAGATTATCACTGACAATGGAGGTTAGTTCAAAAATAAGGACCTTAAACAACTCTACTAGAAATTCAAAAGAAAACAACATTGGTCCTCCATTTACTTCCCGTAAGGAAATGGCCAAGCATAGGTATCAAACAAAAGCATTCTTAAAATCTTGCATAGAACAGTTCATAAGAATAGTAGAGATTGGCATTTATAGATAAATCTAGCTTTATAGGCCTATAGAATGAGTATTTGTACTCCTACTGGGGCTACTCATTTTTCCCTTACTTATGGTGCTGAAGAAGTGCTACCTTTAGAGGTTGAGATTCCTTCACTTAGAGTTTCCCTCAAAGGTCTAGTTACAGATGAAGACTACCGCACCATGAGACTCCAAGAGTTAGAACTTCTATATGAGAAATGTCAAGCATCATTTGACCATATGAGGGTTTATCAAAAGTGCATGTCCAAAGATTTCAACAAAAAGGTTCACCCTAGAGAGTTCCAAGTGGGAGATCTTGTCCTACGTGAAAATCCTAAGAATCAAAAACATAGAGATCAAAAGGGAAAATTCAAACCTAATTGGCTTGGACCTTACATCATTACAACAGCTTTTGGGATAGGAGCTTATTTACTATCTACTAAAGCGGGAGAGTAGCTCCTTGATCCTATCAATATCTTGCACCTAAAGAAGTTCTATCCATGATGCCTATTCTATCTGGGGGCATCCTTTGTACATATTTATTGATCCTGAAAAAATACAAAAAAATAAAAAAATTGCAAAAAATTCAAAAAAATAGAAAAAGTGCCTTGGTGAAAACTTGGAAACAGGCACCTTGGTAGAAAAAATAGAAAAAAATAAAAAAAATAAAAAAATCTATCAAGTGGTGAAAACCTGGAAACAAGCACTACTTGAGGCCTTGGCACCCTTGTTTCTTAGCACTCATCCTCAACACTTAGCCTTTCTCCATCATGCCTTGTCCTTGTTGCCTTGGTTTGGAATTGGTCTATGGCTTTGTCTAGGGGGCATCACTGTGTTAGCTTTGGTCTTTTGGATGTGTTAGTCTTTAGGACACCTCACAAATGGTGTTTTTCAACACTACCCCAAATTGTGTTTTTCAACACTACCCCAAACTGTGTTTTTCAACACTTCCCTAGCATCAAGTGTTTCTCAACACTTATCAGATATCTTCCTCGCAGTCTAGAATGATACAATATTTTCCACTGGCAGATGCGCTACTCAAAGTTTGACTCTATGACCTACACACACGCACTTAAACACTTGACTCGCTAAGACTTTCTTGACTTTATTTCTTTGTGTTTTGTCTATGATGATTTCTTTGATGAGTGTTCTCTCCCTAATAGTTTTTGATGATGCATGACTAGAAGACTGGGGGCACGAGGACATGTTTTATTTATTTTCTACCTGTAGGTATATTTTGTTGATCTTAACCATCATGAGCATTCATGCTTGTTCCACTTGACACTAGGATCTACAATGTATTATCCTTGACTATTTTTCCACAAGTGCATGCTTATAGTCATCTTGACTTTCTTGTGTCTCGATGCCATCTAATCTTGCTATACTAAACTTAGGGAACCTTCCTACACTAGTCATATTGACCTTCATGTCTTTGATGCTTAGGTGGGATTCCCACATATCTATCTGATACAGATCATATTCATATACCCATGGTCATACTAGTGTGTATTGTATGATCTTGCGACACTACCAATAAAGCTTGATGATGATTATTAGAGTCTAATGGCTTTGTAACCTTGCAAGTAAACCACTTTTCATAGTATCTTGCATTCTTAGGTTCATGTTAGTTTAGTTTTGCATCTTGCATATGGAGAGAGCTCTCCTTTCATCTTTCACGGACTTGTCGGTCAACTACGCTCACCTTTCGCTTCTTCTTGATCATGTCTTTTGCTCCTTATCTTTCACATCACATCCATTTCCTATCATCACAAGGGGTTAATCTTATCATCATACGCATATCAAAAGAGATCATTTTCAGAAACATGCATCTATATCATAACATGAGAATTAAACATACATCTATGAGAGAGACTATACATGAGAATATATAAGCATACATCATACATTTGAGCAATATAACAAGATAATAATACTGAAACATCCATCACAAGTGAGACAAGTACACAAGATACATCGTAAATCTAGTCATCTCATATATAAATCATGATACAAATACAATCTGAGATCCCAAAATCTAGATCAAAGTATCAAGATATGTTTGTACATCAAAGCCCTAGACCTAGGACTGACTCTCCCCATCATGTGGTGGTGGTGGAGGTAGTGGTCCCATCCTGTCACTTGCCATGTCTGATCTCCCTGCCCTCTCAGAGTAGAGTGGCACCCTCTATCCCTTGGGTATGGCTACTATGTATCAACTGTGATAATATGCTACCCATGTCATCTCCCTCTAGATCTCTGTGGCATCATCTCATGTCGCTCTCTCCCATTGTGCTATCTCAACCCGTGGATCTAGAAGTTGCTGATCATGGATGGTGATGGTAGTCCTCAGCTACTGTACCTTAGCCTCTAAGGCCTAAATCCTGGCATGCAGATCCTCTCCTCCCCTATCCGCAGGCTGCTCCTATCCTGCATCCACCCATCAGTGAGCTGGTCTCACCTCCTCCTCCTCATCCTTTGATACTTGTCTACGTGACCATCTCTAGCCACCAGATTGAGACCCCTTCCCTACCACTGCTCTCCTCTCTCCCCCCCTCCTCTGTCTCCCCCATCATCCTCATCCTCATCAATTGCCTGTGGCTATGCATCTAGAACTATAAACCTAGGAAATGGGCATCTCCGATGCTCTGCTCTATATGCAGCATCTGCACCTGCATCTACCATATCAGGTAGGTAATCCCATGGCTCTCTCCATAACCCTGCTATCTCCTATGTTGCCTGTTGGTAGTCCAACATTAGCAGCCATCCCTATCCCTCATCCTCCCTAACCCTAGCGTATGTCGTGGTCTCCACTGGCACCCTCTACTGATAGATGAACTGCCTCCATACCTGAGTGATCACAAAATGCTCAATGATCTCTGTATGTCACCCTAGTAGTGGCCAACTCCACAACATGTATCTAAGCTCATGATCCCTATCACCCCACTGCTCACACTACCTATATGGCCTCCACTCAAAGGCTATCAACTCATCCAATAGCCTCCTGTAATAAGTAAGATCACCACTATGAGGCTGGGTAATGAATCCTGTATACCTATATATATAGGGGCATCTCTGCTCTTGAGGCTATACTCATGGTCGCACAATGGCTATGTGCTCCTACATCCATAACTGTGCCAGGATGGCTCTGCATGCCCATGATCAACTGTCCCTATATACGATCTCATGTAACTCATGGTACATGTCTGCTAGGATGGCTAGACCCCATGCCATCCATCTCGAGTGTGCCACCAAGTCCGCTACCAATCTCCCCCAACCTGCCTAGTGGGAACCCTCTATGAATCCTATCAGTAATCAAAGCTTGTGCTACTATCAAGCACATGATACATGCCATTGGGTAATGCCGACCATACTCCTCTATCAACCGGTCCCAGCTAAGATGTCTATCAATAATGGTCACATCCTAGAAAAGGTCTTGAATGGCCCGTCTCCCATCTGTGGGAGTCTAATCATAGTATACCTATGCGACCATAAAATCATGTGAGTTTTCATCATATGGAAACATTACATTAATGAACATCTATAAACATGATTATACTCACTGCATCTCCATGGATGGGTACCCGTAGGATCCAATAGACATCCTCTAGTGTGATCGACACCTCTCCAGTTGGCAGATGGAAGGTGTTATGCTCATTGTGCCATCTCTTTGCCAATGTCATTAGCAACCCATGGTTTGCCCATGTATGGGGCATGTCTAGCAGGTACTCAAACCCCATACTAATTAGGTCATCTCTACTTGGATCATCTAGATCCTAGATACAGTGTAGCCCAACCACTCTTAGTGCTCTAATGGTGAGCACCGAAAAAGCCTCCTGCAAGCCATAAACCCACAAACCCGATGTCAGAACATATCATAATGGATGACTAAAATTAGTACAAGTAATATCAAACACAAAAATTGTCTGTACCCATGTTATATTGTTCAAATTAAAAGCATGCGATAATTCTTATTATACTAGTGTGATACTATTTTTTTGATATTGTATCATGTGATACTTTCTTCAATAGCGGTATGATACTTTCACCTTGTGTGATAGTTCATCCCATGTCGCATGACATTTCATCTAGGATCATGTGATACTTTCTTGGATGGTCATGTGACACTTTGTGGCCATCAGAAGTATCACACAATACAGTGTATAACAGGTGTGCGATAATTTTAAGGTATTGTACAAAGTTTTGCATTAATATAATTTGAAAACTTTAAAAACATGTTTTAAATGCAATAAATGACTCAAATGGCTAGTTTTTTTGAAAACTTACCGGGGCACCATACTGAGGAGGCTAGTTGTGCAACTGATCATACTCAAATCTATGTGTGTGGATAGGAATTGCTACCTATTGAGCCATAATCTCTCTCTGATCTCTCAAAGTTCTCAAAATCACAATAAGACAAATGAATTTGAAAATGACCTTTTTACCCCTTATATAGCATTTTGACTTTTTGACCTAATTTTCTAAACATCTTAGAATTTTGTGAAAAAGCAACCCGAGCTAATGTCGACATCCTAGATCCATTTTTGGGATCAAAATCAAAATCTGAGTTCATCTTGATAGTCAAAATCACATTTTAAAATTTCTCTTTCTTCTGTGCAGTTGGCTAACCTTTTGAGGCCTGATCCTTCGATCTTCTCTAGGGCATCTTCATTTCTTCATCCCCATCTCTCTCACTCCCCTAGACTTTCATTCATCTCCTTCACTTCATCTTTTTGAGGTTTGACTTTATCTTTAATCTATATCTTTCTCAGTCAAACCTAGTCAAACTGGGGCATATCTTCACTACTTGATGGTTATTCTATCATCTTTCATCTTTGATTATGATTTCTAGTGATTTGATCATGTTTCTCTCAATTTACTATTTCTCCTTGTTGGAATCATTTTTTGTTGCACCAAAAGCTTGAACTATCAATGCCCAATACAAATGCCAGAATTAACCCGATCCACGGGAGATGATTAAGCCATGTCACGAATCTCCAAGGAGGTGCTAACCAGCAAGTCAACAATCTCCCCCTTAGCACCGACTGAACCTTTAGCACCCACTGAAGGGAGACTCAAACCCATGACCCAAGGCTCTAATACCAATTGTTGGAATCATTTGCCATTGCACCAAAATCTTGAACTATCAATGCCTAATACAAATGCCAGATTTAACCTGATCCACAGGAGATGGTTAAGCCATGTCACGAATATCCAAGGAGGTTTTGACCACCAAGTCAACACTCCTCTATCTCATTTTGATTTTGATCACGAGGGGGTAGTACCTATCAAAATTCAATCCTTGATTCAATTTTATCAAACCTTGCTTGAGATTCTTATCTCTTATTTGATACTTGACAATTACCTATTTACATGGGTGTTGGCCTTGTCTTTTTCAATTAGCTTATCTTTGTCCTGATGTGTTCCCATCCATCGAACACACGTCTGGGTTGTTTTGTGATCCCAAATTGATCTCACATCTCAACTTCATTCTTTGACTACATGTGATCCCAAATCAATCTCATATTAGTCAAAGAGGGGCAAATGTATGCACCCTAAAATGGTCACCTAGACTTTGGGCCCCATTCTTCAATTCATCAATTTCCTAAATCAATGCTTTGCCATATTTTCAATATTTTCAAATTAAATCAATTTCCTTGATCAAATCCTAATTCTATCATTTATTCGATTATATTCTATGGGTTAACCATTTTATCCTAAGTCTTTATTTAATTAAAAGGAATTCCCTCCCCTTTTATTAAATAAAAAGCCCCCACTTACCTCTTATCCTAAGTTGCACAAATAAAGCATTATTCCTATTTTATAAAAAGAAGAAAAAGCCTTTTTGTCTCACATGGGGCACAAAAGTCAATACTTCTTTCTCGTTGGAGGAGACTTGTGCACATGGATTGCTCCCACTTTTGAACTCCACCCTTGATCAAATCTTTTGCCTCTTAATCTCCATGGTCCATTTATCTTTAAAAGGAGAGCTCTTTTCTCATTCAAAGGATCACACTCTTGATGCTAATGTTGTGCTATAGGTTTTCTTGGTGATTTTGGAGCTTTTAAGATCTTGTTGCATTCTAATCTTCTTTCTTGCATTTTCATAGCATTTAAGTTTAGTTTCCTTTCATGTTCTAGCTTAACCCACATAGTTTAATTAGAAAAGGCTTGTAATACTCTCATTTTCATAGCATAGTCACATTCTTGCATCCTCATTCTAGCATAGCTTGCATTGCATTTCCATTTTAATTATTGAGGATATTGGCATTCTTGCCCTTGTCTCTTTGAATATCCCATTGCATGGTTTGCTAGAAAGGTTATATGCTTAATAGCTCTAGCTGAGAGCCCTCTAAACACCCTTGCACTCCATGCCTAGGGAGCTCTAGGTCACTTTCTCAAGGTTTCCAATCCATGGATGCCCTTGGAAGTAATGACTTAGAGAAGTGCACATTTTGAGTGTACAATATGCAATATCCACTACTCCACATAGAACACTATTCAGCCTGCTAGATTGAAATATCATATACCCGATTGCATATGCACCAAATATTGTCTCATGATCAACAATGGTGTTGATTCTCATGCCTCTACTGTCCCATTTAGCTCCTATTTCTTTTTCAATCTCATCTCTTGGTGCACTCCTTAATGCTTTTACCTTGTCAGTTTTGGGGTAATTGGTGACTATGTGTATGATATCCCTAATAATTTTAACTAGTTTAGCCATCCATAACTTTCCCTTGTGCACATGACTCAACACTATCTTAATCCATTCATTCTTAAAAACCCTCAGAAAATACATGGCATTCAATAAACCCTTCACCTCCAAATGTGTATGCTCATCCTTGATATTTCCATCAATACTCAGCTCCTAGAAGGTGGATTGAAGGTCAAAATCTCCTATTTCACCAAGTTTGCACTGTATGTATGCGCGGATGTCTTCAACTAGCAAAACCCTAGGTGGAATGCTTGAAAATGCACCGGTTTTGTTGATTTGTGAAGCAACCTCAGGATGGAATTTTTTTTAGGCTTAGTATAGGTTGTAGACTTGATTGAATTAACCTTGTTGTCAGTTGAGGACTTGGATTTCTTAACCTTTGATGAGGAAACTATCATTCTTTAAATTAGGGCTTTGAGAGATAACTGTGAAATAGCTCGGTTAATACAAAACTTACTTGTGATTGTGACTAACTTGCTCAGAAACCTTTCAAATTGATTCTCAACTACTCTAGAAATTCTCTGCTCAATTATTTCTTGAAATCACTCTGGTTCTTCATATTCACAATGTGAGAAATGACTAAGTCTACCATTTATTTATACCTTAAAAATTTTTTCCCACTCAAACTTTCACAATTAATGCTTGACCTACCACAACTTGGTAGATGTAGTTGCACTCAATTTATACTTCAAAATATTATATGCTCGGTTAACACAAGAACATTACTCGGTTGATACCACAACTCGATTAACCTTGCTAATAGCTACCAACTAGAAAATACATACTCGATCTTGCTTATACCGATTGTACACATTAAAGTTCTAAATATATAAAACCATAGTGCATCTTCTTTCATGTAGATTTTGGTATGCAATCACTAGATATAAGGAACTATTTGTTAGATATAATTGATTTGAGTTTCAGTTCCATACATACCTTTATGACTTAGGTGGAGGTGGTGAAGTCACCCAATCCAATGGATGAGGTGTCACCAAATGCTATGCTTGATCCAACATTATCACTTGATTCTTTTCTCCACATTGTGTTTCTTATCCTTATGATTTCCTCAATAGTTTTTCCATTTTCATTTGTTTGTGTCTTTGGTGCTCATTCTTTGCAATCCTTACTTAAGTGACCAACCTTGTGACAATGTAAACATGCCATACTAGTGCTTGTCCAATTATGAGATCTTCCTCTCCAGTTATTTCTCTTGCAATTTTCTGCTATATGTCCATACTTGCCACATGTTGTGCAATTAACCCATGTGTTGTAATCCCATGTATATGCATTACCTTGCCTTCTTAGTTGATTTTTTTTTGTTTTGTTCTTTTAGTGTCCATACTTGCTTAATTTTAGTCATGCATTCTTGTGCAATGTTTCCATGCATGTTGCAAGTGCAACAATGTTTCTCCATGTAAGGTTTCTTAGGAGTCCTATTCAACTTAGATCTACATTCATGTGTTTGATGTCCATACTTGTTATAGTTATAACAATAACAATTAAAATTAGGAGTGGATTTAGGAATACCTTTTTCTTTTCTCCTGCAAACATTTGCTATGTGGCCCAGTTTTCCACAATGATAACATGATAGCTTCTTTGGGCTTTGGTTAGTGTAGGCATTATTTTATTTAGCTTGTCTTGATGACTCTCTCTTCTCGATGTAGTCTAAACCAATAGTATTGTCCAGTATTTTTTGACTTATCAAAAATTTATCCATTCTTTTAGTACTGTCTTCAGATTTCTTGATAATTTCATTATATTTTTGTTGCATTTTGACCTCATTCTTCAATATTTCATTTTCTTCTCTTAGTTCAATGATGTCTTCTAGTTTCCTTGTAAGCTCACTGTTTACTTGGTTGGCTTCCTAACTTATGAAAACCATCTGATTAGATATTTCAAAGTGATGCTCAGTGAGTCTTAGTATCTCAGATTTATTCTCTTGTAGCTTCTCAGTCATTTGTCTCTTGTCTTCAATAGCCAAGTTTCTTTCTTGTTCTACTTTCCTAGCATTGTTCATGACATCAACCATCCTAACCATTTGTGTCTCTTGACCGATCTGTAGAGGTTTGACTTGTTCAGTAAGCTATAGATTCTTTTTAGATAGATATGATATTGTTCCTTCAGATGCATCAGATATGCTACCAGATCCAGATCCAAATCTAGATATCTCAAATGGGTCATCTATCTCTTATTCATGATAATCAGTTTCACTATACTAAATTTCCATATCCTTCCTTTGAATCAGTAATTTCTTCAGTTCATCTTTGGCTTTCTTGAAATGTTAATGAAGATTTGCATCTGTATCTTTTGATTCTCAATAGTCTTGTCTAACTTATATCTTTCCATCCTTAGATCTTTTCTCTTCAGTGGTTAAACTTCCTTAACAAGAGATCTAGATCTGATACCAATTGTTGGGATTATGGAAAGATAAGTACTAAGAGGGGAGGGGTGAATCAATACCCTTAAAAAATTTCAAGACTAAACTTTGCAATAGTAGATCTCTATTAACCGACTAATTTCATTGTTTGAAACATACATTCATATAACTGAAAATGTAAAGTGCATGTAAAAATAACAATAAATCATCCATGAAAATTCATACTCATGACACATATATTTTGGTTATACAAAAACCCTTGTTAGAAGGTAAAAAATGTGGTGGGGATGACACCCAAAAATCTTCACTACTGGAGCAATAAAGTATGTTGGTTAAGGCTACAAGCTGTGATCACTTCTGATGATCTTACCCTGTTAGGAGTAACAAAAATATCAACTAGGTCTACCTAGTTAGAGGATTTTAACAACAAAATGTATGTGTGTACTCAGTTAAGAGATTTAAACAAGAACTGTTAAGTTCACTTTGTTAAGAGATTTTGATCTTCTAGAACGGTTAAATTGATAATAGTAAAAGTATTTGTAAATAAAAACTTATTCTTGTCTAATTTAGATCTATGAAGTATCAAATAAATATCACCTCAATGTGATGTATATGCTCTTTTTTTATGCTCAGTAGCCTTGTATGTGTTCTAAAAATTGATTGCCTTTATCATAAACCTTCTATCAAAAACCCTTTGTCTAATATCCTGATGTCCTTAGTGCAGCTATTGCTTCATGATACATGATCATAATGACATGTTTACAAATATATATCAAACTGACTTGACCTAATTAGGGTTTACATCATCTTAGAAAACCTAAGATCAATGGTATACAAAAATAACCTAGATCTAACATTACATAGGAATCATCACAAAAATTAATGGTTACATCCTAATTAAATATGTCTCGATCTTGGTAAACTATTTACTGATCGGTGTAAACCATTTGCATAGATGTATGTGCCATTCCTTATTACTATGTCATTTCCTACTTTACTCGGTAATCACTACATTCACCATTCAGTAAATTACTAGTGCTTGGTTTATATGAATGCCTAGTGATCACTAGCATGGTACTTGGTAATTGTCTGTCATTCAGTAAGTGTGCTTGGTAAAACCTTTATTCGGTTAAATTGAAGTGTTTACTTGTCTTTTCTCAGTGAGTAGGATTTATATGCTTGTCTGACTATTCTATTTGGATCCTTTAATCAACCTTTACTGACTGAATAACTAATTGATACTAATGACAATCCATTAATGCTCAAATAGAGATAACACTTAACAGTCTTATTGTAAAATCCTTGCAAAAGGTAATATTCTAAAGAGTGTTCAAAGCCCTTTAACCAAGCCACTCCTAATAGGGTGAATATCATAATAGATCTGAGTTTAATCCCTTGACTGGGTCACACCTAATAGTGTGTATTATAATATTTAACTAGATTGGCTCTTAACTAAGCATACTTCAGATAGGTATTTTCCTTAGTGGGTGACAATTTCCATAGTGGTTTTTCCCAAAGCTAAGTTTCCACATTAAATACTGGTGTTACATGTGATGAATGATTTTTGTTGATTGTTAAAGTTTATTTACTGTTGTTGGTAATAGTAAATTATGTTTGACTAAGTTAATACTGAGTTAATTAGAGAAATTTTTTTGAGGTACTGAGAATCAAGGATTACTTATTTACCCCCTCTCTCCATATTCCAACAATCTCAACTCACATGCCTTGATACTTACATGCATTTCCTACATATTATCCAATAGGGTCATATTCCTATCTCCATGGTTAATCTCACATCAGTGAAGGTGTTATTGACCTTGATGTCCCTATATCCTTAAATGATGATAAAAAAATGGCTACATGATCAGTGACTTGACTCTTGTCATAGGTTTCATTTCATTCCTAGGGTTGCATGTAGTTTTACATCTTGGTTTTCTTTGAGCCATACTTCCTTTTCTCCTCACTGAGGCAGTCAACAGAAAAAATCTTTCACTAGATTAGACTAGTATCTATAGAACCAAGGTCAATATCATCATGAAAGGGGAATCAAGTGTTGATTTTCCATTATCACATGAGTATCTTAGTATGGAAAACAACAACATGATACAAAAGATCTATATTAGAGCATGTATAACATAAGGGATGAAAGAAGAGGTATTATCAACATCTAAATATAGATATCATGCAACATCATTGAGATAAGCAAAAGGCAAGATATTTTGGGAATTAATAACATAAGTATTACATGAGATATATCAACATGAGTATAAAAAGAACCATTAATCAACAATAGTATACATGAGCATCTATTAGAATATATCACGATCAAGAAAAGACAAAGAACAAGATATCAGATGAAGAGAGATGAGTCAATGCATGAGAAAAAAAATATAACCAAATGTATATCTATCATATATAAATATAAAATGTCTTAGAGTATACAATCAAACTGTATGTCTTGAATACAAGTCAAAACTAGTGCATCCTTGATGCAAATATAATAATAAACACATCAATGTCTATTAAAGAAAGGGAAATGAAGAAGAGGGAACATAGGACTGGATCCCTCCCTTGGTCTAATCTCAGGGTGGAGGGGGAGGGGCATCTTCTCTCATTGGTGCTGGTGTTGACATTGCTCCCTCTAACTATGTGAAAAACTATGTGTACGAGGGTACTCTAGATGTGGCTAGTATTGCTATGATGTATAAAAAATAATAATAAGAAGCTCTAGAAGCTTGGTAGTTAGTCATATGCTGAACCTAATCACATGAAATCTGCAACTCATATATATGATAGTCTCTTTCATGTATCTGTATGTCTCACTCTACCAACTATGCCTCCAATACTACCTAGTTTTTCCTAGCCGTAGCGAGATCTTCCATAAGCTGCACCATCTCCTATGTAATGATCTATTGTGACACCTCAATGCATGGTGTCATTAATGCTACCTCCTCCATAGGCTCACCATCTTCTCCAATTGACTTCCCTTTCCTATCTCACCTTAGGAAGTGTCTCCTATATACCCTTTTCCTCACTAATATCTTTATGTCCTCCTTTGGTAGACCCTCCTTTACATCTATAGCTACCCCTACAAACCCTAATGATCCCCTCACTCTTCATGGTCTCTACTACCCTATAACCTGAGGCCTCCTACTGCTAGCCCCTAAGTTATATCAACCTCTCTTCTCTCTACCTACACCTCCCCCTCCCCCTTTTCCCTATGGCTCCTCAGCTGGCTCCTCCTCGTCTAGTCTAGGCACTCACTTGGGTAGATATATGAATATCAAGAAGGGATGGTCAATCATATACTATCTATATGCAGGTGTGATACCAACATCAACAATATCAAGAATGTACTCCCAGTCTACTCTCTACAAATCTCTAAGCTCTTGGACAACAAATGGATAAATAGGTCATGACCCCAAATCTACCTCATCGTAAGGGAATTGAGCATACATAGTGAACTCGATCGAGGTATCCTATTACTGACCAAATAGTAAGATATAAATACATACATGCATACATACATACATACATACATACATACATACATATATATATATACATATACATACATACATATATATATATATATATATATACATATACATACATACATATATATATATATATATATACATATATATATATATACATATATATATATATATATATACCTATATATATATATATACATATATATATATATACATATATATATATATATATATACATATATATATATATGTATATATGTATGTATATATATATATATATATACATACATACATACATATATATATATATATATATATATATACATACATACATACATACATACATACATACATATATATATATATATACACACACACATATATATATATACATACATATATATATATATATACATACATATATATATATATATACATACATATATATATATATATATAGATATATATATACATACATATATATAGATATATATATACATACATATATATATATATATATACATACATACATACATACATACATATATATATATACACATATATATATATATATATATGGATGAAGTATGTGTATGTGGAATGTGATGGGAATTACAAGATCCACCTCTAAATCAAAATTCCCAAAGGAGAGATCCAAATCGATCAACCCAAAAGGTTAATGCACAAAATAATCAATCTATGGAGAATATGAATAAAGAAGAAAGCCTTATATTTCGTTATGAAAAGTATGGATTCAAATATTAATTGAATTGAAGACAAATACTAACCTCAAAATAGGGAAAATATGGAAAATGCTGATTTCTAATGTCTATATACAGTTTCAGGAAATTCTGCAACAGGATCTAGACTAGAAATGTAGAAACAAAGAAAACCCAAAAACCTTTTTCCGATCTGATGAAGGTCGATCTTGACCTAGAGCTATGGTAAGATCTTACCCCAGGGTACAATCTTACCCCAAAAAGTCAACCTTGACCTGCACTGCTGTGATGGAAATTATGTTCATAGATCCTGAGAGTTTGTTGAAAAGGGTACTTAGATCTGCACTGATATTCATTGTCGTGCACCTGCTTCTGCAAGAAAAAGGGTTTTGTTTTTTGGAGGAGGGGTTTGCCTTGGTCAAACCCCAGTTTGGAATCAACCTTGAAATATAATTGAAATTGTAATGTATATAAATAAAGTAAATGGAACTATTCACCTTGCTTATGTTGAAATCCTTGTGGAGGATTCGAAACCTTGAATCCATAAGTATGGATGAATGTAGAATCAAATGTAGGATATCTCAGCATTAGATCTTCAACACCAACCTTGAATGGATCTTGGAAGCTTGAATGGATTTGGATGGAGAAATCTTCAACAAGAGGGCTCCAAAGAGATTGAATCCTTCAATGGCTATTGATGGATCTCCTTGATGAATTGAATGATTGAATGCTTGTATTCTTGAATTCTTGAAGAGGAATGAATGCTTGGGTTCTTTCCTTCTCCTTCTTTCTTACTTGATAATTTCTTGATCATAAAAAGTGGATGCATCATTGAGATATGAAAATGAGGGAGAAAGGCTTCCTTTTATACAAATCTAGGGCACAAACTTCTAGAGAGGCCGCCATATAAGAAATAAATTCCCATTAAGTGAAAAAAACTAGAAATGGACCTAGATTAAATATCATTTAAAAGTTTACCATTCTGAAATCTAGAACAACCGACCCGAAAGTGGGAAATAAAACTTTCCGAAGCCCAACATCCTGAAACTTCTAGAACTTGAAATTGGGACTTGGAGTCAAGGTTGAGGTCAACTCTGACCTACGCCAGGGTTGAGGTTTTCCTTGACCTAGGTCAAAGTTGAGGTCGACCTTCACCCACAAGGTCATCCTTGACCTAGAAAGTCAAAGTTCTTAGTTTCTCAAAAAAAGTTGCCAGAAAGAGGCTAGAAATAGGAGGGAGAAAAGTAGAACAGGGGGAAAAAGCTAGATCCTATCAAATACCCACTCAAGGCACTTGACATGACCCCAGACCACCTACTTAGAGGGATAAACTAGTCCTAAATGGAAGTGCTTCCATTTTTTGATGATACATTTAGCCACCACTTTAGCAAGACTATGGACTCGATGCAAACTCTTGGTAAAGGAGATCATAATGAAAAGATAATCCTATTGAAATCAAAGGGACAAAGACATCCTCAAGCCCCTAGGGACTCAAGTCTTCATCAACTTCAAGATAATAATAAGAGAGACATCTCTAGAAAAGAGAGAGAAGAGGGTGTGATTATCTTGCCCAATGAGAACTTATGTCCCATTGTGAGCCACACAAGGAAATAGCACAACTGGAAAGATGGAATTGAACCACCTAGTGAATGTGGCTACTCACTAGTCAACCCATCAAAGATTCACCCTTAGGAATATCTTATTCCATAAGAGAAAAATTAAAAACAAAAGAGATCCAGTCTTATGGACACCTCTGACCTTAAGGGATCAAAATTTTGAAACTAGAGGGATCAAGATATCCTATGAAATAAAAATCCATGCTTTAAGGATTAGTCACTAATCCATAAAGGGAGAGAAGTAACTTGAAAAATATATGTATATTGAAAGTGTGTGTGTGCAATAGGTGAGCAGAGCATATGCCCCCATTTTAAAGTCATTGCTAATACTTTAACATGAGAAATGGCTTGAACGGAAACATAAACAAATCCACTAATTATGTTTCCACTACGAGATGCCCCAAACAAAGACAAATCAAGGGAAATACCACATAAACATACATAAAACACATAAGGGATCTACCAACCATGGAGTTAGTATGATCATAAGATAATATATATATGATACTATTGCAAATGAATTAACATCATTCCCCAAAGAAAGTAGAACTACAATCACAATGGAGGAAAAATCACATAAGAGTTATAGAGAGGAATCTTTTTAGACCATGGCATGGAGACCAAAAAGAATTAGTGCTACCAAGTCATGGATCCAAGTAGATTACACAAGGAAACATTTATGAACAATAGCACAAGTACAACATAACATGAAACAACATATAGAATAATAGAGATACATATAGAGGAATAGCACAATAGGTTCGATTACTTTATCACCTTGCACCAACAGAGCAACAAGGGTCATATAAAAGAATCTAACAAACATTTAGCAAACACATTATGGGAGAAGAACAATATGACAAACAAACACACAAAAGGCTACCATGAAGGACCAGCCAATCAAGCATGCCACCTACTCTCCCCATCTCATTCTGTATCATTTAGGGAAGGTGGGTAACTCACAAGAGGGACTATATCCAATATAGTAGGAATGATAGCCAGTTCCAAATGAGGATCCTCTTGAGAATCACAATGTTCGATACTAGGTGTAATTGTAAATTGTGATGAAAGCATATTAGGTAGATCAGTATCAATGTCAATAGTCTCATATTCATCATTATCATCATTAGTATCATCAAGAGCATCTTCTTCATCCATATTAATCAAAATAGGATCTAAGATATGAATAGAATCATCATAATCATCCATCTTAACATCATTATTAGCATTAACTTCTTCTAACACATCATGCATAGATTGATCAAAAGAAGATAAAGAACTTTGAATAATAGCAGTACAAGCCTTAGCCTGAGCACGATGTTTTTTATGATGTTTATTAGTAGATCAATTACATTTTGTCTTGTTTGAAATATGTTGAGAACTAGGAGGAATAACTACTGGATCCTTCACAAGTTCTATAGGAGGATCAGTAGGATTCTCAGCAGACTAAAAAGAAATAGTAGGAGCTTAATTAATAGAACTAGAAGCCATAGATAAAGGAAGTATGGAAGGTGTAGGTAAAATACCATGATTAAGATCCATCAGAGGCATGCTTAACTCAAGAATCTTGTGATGTTTATAGGCTTGATATGAGGCAAAGAGGTTATCAGGTCAAGAAGGACATGAATTAGGTAATTGATCTGATTTATGAAAACCAGATTACAATACCTGGTGTGATACCTGCAGTATCACACCAGGTATTCACAAGTCTATAATGAACAATTGATTATATATAAATTAAAAAAAGATAACTTTCAAAAGATCTAATTAAATACATACATGTACATACTTTACTTTAAAAAATCAGAGAATAGAAAGTATGTGGTTTATAAGCAACCTACAATTAAGCAACCTATCAACAACATTTATAAGCAACCTACAAAATCAAAGTCAAATCAAGTCTTAGTACTCAATTTTGATTTAATAAACAAGAAATAACAATTAAAATTTCAAAATGAAACCAAGTGGATTTTGATTATTTACTTACCTCCCACTCAAATCCTTGCGAGAAGGGGCCTTGTACCCTTTTCCCGAAACTATCATTGCGGTCACCAAATTGAGCCAATAGGGGCTCTCAATAACACTCAATGGGATATTGTTGAAATACCAAAAACTAGCACATGCAATATCAGTTTTCTCATGTGCCTCCTTGTTCCATCCAGTGACCTCTAATGATGGTTGTGCACTAGGTGTATTCCCGTGCACAAAATATTGTCTATCCCTGATGCTGATGGTGCTAGTGGCACTCTACTAGAGGAAGCAAAAGCGGTAAAAGAAAATAGTAAAAAGGTTACAAGCTTACAAGAGATAGATCATGGCATGGAGACCAAAAAGAATTAGTGCTACCAAGTCATGGATCCAAGTAGATTACACAAGGAAACATTTACGAACAATAGCACAAGTACAACATAACATGAAACAACATATAGAATAATAGAGATACATATAGAGGAATAGCACAACAGGTTCGATTACTTTATCACCTTGCACCAATAGAGCAACAAGGGTCATATAAAAGAATCTAACAAACATTTAGCAAACACATTATGGGAGAAGAACAATATGACAAACAAACACACAAAAGGCTACCATGAAGGACCAGCCAAAAAGGACCAGCCATGGCATGGAGACCAAAAAGAATTAGTGCTACCAAGTCATGGATCCAAGTAGATTACACAAGGAAACATTTACGAACAATAGCACAAGTACAACATAACATGAAACAACATATAGAATAAACAAGGAAACATTTACGAACAATAGTGTTTCCTTTATCTATGGCTTCTAGTTCTATTAATTAAGCTCCTACTATTTCTTTTTAGAACTCAACATGAAAATTGAGAACAACAAGATTGCAAACCAAAAACTGTCTCCATTCTATTCAAAATTGGAGTTTATACAAGTCGGATGGATCCCAAGGGTCACACAAATCCCTTGGAATTGAAATGAAGAGTCATCATAATGTTTATTACAATTAAACTATTAAAACTATCAAAATTTATCAAAAAACTAAATATAAAATTTAGGTCCACTTGGAGAAGGCATAAATTTCTCATCCTAGCTCCGAATTATGAACCGTTTGATGCAATTTACTAAAATATATGAAATTTTGGAAAAATTAAATTTCAGTATTTTCCCACTTTAATCCTGATCAGTAATGAAGGCCAAAAGAAGTCAAGTGTAGCACAATCCCTAGGCCTAGAAGGGTTGATATAAACTATGGTTAATCATCTTCACTTTGTCATCATAAATTAATTTAAGGTATTTATGGATAGGAGAAGCAACAACATGCATGGCATTCGACCAAGGAAAACCAAGCTTAACTTGAAATTGATCAGATGTAGGAACAACAACAAAGGTAGTGTTCACAATTTTACCACAAAGTTCAACTAACAAATCAATAGAACCAAATGATGTATACATAAAATTATTACAAGTTCAAATCCACACATCAGATGTATCATAAGAATCACGTTGCAAATTTTTCATAAGAAGATTTTTTTTAGTAATAACATTGACTAAGGATGTAGGATCAACTAGACAACCACATGTAGGTATCTTTGAAATCCTAGCATAAATATAAAGGGGACCATCAAGAGCTTAAATAATCTTAGCATCATCAAAGGTAATCAAGAGTTCCTGAGGTCTTTTATTTTTAGGTTGTTTTCAAGGTTTGGGTTGAGTTTTTGGTTTAGGCTTAGGTTGAGGTGGCACTTGAAGTTGAGGTTGAGTTTGAGTTAGTGGTAGAGATTCAAGTTGAGATGAAATAACATGCTCCACATGGTTAACAGTATAATTGAGGTCATCCATCTTTGAATCATAAACAATATCCAGAGAAGATGACTGCACAATGGTATTAGTATCATGTGTAGGTAAAGGATTCGTATAGATTTGAAGGTTTTGATTAGGAGGAGAGACATACTTGTTTCCACTACCATCAAAATTATTAACAGATAAGGCATTAGAATCAATCAAGTCTTGAACCTTATGTTTTAAAGAATAAAACTTCTCAGTATCATAGCCATTTTGATGATGGTATTGACAAAAAGCTTTAGGATCAAAAGATTTAGATGAAATCATTGCAGGTAAAAGAGGTCGAATAGGAGGTAAAGTAATCATATTAGTAGTTAAAAACCTATTCATGATAGAATGTAAAGATTCAGAGAGAGGAGTAAATGTACGATTCAGATGAAAAGTAGTGGATGCAGAAGTGGCATTGTGAGATACAACAACAACTTGATCAATAACTGCATTCGCTTGTTTGTTTATCTTGATATAGTTGTTAGGCTTTTGAAATTTGTTTGGATTAGGAGAAGCATCACTCTTATCACCTAGAATAGGAGCCATTGGAGTGTTTCTCTCAAATTTACTCACTTTTAATTGATAATGATGAAGTGCTGCACAAAGTTGTTGAAAAGAGGTAAATTCAGTAAGCAGAATCTTATCTCTAATATCCTTTTGCAAATTTGAAATAAAGATACGTTGAATATCAATGTCAGAAATGAGATAAGAAATATGTGCATGTAAATGCTTAAATCTACCAATGAATTTAGTCAATTTTTCTTTAGTGTTTTGTTTAGAATGCATCAAATCAATCAAAGATACTTGCGGACTAATGTTATTTTGAAATTGTTGAATAAAAGCATTGGAAAGTTTTAGAAAAGAGTCAATAGAATAAGGAGGCAAGGAACAAAACCATTGCAAGAATTTATCATGGAAGGTTCTAGAAAATAGCTTGGATAATATCCTATGGTCATGAGCGTAGTCACTAAAAAGGATTTGAAATGTTTTAACATGAGTAACATGGTCTCCTTTTCTATTGTAATTCTCGAGATGAGGCATATCAACTTGTTGAGGAACATGAGTATGAATGATTTCTAGGGATAGAGGACTTCCCATGTCATATGTAGGAATTCTAAACTTGTTTTGAGTTAAGGAAGCAATTTTTTGTTGTAAAGATGACACAATTTGAGCCAAACTAATGATTGTTGAATCATTAGGGGAAATAGTAGGCATAGCAACATTAGAAACACTAGGTAAAGTGTAAGAAGCTACAAGAATGGAAGACACAACTGGAGGAACACTTGGAACCACATTTGGAAGAGGATTGGAATAAGTAAAAGGGACATTATGGTAAGAAGGTTGTGATGTAGGAAGGGATACATGAGGAACACTCATAAAAAGAGAGGGAGCTGTTGTAGTCACCAAAGAAGGGGCATAAGTAGGAATACTAGATAAAGGAACATAAGAAGGTTCGACACTAGTAACCAGAGGAATAAATACTAGATCTTTAGCTCTTGAGCTAAAGGTTTAACATTTGAGTGCACAAGGTGAGTAATACCATGAAGAAGATTAACACCTTGATCATTATCAAAAAGGACTTTCTTAAGAGCCTCTATAGCTTGAATAGAATCTTGATTATGGTTTTCTTAAATAAGCCAATTACCCATTTTATCAAGTTCGGTTGAGATTTTTGGGACTTGTTCAGGAGGAACTCTTAAAGCATCATCCTCATCATGAGATGAGTGAGAAGATTTTTTCTCCATAGTAGGGTTGGAATCATGAATAATCAAATTATCATCCGGGATCCTAAGGAAAGGAAAGGAAGATTCAGGATCAAAGGCACCCATGAGTCTATGACTTCTTCTAACCGGAATGTTATAGGTAGGACTAGAGGTAGTAAAGCTCATATACCAATGCAACACAAATGAAATAAACTAGGAAAACACAAAGCATGAATAAATGAATGTTTTTGTATTTTTTATTTTTATTTGAGATGCAAACACATAAAATAAATCTAATACATGCAAAATCTAACACCATAAAAGAAAGAGTTGTCTATCACGGGTTCACCAAAATGTAAGATATATATATATATATATATATATATATATATATGAAGTGTGTGTATGTGGAATGTGATGGGAAATACAAGATCCACCTCTAAATCCAAATTCCCAAAGGAGAGATCCAAATTGATGAACCCAAAAGGTTAATGCACAAAAGAATCAATCTATGGAGAACATGAATAAAGAATAAAACCTTATATTTTGTTATGAAAATTATGGATTCAAATCTTTATTGAATTGAAGACAAATACTAACCTCAAAATAGGGAAAATATGGAAAATTCTGATTTATGATGTCTATATACAGTTTCAGGAAATTCTGCAACCGGATCTAGGCTGGAAATGCAGAAACAGAGAAAACCCAAAAACCTTTTTCCGATCTGATGAAGGTCAAAATTGACCTAGAGCTAGGGTAAGATCTTACCCTGGGGTACAATCTTACCCAAAAAAGTTGACCTTGACCTACACTGCTCTGACATAAATTTTGTTCGTAGATCCTGAGAGTTTGCCGAAAAGGGTACTCAGATTTGCACTGATATTCGTTGTCCCGCACCTGCTCCTGCAAGAAAAAAGGTTTTGTTTGTTGGATGAGGGGTTTGCCTTGGTCAAACCCCAGTTTGGGATCAACCTTGAAATATAATTGAATTTGCAATGTATATAAATAAAGTAAATGGAACTATTCACCTTGCTTGTGTTGAAATCCTTGTGGAGGATTCGAATCCTTGAATCCAGAAGTATGGCTGAATGTAGAATCAAATTTAGGATGTCTCAAATCAATTGCACTAGGTCTTCAACACCAACCTTGAATGGATCTTGGAAGATTGAATGGATGTGGATGGAGAAATATTCAACAAGAGGGCTCCAAAGAGATTGAATCCTTCAATGGCTATCAATGGATCTCCCTAATGAATTGAATGCTTTAATGCTTGGATGCTTGAATGTTTGAAGATGAATGAATGCTTGGATGATTTCCCTCTCCTTCTTTCTTACTTGATAATTTCTTGATCATAAAAAGTGGATGTGTCATTGAGATATGAAAATGAGGGAGAAAGGCTTCCTTTTATACAAATCTAGGGCACAAACTTCTAGAGAGGCCAACTGTAGACATGGAAAATTGGAAAAAGGCTTAAATCAATCAAAAGGTGCAATAAAATCATCAAAATAGCACGAAAAATCAATAAATGGAACAAAGGCAATTCAAATCAAAGGAAAATTCAATTAAATGATTAAATGATTAAATAAAGCTTGAAAAGGGGAAAAACACTATGAAACTGATTAAATTCAATTAATGACATAGTTGTTGAAAGCAAAAATCAAAATGAACATCTTACCCTTAATGGCTAAATTTAATTACTTTAATTAATTAATAAATACTAATTTCCTTCAACAAAGCAAAAAAGAGACAAAATGGACACAAATCACTCACTTTTGTTGAAATGGTCCAGCCTTTTGAAACCATTTAAATGATTGTCCCCTCCTTGTCCCCCCATTTATGGACAAAGCAAAGCCAATTGACCTTACCCAAGAATAACCATGGTTATCTCACTCTACCCCCTACCCTTGGGAAAATCCTATAAGTAGAAAGCATTTAGAGGCATAAATCATCCACTCCATATCTTTGAATTGCAGCAAAGCTCTGGCAATTTGCATCCACATCACTCACTTATCATTTTTCATTACTAATTAGCTTAAATTGCTTTGATTATAGTAGATTGTTCATCAAATAGAGCTAGAATTTGATAGAATAGATCTAAAATTTGCATATCATATAGCTTAATTCTCATCTTTAGAGTGTCACTAGTGAGGATCATAGCTGAGAGCCTCATTTACCACTTTATTTTAGAGATCCATGAGATATTTAGATTAATTGTGCATTATTTAGATTAGTTTTCTTTGAATAGTGTAATTGTCTTTTAAATCTTGTTATTTCATGAAGGTGTAAATCACTCACACACAAATGGCGCCCACCGTGGGGCTCTAGGCCTCAAATTCATCATTATTTTCACATTTTTGCTAAATTTAGGCTAGAAATTATATATTTTTGCTCGCTGTCTGCAGATCACAGAGAAGAAATCACGCCGACAGATAAAGAGATCTCACCTTTAGCAAAGAAATGTCACCTATGGAGAATAAAATGACACGCTGAGTCTGGGCTTTTACGCGGATTAACCTATAGATTCACGCTACCGGACAAAGAAATAATGCACAACAGAAATAAAATCAGGGTTCTAGTTATTAAATTGTCGTGTTTGTGACAAAGGTACCATGCCTCTGGTCATTTAAATGTCACACACAGAAATTGAAAAGCCACTTTCAGGAAGTCATTTTACGTCTGGTGTGAAGGGAGTACTCTGCCTTATTGATTTAATTTCTCACTTTTGTCATTTTAAATCTCCCATTTGATAAATTAGACGTCGCGGTAGTATGATCAGTTTGTCGCGGTCTTGTAAAGATTTCACGCATGGATAAAATTAGACATCGCTCCTGGTTATTTTAATCTCGCTTGAGCCCCGTAAGGTGATGCTCACAGTTAAAGTAATCACGCGTTTGTGAAATTTAATCTCGCGTACAGTCTGGACAATGTCGCATGGACTGTACTTTTGTATTTTATCAAATTGTTAAAATGATGACTGAATTTTAACTCTATGTCCATTTTTCTGTCTCTATGTACTTTTGTATTTTATCAAATTGTTAAAAGTATGTTTCCTTGAATTGGGAATTTCATCGTTAAGTTTGTCAATTTTGCAAGTATTTTGGTAAAAAGAATCAAAATCATAATCAACTATATCATTTTAAGCTTTGATTTTGGTTTCCCCTCACTTTGTTTGTATTGTGCCGACTAACTTGTTGGTGGAGGGAACATTTTGCTAAGGTAAGGGAAGGATTTGGAGAGAAAACAAGAAAAAATACTACTTAAAAATGTGCCTAGCCTTTGCTAGCATCGATTAAGGTATTTTTCTCATCAAGCTTGCACATTCCCTTAGCTTGTGGCATTTCAAAGTTCAAAACATAGTTTAATCATAAAAGGGAAAGAATAAACACTTCAATTCTAAGAACCCCTTTGTCATGGGGTTGAAAAAGAACAATTGATTGTAAGTGTTTGGGAGAAATCCAATTTTCATGCTTTCAATGAACATGTTTAGAACTTAGTGGGCTCACCTCCCGAGATTGCCTTAAAGGGCCGGTGAGAGGGACAACCCAAAGTGGGATACACTTGCCTTTGCCGCAAGAATCTAACCCACTATAAAAAGAAATGCATGTATCCTTAATGGGGTGCACGACAAAAGGATTTTAGCCCTTTCAAACTTCCTCTAGTAGTCCTAACGGATTGTGCAAAATCGTACTTCAGTGCGTGTGGGAAGCCCCTTAACATACTTGGGGGATGAACGGTTGAAATCCATTTTGAATGGAAAACTTGCTACAAAACGGTAAAAATAGCAAAAACTACCTAATAGAGCCATTTAAAAGCCAAATTTGTGCTAGGTAGCTTGCTTGGAAGTCTTTCTTGTGATCAAACCCGTGGAAACATTTGAGAATATACACATTAGAGTGATCTAGGGATATGGTGAACTGTTGATGTGTGTGTTGCGATTGTCTTCAACTTTTCAAACAAGAAGTTCCAAAGTACTTGATCAAACTACAATTAAATTTTTAAATCTTATAAATTGATCAATACCATTTACCCATTCCAAACCAACCCAACCAGATTGAAATTAAAGAAGGAAGGATTGATCCATAATGATGAGCCTATTTGAGAAACAAATCAATCCTATTATGGAGCATAATTATCAAAGTCAAGATCAAGATCTCCATAGGAATCAAAGTGATGAGGTTTCTGAAGATGACGTTGTTGAATTATCCCAAAGTCCTAGGTTTTTGGAAATAATGGAATTACTTTTGAAGTGGGATAAAGAAGCATACTTTCTAACTTTAGCTCAAGCAGGAGCTAAACTTCCTTATAATTATGACACATCAAACTTGAGAAAGAATGAGGAAAAACAAAGAGATACATCATATAAAAGGCCATTATTAATATCAAGCTATTCTTTTCAAAGTGATGAGGTGTCTAAAGATGATTTTGTGAGAGCATCCCAAGATCCCATGTTTATAGAGATAATGGAATGAATTTTGGACTGGGATAAAGAAGCATATTTCCTAACTTTAGCTCAATCAGGAGCTAAGCTTCCACACAATTATGACACATCAACCTTGAGAAAGGATGAGGAAAAACAAAAAGATACTTTATCTAAAGATCCATCATTGAGATCAATTTGGCCATTCCTTTATGATGATGGGCCATCCGTATCTTCATCCTCCTCACAAAAAGAAGCATTTCAGAGAAACAAAGTTATCTCAGATCAAAGGAAATTGCATAATCAACCTATTTGTGATCAAGATAATAAAGAGTATGGAGTGAAAAATACCACTCTCAAGAAAGATAATAAACCTCCATATAGCAAGAGTAATCCATTCATCCTTTGTCCATCTCCTAACAAGGTTTCTCCCTGGATGACTTGTACACCTTTCATCCTTCATCCATCTCCTGAACCTCTATCTAGCAAAGACCCTCCCATAGCTAGCATTCCTTTCATCTTTTCTTCATCTCCCAAAGCTCCACAATTATCCAAAATTCCTCCATCAAAGAATGAGCCTAATGATGACACTTTTCCCATTAACTATGTCTACCCTCAAGGGCTACCTCTAAAAGAAACCCAAGCTAACTCACATCTTGCTACAAATTGTTCCCATGCTTCAAATATCTTAGAACCCAAAGCTTCATGTGCCTCAATGCCTATTATACCTATTCAAGAGGATCCTACACCATTCTTCCAAACATTCCCCACACATATTCAAACATCTACCTTGTCCTTAGAAGTGGCTTCATGTCAAGAGGATAATCTAAAAAGAAAAGAAACAAATATTGATAAAGATCAAGATCAAGATTATATACAAACCCCTCCTGTATTTGATGAAGGTCCCATATCCCTTGAACCTTGTGATGATCCCCTTGCATCCTTTCATGTCTTTCAAGATGATATCCTTCCGTTACAAGAACAAAGTACCCTTCCAAGTTCCATATTTTCTCCACTTCCTGAGCAAGATCAAGATATCCCTTCCATAACTTCCAATGAGCATATTGAAAATCAAGAGAAAAATACCTTTGCTACACAATTCAAAGATCCTTGTCAAGATCAAAGCATCCCATCATTTCCTTGTCATATTCCTCCATCTTCACCTCAAGAAACCATCATTCTTCCAAATCCCTTGCATGATAATAAATCCACTCAAGCTTCAGTTGACCCTATCAAATGTGTTCCTATCAAAGCTATTCATGAGCCTATTGGTATAAAGATAAATCCTAAAGATAAGAATCTTGGCGATGTAGTTCCTTCCAAAGATATTGATATCCCTTTCACACCTTATATCCCTCCATTCAAATACAACCACATACCTCCACTATCCTCCAAATCCATTTTGGGTGCCTATGTCCCAAAAAAAAAGTCTTCATCCCTTCCATCCATACTAGGTCCATATATTCCCCCATCAACCATTCCTATCATCCCTAGCTATCCATTCACTTACCCTACCATGTATCAAGATCAACAAAGACACACATACTTGAAGAATGTCCAAACACCAATCCATATGAACCATCCATATTATTCCTATTCATCGATAATTCCTAAGTCTTTTGGAAGCAATGTTGATGTGCAACATAAAAATCATAAATCCAAGAATCCATATGTGCATAAAAATCACAATGTCCCATTTAATTGACATGTGAATGAAAAGAAAAATGAAATATCCAAAAGGCCGCAAAGGTCCATCAAGCAAAAAGAAAAAAATAAAATGTGGGTTCCTAAATCCCTCATTGAAGAAATGCATTCAAAAGCATTCCAAAAGGAAGAAAAATCAAAGAATATGTGGATTCCCAAGTCATTGTTGAAAGACTTGCACACAAAAGAAGAATCAAAATTGACATTCAAGCTTCCAAAGGCTTCCATTCCATCTCCTTCCAAACATCCTTCATCTTCTTACATCCCAAAATCCACTACCTCAAAAAGATCCTTACCTCCGTCATCTATTGTTCCTCCATCATTCCACCACTCTTCAAAGTGTGTGTCAAAGTTGATCTTGCCAACATTTCCATCTTCAACATACCTTCTTCTTATCCTCACATTCATTTTCCAATGCATACTTTCTGTACTTCCATCCCTCTTATTAATACCTTTGAGCATCCTAGTCATACCCATGGTTTATTACAACATATCTTTCAAAGGAGCATTGTCCAAAGATTCTAATGTTGGGAAAATATTGAAAAATACAAAAAAGGAAAAAAACAAAGAAAAAAAGGAAAAAAGTGAAAAAAGAGAAAAAGTGCCTTTGTGAAAACCTAGCAATAGGCACCTTGGTAGCAAAAGTAAAGAGAAATAAATCTGTCTTATGGTAAAAACCACTTCTTGTGGCACCTTAGACAAGTACCATGATGAAAACCTGGCAAACAGGCATCATGCGTAATTCTTCCTTCTTGCACTCTACACTTGGGGGTAAGTTTCATCCATGCCATCTTCCATCTTCCTATCATTTACCTCACTTTCATCCATATTTCCTCTATCACCTTCATCTTGACAAGGTTGAACACATCCATGAGCACTGAGTATCTTAACATCCGTTATCCTTTCCATCAACTTATGTACTTGCTGCATCCATGTTACCCTATCATGATATTGCTTATCCCAAATTCACCTTCATTATTCCTTGATAGTTTTTTCATAATCCCAAAACATCCTGTCATAGCCTCCATCACTCCTTTATCATGATTGTGCTATCTTATCCACATCTTACCCAAATTGACCCTTGGTCTTGATCAAGATGAAGAACTTAAAAAAAAAAATTGCTATCAAAAACTTCTTGACATGTCCACTCTTTTGGATCACTCCTTTTCATGGCAGCAGATCGTTATCCTATAGGCTATCTAACACTATATCATTGACTTCCATGGCTTATCCAAAAACATGCTTCACATTGCTATATCATTTTTTCCTTAGCTTGGGTACTCTTGAGGAGATAGTCCTATGGGTCACATTTGCATACTTCTTCCATCATAGCCTTTCCATCTCTAATCCATCAGCTTGCAAATCTATCCTTCATGTCCTATATCTTGCTAAGACATTGGGGGCAAACCAATGTGATCTTATTTGAGAGTAGGTAAAAAGGACAGCATGAAGTGCTTTTGAGCTGCATCTTGCATAAACCGAGCTTTGGTAATATTTTGGAAGTTTTTCCAAGTCCAACATTTTTTCTATCCAACTGGGGCATTTGATCTTAATCAGTGGATTTCAACAACATGCATGAATTCACATGAAGCAAGGCATTAAACCCAAAAAGGATTCAATAGTACAACATTTAGTCACATCAGAGAGAGAGGGAATTATCAGAGTTTCAGAAGAGAGAAGAAGATTTTCATGAACCTTTGATGGATATCATTGTTCACTAACCAAGAATTCAATTACCACAGCTTGATCCATGAGCCTTCATTGAATTTATTATTCGGGATTAAAAATTGACAAAACACTTTAAAAAGATCAGAATGCTTGGAAATACTTTTTGAAAATCATGAAACATTTGAAAACACTTGAAGCTTTCTTTTGATGATCTTTACTTACATTGATTTTTATCACATCTTTTTAGCTAATCGATGATGTTTCGACTAGATTGGCAATGATGGAGACATGATATTTTTCTTGCCTTTGAGTGACTATCTTAAGGGATATCCAACAACTTATGTGAATTCGTCTAACGACATGGTCATCAAAGAACCATTGAGGACTTTCATATAGGGTGGAAGGTTGACCTTTGCTTGTTTATGCAACATTGAATTCGTTGAAACTGGTATTCATACTCTCATAGTTGGTTTATTTGACTAGTGTGGGTTGTCCTAGTTCAAAAAGGAGGTTACCAAATGTGATAAAAAGTGGTATTCATATCATCATGTCAGTGGGTAGTGGTGATTGTACTTGCTTTCCGGTCCCAAAGTGCTCAATGATGAAAATTTATCCTCAAGGCATTTATTTGCTAAAAGCTAGTGACACTTAGCTGCATTGCATTGCATTATCATGGAAGGTTAATTGCATTATCATGTTAGATTAATTGCATGTGCATTTGTTTGTAGTATTTTTCCAAGGGAAAAGGGGGGTCATTTGATTGAAATCTTGATCAATCATAAAATGGGTCATTCAATCAAGAATCAAGAAAAGTCCATAAATCATAAGTGTCCATAATATCAAAGATCCATGAAATTTGTCTAATCAAAGATACAATGTCATCAAAGTGATACATCAAAGTCCTAATCAATAACTGAAATATCATGATACAATATCAACAAATTGAAAGAGCTCCATAATCAATCATCTCAATAACCTATACTCTAGCTGGGTCAAACCCATGACTTAAATCCAAATATCCAAGAAGCTAAGGTCCGTATATATATATATATATATATATATATATATATATATATATATATATATATCATTTATGAAAATGTGCTTGTTTCACAAATCAAGGGAATCATATCAGTATTCTATATCAGTGAGTCATCTTACGTCAATCAATCCTATCAAAGTATCAAGCAATCACACCCTGTACCATTTGTTCGTGTCTCTGTGTCCTGAGAATGAAGCAAGCAGTATCAAATCATATTAGTTTTCACACTGATCAGTTATCCCATATCAATTTTACTATCCTATCAGATTGAAAAATCACATTCATTGGTACCATTATCCTGTTATTATAATCACTTGTTTTGCTTAACTACAACAGAACTATCTATCTTGGATATGCAAATTGCAAGTCATGGCATATCATCAATATTTTTCAGAAATGAAAACATATTGGACCAATCAATCAAAATCTTTCAAATCAAGGAATCAATATGTTTTATTTCTAAGGGGGCATTAGAGTATCAAATTGGCATCGCATTAGAAACATTTATTAGTGGGGCATATCATATCAAGTTATCATATCATATCAATTTCATATCAGGAGGCAAATCAGTATTAGATCAGTTTACCATATCATATCAAACCTATCAACATATCAGAAATCAGTGAACCCAGGACCTATCATCAAACCAGGACCCATATCATATCAGAGGCATCAGAATCATATTAGCACCATCATCAGAGGCACATCATCATTATCAGGAAGTACATCAATCAGAACGATCAGAGGCATATCAGAACCAGGACTTGAATTAGATCATCATACTAAGGGAATCTTTGAATCGGTGTTCTTTGCACATCGACTCAAAGAGGGGCATTTGTAGACACAAAAAATTGGCAAAAGGCTTAAATCAATCAAAAGGTGCAATAAAATCATCAAAATAGCACGAAAAATCAATAAATGGAACAAAGGCAATTCAAATCAAAGGAAAATTCAATTAAATGATTAAATGATTAAATAAAGCTTGAAAAGGGGAAAAACACTACGAAATTGATTAAATTCAATTAATGACATAGTTGTTGAAAGAAAAAATCAAAATGAACATCTTACCCTTCATGGATAAATTTAATTACTTTAATTAATTAATAAATACTAATTTCCTTCAACAAAGCAAAAAGGAGACAAAATGGACACAAATCACTCACTTTTGTTGAAATGGTCCAGCCTTTTGAAACCATTTAAATGATTGTCCCCTCCTTGTCCCCCCATTTATGGACAAAGCAAAGCCAATTGACCTTACCCAAGAATAACCATGGTTATCTCACTCTACCCCCTACCCTTGGGAAAATCCTATAAGTAGAAAGCATTTAGAGGCATAAATCATCCACTCCATATCTTTGAATTGCAGCAAAGCTCTGGCAATTTGCATCCACATCACTCACTTATCATTTTTCATTACTAATTAGCTTAAATTGCTTTGATCATAGTAGATTGTTCATCAAATAGAGCTAGAATTTGATAGAATAGATCTAAAATTTGCATATCATATAGCTTAATTCTCATCTTTAGAGTGTCACTAGCGAGGATCATAGCTGAGAGCCTCATTTACCACTTTATTTTAGAGATCCATGAGATATTTAGATTAATTGTGCATTATTTAGATTAGTTTTCTTTGAATAGTGTAATTGTCTTTTAAATCTTGTTATTTCATGAAGGTGTAAATCACTCACACACACCAACATATAAGAAATAAATTTTGATTAAGTGAAAACCCCTAGAAATGGACCTAGATTAAATATCATTTAAGATTTTACCATTCCTAAATCCGAAACAATGACCTAAAAGTGGGAAATAAAACTTTCCAAAGCCCGACATCCCAAAACTACCAAAACTTGAAATTTGGACCCGGGGTCAAGGTCGAGGTTGACTCTGACCTAGGTTAGGGTTGAGGTTTTCCCTTAACTAGGTTAAATTCAAGGTTGACCTTGACCCACAAGGTCTTCCTTGACCTATAAAGTCAAAGTTCTTAGTTTCTCAAAAAAAGTTGCCAGAAAGAGGCTAGAAATAGGAGGGAGAAAAGAAGAACAGGGGGGAAAAATCTAGCTGCAGTCAAATACCCACTCAAGGTGCTTGACATGACCCCAGAACACCTACTTGAAGGGATAAACTAATCCTAAATGGAAGTGCTTCCATTTTATGACGATACACAAACTAATGCTAGACTCTGCTGATCACAACCCACTCGACTAGCGTAGTGCACCTACACATTAAGAGATAAACATAAGATCGAAGGGATATGGAAATGTACATAAGAGAAATTAAAATAAGCCAAATTATTATAAGAAATACATAACAACATCATACCTACCAATTAGTGGCCAACTACAAAACATAAAGGACAACTCATGGGTTGATCCTAACCATCTCTCAAAACTGCTATATAGCCACCATATAATGGAGGTAAGATCATCGAGCTAGCAGCACCAGTATGAGGTCTTTCCCAAATTGGGCTGAAGGAGGTAACATGTATAATGAAAAATGTAAGGCATGCCCACTCCTTGAGCTTCTTGTGTCACTGGACAAGCTATGGGTATATTCTCCCATGTCCAGATCTACAACACTATAACCCCTATTGCCATACTCCTATCTCTCTTGTACATTATCTCATGGAGATATTTGTACATGTGGCATAATGGGAAGGATCCCAATTGAATTTACAAGGCCTACTAAGCATCTCATACATAATCTAACTCCATCCACACTAGAAACCATGCTGACTATGATTAGGTGCTGCTACACAGCCGATCAACCCAATGAGTATGTAAGCCAATGGATAATCCTAGCCATACTATCTCAACATGTAATCCTAGGTAATGGTGATCTAGAATGATGTCATTTCCAAATATATCTCTCAATGTTGTGATCCCCTATGTCAGATCATGATCATAAAATAAAAGATCTCCAACTATGGGTAATCTAAGGATCCTATACACATCCTTAGGTGTAATGGTGATTTCACCAGTGAGAAAATAGAAGGTTTTTTTCTCACTGTGAAACCTCTCTGCTAAGGAGGTGAGAAACCCGTGATTCATACAGATGTCTGACATAGTGATAAGATTCATGAGCCCACACTTATCTAATACATCTAAATCCTACTGAGATAAATGATGAAAAAGTATCAATGCCTATAGATAGGCACAACAAAAGATCAGATTTGTCAATTACATCTACAAAAGGAACATAAGAGAACACATAAGTAAACTATCAACATAATGAGAAAAATCTATCTATAATGAACATCAAAGTATCAAAAAACCATCATTAAGCATATCTACAAGGCTATAAATGTGATATGAAACCAAGATCACTTCAAAATCAAGGAAAAAGGTGAAAATTCAGCCCATGCAATGAAATAATTTAGCCACAAATATCATACAATGAAACTCCTTTACAAGTGCGATGCAATTTTTCAATGTTATACAACTCCCTGTATCGTACGATACAAGAGTACTCAGTGTACGATAAAACAAAGAAGATTGTGCGATACAATTTCACATACCCTATTATCATACAATGAAACATAACCAAGAGTGTGATGAAATTGTTTCATCACATGAAAAACTAATGTTTTTCCCCAAAACATTACAAAATTCATAAAAAAATTACAAAAAATACAAAAACACCAGTCAAGATTAGATACTTACTAGTGCACCATAACCTTGAGGACAGTTGTGCTATCTTTGAAGCTCGAATCGATGATCACTAACTAGAATCAATATTTTTCTCTCTAGAAGGCTCTGAAATCACCAAAAGTCAACTGTGCAAATGATTTGAAAATGACCCCTCTGAGCCCCTTTTATGGATTTTGACCTAAAATTCAAAGTTCTTGAAATGCCACAAAAATTGCACCCCTAAATAATTTTGGCATCTTGGGTCTATTTTTAGGATTGAAATCGAAATATGAGTTCATTAAGCTAGTCAAATTACAAATTCAATGCAGTTGACCTCCTACGCTATCACTTCTCACTCACTCTCACCTTCATTTCTTGGTCTCTCTAAGTCAATCCAATGCAAATATTTCTCATCCAATTGATTTCACCAATCAACACTGGTCAAACTTGGTCAAACTTTAGTCAAATCTGGTTAATAAGACCTCAAATCAGTTCAATTCAAGGTCTAAATTATTTTGAATCTGATGGTAATCTAATCTTATCAATTCTAGATTGATTCTAATCTTAATTGGTGCTCTTCATCAACTAAATATCACTCTCACCCCTCCAAACCATTTTGATTTCTATCCTGAGGGGGCATGAAACTATAGAAAATCTTCTTCACTAATAAATCCTAATCTACAAATCAATCAAATCAACTTGGGATTATCCTTATCTCTTTCTAAAAGAGTGATCGCATCGCTTCATATTAGATTACTTAGACAAACATCTATTTGATCTCTAGGGGCATGTCAAGCTCATCAAGACCCATGCCAATCTAACATCATTCCAGAGGCATATCAAGTTCATTAGGACTCATATCAATCTAGTATTTTCTCTCAATCATGTGATTGGCTTCTTTAGAATCCTTGTCAAGTCAGTTGTCTCAATATCTTTGACACTTTTTAGTTTCATCACTTCATATCAAATTGGTTAGTTGTCATTAACTTTAGACAAATATTCAGTCTCATCGGTTCATATCAGGATATATACTCTGGTCTCTCTCATCCATCTTCATTCAATCAAGTTTGGAGTTGGTATCTTTGATCTTCAATTGGTCTTCGATCGATTGGGTTCAGAGTCAGTTTGCTTCAATCAATTTTGTGAATCAACATGTTTCTCACACATTGACTCAAAGAGGGGCAAATGATACCACATAAAATTTGTACAGTAAAACCTAAGCCCCTAAATTTGATCAATTTGCCTTAATAAAAATTATAAATCTCAAAGGCATAATTTACTAGACATAATTATGTAAGCAACTTGGATAATCCCCCTTATATAATTAAATTATCTTCAAACTCAAGCACAAATAATTTCTAATATTAAAACTTGAAAATCATTTGATTGTCAAAACTTTACTTTTAATATAAAGTCCTAGCACTTTTATTAAAAGAACCCATTCTTTACATGGGTGTGCAACTTAATCTTGATTAAATGATAATTAAAAGGGGATTTTCTATATGTCTTATTCTCCCATCAAGCTTGACCAATAAAAATCTCTATGATTCTCTCACAAGGATTCATCTCTCTCACCACTCATCTCTACCTAACATCTTTTTCCTCTTAATCTCCACCCTTCATTCTTGAGGCAATGCCTTTAAAATGAAGCTCTTCCATAGCCCAAGGGGTCCATCCATTTATATTTTGATCCATCTTTGTGTATTCTAGAGTTACTATGCTATTTTGAATTCTTAGTGTTATCTTGAGTATTTAGTTTCTCTTATCATAGTTATCACAACTCTCCTGCAATTCTTTATTTATCTCATGTAAAATGTTGCATTTTTAGCTAGGTTTGAATCTAGTTTGCTTTCATAGTAGCATTTATGTTGTTAATTTAATCTTGCATCATAGTTTTGCATCAATCTAAGCCTCATTTCTAGTTGTCTAATTTTCACTTGCATACTTTAGATCATCCTAAAATAGTGAATGCAAGTATTGCATCTCACTCATGTGTTGAATCTTCCATTTTGGAGTAGTCAAGTCGCTAATCCTACATGCCTAATCTTATGAGCATTGTATAAAGGATTATACTGACTTCAACTAGGAAGCAATAAGCCACTTTTTAGGATTTAGTTGTTCATTTGATTTGAATAGTTATAGCTAAATTCTTGAGTTAATGGTTTATTTAGTGTTGGTTATAGTTTGAATTACATACCAATTTAGAACCACATAGGTTTTAGCAAGATTTTCAAAAAAAATTTAGCCTCCTTCAAATTTTGACCCCCAAAATGTTGTGAGAGGTATAAAAGCAACCCATCCCTCCTCATTTTGCTAACCAAGATCAAGATTTTAAGTGTTGTCCTACAATTTCACATCCAAGCATTCACGATCAAGTTTTCAAGCATCTAAATCATCTTTGTTTAGATATCTAAAAAAATTCCTTATACTTCTATGACATTTATCCATTTAATTAATCAAATCTTGTTTACTTAATTGAGCCTGACTATATAGTTAATTTTAAATTATTAATTATATTCCCCCTTTCCTCTATATATTTAGTTAAGTTTATTTATTTAGTTATATTCATTTATTATTCTAAAGTCCTAATTGTATTTAAATTCCATTTAAATATATTACCCCTTTTCAATTTCTATTTAAATAATTCTATTATTTAAACCTCCCTAAAATCCTCATTCCTTCATTTTATTAAATATTATTTAATTAAATCCTAAACCTAGCCTAAATCTCTAACCTACATCCATCACCATCATCATTAAACCTTGTTCGGATTAGGTAATACTGAGAGGGGGGTGAATCAGTATTACTACACTTCAATTTAAACTTCAACCAATTATAAATAAACCATAATAATACATAAATGAAAATAACATTAAAGCATAACACATAACTCGTGACACCATGATTTGTTCTTGAGGAAACCCTAGCCAAGGGAAAACCTCGATGGGAATGGTACCCACAACTATGCACAAAAATATTATATCCCTGTTAGGAGATCTAGCCATGTTAGGAGTTGATTATTACATAGTACATTTCCTTTCTAGAGGAATACAAAACCCTATTAGAGGTATAAAAATCATAGTACATTTCCTTTCTAGAGGAATACAAAACCCTATTAGAGGTATACAAAACACCTGGTTAAAGGTGGTGAGAAAACTGGTCTTACAATAAAAATCTATCTCAAAGAGTTCTCCAAAAATGAACAATACAAGCACTTATCTTTCTTAGATAGTTCCTATTATAGCTCTATCTATTACTAATCTCACATCTGATCTCTACTTTCAGATTCACAACCTTGATTCATCATCATAATCACAACATATCACTTTCATAAAAGCACTCTATACTTAATACAAAAACTGCCATCTAGTCGACTTCACAAATACCATACAAAACATAATAATAAACAATGTGAATGATAATTATGGAGTCAAAAATCTTATATTACTAAAGTGTCAGCAATATACTTCATTCATATGACTTATCATGTTACCATACCAAGTAACCTTACCACAATCACCACAACTTCTCATATGCCCTGTTATACTATTTTACTGTCATCGTATACCTTCGGATCACTGAATCTCACAGATCTAATAAAAAAAACTCACATGCTCTTAACTAAAGCATATAAATATCCCAAAATACCTTCTACTAACTTCTCAGGCCATAATACCTCATACATTTCCATCACTAACCAAAACTGTAACACTGTACCCTGTTACCTTGATTTTGGACTTAGTCATTTTTATGACTATGACTCCAGTAGAAAAACTATCTGCATGCAATCACTCTAGCATAAGTGTTTCCATGAATGAAAACCCTCAAGTGATCCCTAGTGCCCCAAAACACCACTTTCCAACAACCTACACTCATGTTTAATCCTAGATTAACTATGCTAGTTTTTGGATTCCTATAAAGATTAGCCTTCTAATGTTGCTCACACATGTATGAGAAATTCTTCCCAAGGTTGCTAACCACCTTCCTTAAATACTCACCCACACTCTTACATAGTTTTTCCCTCTTCCCTCTTTGGAATTTTCTCACACACGTGTAAGAAACATTGAGAATTTCTCCTCTTTCACTTTTTCCCCTTCCTTAAATGACTCATCGCTTTGAAAGGTTTCTCACACATGTGTGAGAAACTCACGCCCTTTGCATGGAAAACTACCTTTATTTTGTGGCTCTTATGTGGCTTCCACCTTATCTCCACCTCATCAATCCAAATTCATCCTAACCCTTTATAAACTTTGAATCCCATCCATTTATTTCCTTCCATTTCCTATAAATAGGAGCCTCTTCCTATGCATTTCATTCATCCTTTGCATTATAGAGTTATCATGCTAGTATTTTGAATCCATCCTTTACATGTATTATTATTCTAGCTTGCTAACTCATTTTCATGTTGTTATTGTGATCATTTATCTTAGAATCTCATAACAATACCATGTTAATTTAGATGCATATCTCATAGTATTAGTAATCTTAAGATACCATCTTGCATTATCATCTTCATCATCTAGTTTGCATTATTTTTACTATTCATTCTTGACATGGTCATGGTAGGAGTTTTCCAAATGGAGATGGTCCATACCAAGAAACATGAGTCATATAATAGAAAGAATCAACACTAGACACAAGAATAGGTAATCAATATGCTACAACATATCTTGACATTATCTTAGAGGTCAAAGATTTACATCAAATTAGTAGGTACAATATGCAGCTTAAAAATATTTGAAATATATGATTAATTACAATAGAAATATAGATCTAACCCTATAATTTACCTTCAAAATTTTGTCCTCCTATCCTCTCAAAGAAGATCAATCTTCCTCAATATATAGAGCCTTCACAACACATATGTTGGCCTGAACAATTACATTTTCCAAGAATAAGAAAATGTAACATGTAGCAATATAGGTCAGGACCCAAATCATAAGGATCTTGATGGCGAGATGTAGAAATGATGCATGCTCCAAGAGAGATATTGGATAAATATATAGGAACATCATGATATGACTCACCAAGCTTTACCAATCAAGAAAATGCTTCATGAGATCAGAAAAATCAACTGATCATTAGAACTTGAAGAACACATAGAACTGAGCATGAATCTAGAATATCTCCACAATGAAAATTATGGAACAGGTGAAAACCTAGACACAAGCTTAACATGATGTCTAGAAAATACCCTAATAATATCAACTAAAAATTATCCAAATCCAAGGAACACCACTTAAAAACACAAAACTTGGAAAACATGAACAAAACTGAAAGGAAATATTATTTGGGTGATGCAATATTTTTAATGAATCAAGGATGCTTTTTCATTAGACACCCTTGGTGAGAAGAATTTTTTCCATAAGAGGAAACTTATGAGCATCTTATAGGATTCAGAACATAAATCCCATGATTATTCATGATCCAAATATCCTCTTTATCTACAACTTTATTTTTATATACTCCAGGTTCACCTTATATTAGATCCCTCAATTCCTTATGTTCTACACTTCCTCTTCCATCTATACTTGGTAATAAATGATATTAACCATCACCTCTTTTATTCTATACATTTGGTACCCTCACTACAAGACCCTATCTTGTT